>JAVHNL010000243.1:0-349000 GCA_031216105.1 Dalbergia cultrata | reverse complement strand
ACTATCATAGCTCATCATCATTATCATCACAACCTTCTCACCAAACCACATCCTTTCATCATCAATCATAAGCCATCATCATCAATAAATCTCATTGCTATCATCATCCTCATCTTGGATCTTATTTTCTATCATCATCCTCATCTTAGATCTTATTTTTTATTATAGCCACAATCATTATCAGCTTTGCATAGCCTTCAGAACTGCTGCAATCACCATCTCCACAAAGCAATTGTTATCACAGTAATCATCTTTAGTGCTACCATTGTGCCACTGCTTCCTCACGTTTTTTGTTTCTTCTTTATTCCCACATTACAGTGATCAAGTAGATGTGATTTTCTTTTACTTTTCTTTTTATTTTAGTTTTATTTTATTTCCTTTATTTTTTTAATAATTTGTCAATTAAAATTCTTTTCATAAATAAAATCAATCAACACATTTTTATTTTTATTTCTTAATTAAAATCCATTAACACACACTAATTTTCTACAAGAACGACGTGGCTTTGAATTCTTCATTGCACCAGAGGATACGTCGGCGTAGCCCACAACTATCAAGTCAAAATTAATTTTCCTTTAAATTTTTGTTCTCTTCTTTTTTTTAATCTTCTTATTATTTATTTATATATAATTATTATATTTTTTGGGGGAAAATAAATATTATTAAAGTTATAAATTAATTTGCATAATGAACTTAAGGGTAACCGTATTTATATGGATGTATTAGGGGTGTAGTGGAATTAAGTTTTTACCTTTCCCTAATCATAATTAGACTCCCGGACTCAAATCTTTTTAAAAGACCAGTTTTGATCAAATCAAAGGTTTTCCAATTTTGGCTAGAATTAAAATTGGTGGCGACTCCATTTTTTTTAAATTTATTTCTTTTTTAGGAATAAATTTTTTGTTGTCATTTTGTTATAGCGCCCTCCGGGTACGTTGTAACAATTATAAAAAGGTGAACAAGTAAGGATTCAATTATCAAACTTTCACAAACGTGATTAGCTGAAGTGCAGTTACTTTTAAACTAACCTTGAACATTAGCAGAAATATCCATTCAGTATTTCATCAAGCATACATATAAGCATATCATGTAAAACCACTAATAAGCAATAATCATTTAGGAGCTGCATGCATTTCATGATTACTCATCCTCAACATTCACTTGTTTAGTGATCATCATCTTTCATTTATTTCATCAATATATTTCTTAATTACTCACGGGATGAATGCATCAATGCCTTAGACCACCCTAAAGGGTAATGAGCTCATACCGTGGCCGTCGCCATAACCTTTTGCTTTTCTTTCCGTTGCCATGATCTCAATGGTTTAGGGGGTTAAGCCATGAGTTTAGCTCAAGTCCACTTTTCCAGACTATCGTTGCTACTTTTTCAGGTTTTACTTTTCAGGATTAAGCAGTGAGTTAGTCTATTTATTATTTCATTTGAAACATAAATGTATGCACATTAATAAATCATGGCACAGTCAATCATTTTATCATTATCATTTCATATCTCATCAATACATTCACATTTCTGTATATCACTTCATGTAACATAGACAATATCATGTAAATCTCATAGTAAACATTCTCATAGATAATTCATATTAAGCAACCTAAGTTATCAAGTTAGGTCTCTAGTGTTCCTAATAGGTTATGGATATCTTGGTATTATCTTTTTCTCTTAGTCTTCTTTGTACTCTTAGTATTTCCATTAATACATTAATACCCTTTAAGATATTTTTAGAGGTTCTTTATATATTTTTATTATGACTTTTATATATATATCTCCTGAAGATTATTATTCTACTTAAATCCTTAAAATTATCTCTTTACAAGACTTGAATCTTTTATTTAGAGTTCTGACATCTTTTAGAAAAAAATTTGTAGCACTAACATCTTAGATTAGTGTAAATCAACTGTAAATTGTGCATAGTAGGATTCCCAGGAAAGAGAGGTGGGTCACAATGGACACGCTTAAATACCAAGTCTTTCCTTAGCCAGAACCTTTCCAAATTGCAGTCTCACAGTATCACACTACCTTCAAGACTTTCTCAGAACACTATCCCGAAAATATATCTCTCATTCTGAATTTTCATGGTGTAAAAATTTATGCATAGCATACATAAGTGTATTTGTAGATGTGTTAGCTTTTCCGCAAAGTTGAAATCAGTCCATTTGCATTTTTCTAGAGTGAGTTACACCTTTTTTACTACTACAAGGTCAAATTAAAAGTTTCGGTCTTAGGCTCTACTTTAAAAATTTATATCTTGGGCTAGGAAACTCCGTTTTAGGTGATTCTTTTTGGAGAGTGTTCTAAAATGAGTCTAGTTTATAATAAAAATATTTTCATTTCGAGACCCTTCATATTTTATGAACACTAATTTTCGAAGTAACTACTGCCAGAAATAACTAGAAATTCCAGCACCTGCCATGTTCATGTCTTAAGTTATCTTTATTAACTCAAGTTTCACATACAATCTTTTAAGTTATATTTGAGTTTGATAACATCATAAAAGTACTCATAGCAGAATAGAACATGTTGTGTTTTCTAAAAATATAATTATTCAAAACTTTTGACAATAACTCAAGTTTGAGGCATTCTATCCATGAGCAAAGTTAGAAGCCAACAATACTTGAACAAATAAAGAAGAAACTGCTACCTCTTGTGTAGGGTCTAAAAAGGGTCCTTCTCTTCTTCCTTAAGCTTTGAACAAGAGTCTTTGGAGTGGATGACCCTCCTTGAATCTTGGCTCTAGAACTTGAGTGCTTAAGAAAATATTTCTCACTAGAGTTAAGATTGTAACTCTTGTGAGGGCTTGTGAAAGTTTGGACTTAGGATTTAAGTGTTTGGATGAAGTTTAGAGGATCAAGAGAAGTCTTTGAAGAACATAAGAAGAATGATAGAATAAGAAAGAAAGAACACTTAGGGAGTTTCTGAATTGAAGAGAGTTCGAGGAGTATTTATAGTGGAAAGATTAGAGAAAAAACAGAAGAAGGAAAGCACTTGGAGCATGATTTATGGAAACATGTTGGCTGAATTTTGGGATGAAAATGCTCCTTGTTTTGTGCAAACATGTTTCCATGTTTTATGCAAACATGTTGGATGAAAATGCTCCATGTTTTGTGCAAAGATGTCAGTGGAGATTTTCTAACCTTTAGTGCATGTATGTGATTCAGAAATGTGTATGATGTATGTGGTTAAATTATTGTGTTATCATCTTAATCCAATGGCTTAGGTTCATTCTTGTCTAAAGACAAGTCTAGGGATTTGTGCAAATGGCATTGTAGTAATTTCTTTAACTAAGGCAAGGATATTTTTGTAATTAGACAATGATAGTGGTATTCTTGTAATTCCATTCATAGAGTAAGGGTATCTTCGTCATTTAATAAGGCAAGGGTAGTTTGGTAATTTCCTTTACATAGCAAGGGCATTTTCGTAATTTCTACTAAGTGATGGCATTGTTGTAATTCTTTGCATTTTTCTCTAGACATACTTAAGTAGTCTATTTGTTGTGTTTCATAACATTTGTCCAGATTCTCTTGGTTTTGCTATCGCTAATTAAGATTAATATTTATCTTAGTTATAAATTTGGGGATGTTACATCAGGCTCGGTCGAATGAAGAGGCGAACGCGGGACATACTCGGGGTAATCTCAAACAGCTGAGGCAACAGTACTGGAGCAACAGAGCTGCTCCCCACGCGGGCGAGTATGCTCAAAAATCATATCATCAGTGAATGGAGTGGCTGAAGATAACCTAAAGCTAGTGACGGATGTGCAAATGGACACTCCATGAAGACAAAAAGGTGTACAACACATCGACCCATGAAGTGATACATCTAGTGCATGGCGTCGAAATGAAACTCCCAAGTGGGAGCGTCAACAAAGATCACGAACGACGCCATCGGCCTCTGAAGATGAGACAGAAAGAAAGAAAGGAAAAAGGGATGAGAAACTTATATAAGAATCTCAGTAAGATACTCTTCTCCTAGTATGCATCATCATCTATGTCCTCAACTGTAACACCCTCCCAAGTACAACGTTATCCTTAAGTCATGACGTCATACTTGAGAATTGTTATTAATAACATAATGGACATTTCTTAAATATCTATGGTAGGCTCGACTAACACGTGTAATAACTAAGTGTAATCTATTAAAATATATGACAAGGAAACACAATATTTATTTAATACATAGTTAAGTACAAAAGAAAGCTCTATTATGAGCTTTAATACATATCTGTTCTATACATTTACATACATATCCATTCTATTAAGTACAGCATAATAAAAAATTAGCCACTACACTATTGCAGCTCTGAGTTCTCTTAACGGAGTAGCCTCATAGTCCTCTGGTTCAACCTAGAGACAACATGGAAACAAACACATAAGGGTGAGAATTCTAATTCTCAGTAGTGTAACATCCCCAAATTTATAACTAAGATAAATATTAATTAGTGATAGCAAAAACCAAGAGAATCTGGACAAATGTTATGAAACACAACAAATAGACTACTTAAGTATGTCTAGAGAAAAATGTAAAGAATTACGAAAATGCCATCACTTAGTGGAAATTACGAAAATGCCCTTGCTATGTAAAGGAAATTACCAAACTACCCTTGCCTTATTAAATGACAAAGATACCCTTACTCTATGAATGGAATTACAAGAATACCACTATCATTGTCTAATTACAAAAATATCCTTGTCTTAGTTAAAGAAATTACTACAATGCCATTTGCACAAATCCCTAGACTTGTCTTTAGACAAGAATGAATCTAAGACATTGGATTAAGATGATAACACAATAATTTAACCACATACATCATACACATTTCTGAATCACATACATGCACTAAAGGTTAGAAAATCTCCACTAACATCTTTGCACAAAACATGGAGTATTTTCATCCAACATGTTTGCACAAAACATGGAAACATGTTTGCACAAAACATGGAGCATTTTCATCCAACATGTTTGCATAAAACATGGAAACATTTTTGCACAAAACAAGGAGCATTTTCATCCCAAAATTCAGCCAACATGTTTCCATAAATCATGCTCCAAGTGCTTTCCTTCTTCTGTTTTTTTCTCTAATCTTTCCACTATAAATACTCTTCAAACTCTCTTCAATTCAGAAACTCCTTAAGTGTTCTTTCTTTCTTATTCTATCATTCTTCTTATGTTCTTCAAAGACTTCTCTTGATCCTCTAAACTTCATCCAAACACTTAAATCCTAAGTTCAAACTTTCACTAGCCCTCACAAGAGTTACAATCTTTAACTCTAGTGAGAAATATTTTCTTAAACACTCAAGTTCTAGAGCCAATATTCAAGGAGGGTCATCCACTCCAAAGACTCTTGTTCAAAGCTTAACGAAGAAGAGAAGGACCCTTTTTAGACCCTATACAAGAGGTAGGAGTTTCTTCTTTATTTGTTCAAAGCTTAACGAAGAAGAGAAGGACCCTTTTTAGACCCTACACAAGAGGTAGGAGTTTCTTCTTTATTTGTTCAAGTATTGTTGGCTTCTAACTTTGCTCATGGATAGAATGCCTCAAACTTGAGTTATTGTCAAAAGTTTTGAGTAATTATATTTTTAGAAAACACAACATGTTCTATTCTGCTATGAGTACTTTTATGATGTTATCAAACTCAAATATAACTTAAAAGATTGTATGTGAAACTTGAGTTTAATAAAGATAACTTAAGACATGAACATGGCAGGTGCTGGAATTTCTAGTTATTTCTGGCAGTAGTTACTTCGAAAATTAGTGTTTATAAAATATGAAGGATCTCGAAATTAAAATATTTTTATTATAAACTAGACTCATTGTAGAACGCTCTCCAAAAAGAATCACCTAAAACGGAGTTTCCTAGCCCAAGATATAAATTTTTAAAGTAGAGCATAAGACTGAAACTCTTAATCTGACCTTGTAGTAGTAAAATAGGTGTAACTCACTCTAGAAAAATGCAAATGGATTGATTTCAACTTTGTGGAAAAGCTAACACATCTACAAACACACTTATGTATGCTATGCATAAATTTGTACACAACGAAAATACAGAATGAGAGATATAATTTCGGGACAGTGTGCTGAGAAAGTCTTGAAGGTAGCGTGATACTGTGAGAGTGCAATTTGGAAAGGTTCTGGCTAAGGAAAGACTTGGTATTTAAGCGTGTCCATTGTGACCCACCTTTCTTTCCTGGGAATCCTACTATGCACAATTTACAGTTGATTTACACTGATCTAAGATGATAGTGCTACAAATTTTATTCTAAAAGATGTCAGAACTCTAAATAAAAGATTCAAGTCTTGTAAAGAGATAATTTTAAGGATTTAAGTAGAATAATAATCTTCAGGAGATATATATAAAAGTCATAATAAAAATATATAAAGAACCTCTAAAAATATCTTAAAGGGTATTAATGTATTAATGGAAATACTAAGAGTACAAAGAAGACTAAGAGAAAAAGATAATACCAAGATATTCATAACCTATTAGGAACACTAGAGACCTAACTTGATAACTTAGGTTGCTTAATATAAATTATCTATGAGAATGTTTACTATGAGATTTACATGATATTGTCTATGTTACATGAAGTGATATACATAAATGTGAATGTATTGATGAGATATGAAATGATAATGATAAAATGATTGACTGTGCCATGATTTATTAATGTGCATACATTCATGTTTCAAATGAAATAATAAATAGACCAACTCACTGCTTAATCCTCTTTGAGGATTAAGGTATTGATGATTTCACTCAGTGAGAATAAAAGTAAAACCTGAAAAAGTAGCAATGATAGTCTGGAAAAGTGGACTTGAGCTAAACTCACGGCTTAACCCCCTAAACCGTTGAGATCATGGCAACGGAAAGAAAACTAAAAGGTTGTGGCGACGGCCACGGTATGAGCTCATTACCCTTTTAGGGTGGTCTAAGGCATTGATGCATTCATCCCGTGAGTAATTAAGAAATATGTTGATGAAATAAATGAAAGATGATGATCACTAAACAAGTGAATGTTGAGGATGAGTAATCATGAAATGCATGCAGCTCCTAAATGATTATTGCTTATTAGTGGTTTTTCATGATATGCTTATATGTATGCTTGATGAAATACTGAATGGATATTTCTGCTAATGTTCAAGATTAGTTTAAAAGTAACTACACTTCGGCTAATCACGTTTGTGAAAGTTTGATAATTGAATCCTTACCTGTTCACCTTTTTATAATAAACCCGAAGTGACTGGGACGACAACGATGACACTTTTAGTACAAGTAGGAACTCCTACTGAGAAATCATGTATTTCTCACTCCTATGTTTATTTTCCGTTGTCGTTACCAGAGACAGACGTGTCCACCTAAAACAACGAAGCTGTAGCTGAGGAAGGAGGTAGTGCATGACGATTTCAAACCGTTCAAGTAGGAGCATTCCGAGCTTTAGTTACATTATAGTTTGTGAGAAACAATTAGTAATAGTAGAACTTATATTGTTATTTGTAATAACTTATCAGTATGATATATGCCCTGTTGTGACTTATGTATTAAGTGATTATATTCCAGGTTATGTGATAATAGTTCTACACTTAGTCTCTTATTCCGATTATTTAATTAAGTGCGCAATGTAACTTGATTATTATCTATAAAAGCGCTATGTATTTCACTTCTCGTTACAGGCTTAAGTTTTCAAAAAATTAATTTATTTAAAGAAAAAAAACTTCCACTATTTTTCTAAGTTAATTTCAAAAGAAAATAAATACACGGCATAAGTGACAACTAATAGAATCCAAATGTGAACTTAAGCACAGTGGGGTTCTATTAGGGTGTTACAAGTAGGGCATCCCCAAAACATATAATGAAACTCATGTCATCGTTATCGTCCCAGCCACTTCGGTTTATTAGAAAAATGTGAGCATGCAACATATGCCAAAGGCTCATTTTAAAGTTCTAAAACTATTTTTCCGAATTGGGTCTCTTTTAACCAATCACTTGATATACACATGTCATAATACTTATCGTTATAGTAATGTATTTACAATTATATGTACTCTCAATACATCGAAAAGATTCTCAAAAACATCATCTCTATCTTTTCGTGCCCTTGTCATTCTAAAGGGGACTTTCCTATGCCCTTTACATTCTAAAGGGGACTTTCCTGTGCCCTTTATATATTAAAGGGGACTTTCTTGTGCCTTTTACATTCTAAAGGGGACTTTCTCATGCCCTTTACATAGAAAAGGGGACTTTTCATTCTTAGCATATACATCATCCTCAAGCTCACATATACAAGCATGCATTAGCATAAATTTTTGGATTTCATAATACTTCAAACATATATATCATTCATTTATCACCTATTTTTTTACCAATGCATGCTTTACTCACATATGAACAATCAATCACATGTGATTCTCATTCCTTTCTCATAAACCAAACTTTAAACTACATAGCATGCATTTGTATTCATCATAGTTGCATTAAAGGACATTTTACTTCCAAATCAAGAATTTAGCTTAATTTCAGCACATTGCTAGATTTCTCACTCAAGTAATAAAAATTATTTCTCATATGAAACCATCAATTTCATGTCCACAAAAATTCTCCATGACACCTCAATGTGTCCTCAATGTCTTGTAAAATTTTCAGAGCAAAACAAGTTCTCTAGCTATGTTAACAAAATTCTATAATTTTGGTGGTCAGAGACCACTTAACCTCAGTTCAGAACCAAAATCTCTCAATTTTTAACCCTAGCAAATGATTGAATAAATTCAAAATAAAAATCAGGGCTCAACCTTAAGATGTTTTCAACTCCCTATAAAAAGTTTAAAGAAAAACTCAATCATTTGCCATAGTAATAGCAAAATTCACAGCTTCTAGTCCAACAATTCAGGCAGCACATGTATCATTTCGGTTCATGATTTTTTTAACATAGTATAAGTCAAAACCAGAGGTCAAGAAAATTCATGGAACTAGCCTAGGATGTTAGATTCAACATATAATTTTTATAGCTCATGAAAATACACACAACTCCCTTAGAAAATTCGTGAACAATAACTGCCAGTAGGAAAACAGAAAATCCAGCAAGTATCACTCAACATCTCTTTGACAAAAATGATTTTTCCACAACACCAAATTAACCCACCTATGCAAATGCATCAATATCTAGGTGTAACATCACATAAGAACCAGATTTTATCACTTGAAAACAATCCAAAATTAGCAAGAACAGAAAATAACAAAACAAGACACAAAACCCTACTCTTTTGAAGCTTTGTGGCTCTTGGCTTCAAAGGATGCTCAAATAATGATTTTCTCACTTCAAACCTTCCAAACATCACCTATTACTCTCCTTTAACAGTGAAGAATGAAAATATGAAAGTGACAAAGGTGAGGAATTAAAATTCCAATCCGTTAGTTTTGTAGGTGGTGATGAGTAGTTGAAGTTTTGTGAAGGAAGTTTGAGTGTTTAGCAACTTTAGGCTATGTTTTCTTAAAGCTTGAAGCTTGTTAATGGAGTTTTGGAATGAAAGAAATGGAGGCTGTATTCATAATCGTGAATGACAAGTTTGGAGTGATAATGTTAGCTTTGTATTTATCATGTAATAATAGTTTAGATAATATATTATAATTAGGTAATTCTTAAAGATAGAAAGTATAATGGATGGCTAGGATTTAATCTTGCTTTACAAGATTAAATCTTAGCCTTTCATTAAGTCAAAGTGGACATAAATTCTCCTTTGATAAAGATTAAACTATACTTCGGTGTTAGAAATCACCCACCGAAATTTTACGAACCGGTAAAACAGTATACCCGGGTAATCAAATATTACTCGAAAATTAATTCTAGGCATCAAATATTTATTCTTACCAATTTCTAATCTTGTTCCTATAGTTCCTAACTTTCAGGTATCTTCGGGCCCCAATTCTAAGGTTTCAGCTGTTCCGGCGGGCCCACGGGGCTCGCAAAATACTATTCACTTTTTTTTCTTTTTATAGATTCGTTGGATTGTCCTGATCATTGCCATGTCTATCGGATTTTTGAAATTATGATTAGTAAAGCTCAAATTAATTTTTATATAATTTTTAGGGTGTTATATCAGGAACCTTGGGTTTCATTATAAAAATGGTAAGCATGTATAAAGTTCAGTTATTAAGTTTCAAATAATGGCATGGATGCATTATATCATATCATGAATGCATGTCAATGCCACATGCAACATATCACAAGAGTTATAGTAAAGGAACATAGCATAAGGTACATAATCATTTTCACATAAATTCTTCCTCTTTTTATTCTCTCAGGTGACTTAAATTCATTATTCTTTCCTCTATGGGGGCCACCGTAATACTTTCCTCTTTCGAGAGTTTCTAGGTTATGAGCTCATACCTAAACTAGTCGCCACTAGTCTACACTTATCTGGTGATAAGCAATTTCTCGACTCCTAGAGTGCGGGATAAGGGGCATAGGAACAACTTTCATAACCATTAATTCTTGGAGTCTAAAGGATCCTTATTGGATCACCTCTTTTAATTATTAATTTCTGGAATCTAGAGGATCATTTCCATGTGTTTTATGTCACCTTTAATTTCAACAAGTTAATCAGATATGCATGGATGAGAACATGATTATGGGTATTATTACAGCTCTTCATTTAACATTTTATGCTCATAATCTTTATAAATCTTTCTAATTTTATAGTTCTAGCGAAAATCCAACAGCATAATGGCTGGGAACAAGTTTTCCTTAAATTTGTTTTAGGTCATATATCATATCAAACATGCATCTAAATCATCTAATCATAATCATCACATGCCACAATCAATCACATAGTCATGCCTCAATTTCATATATTCATAAACACATATCATCAACATTTTATTGAAAAGTAAACATGCTCCTACCCAGTATGCAGAATCAAGGATCGGGCTCAGCTAATGTACATCCTATGCTCATTAGAATATATATATGTAGGCAGTGAACTAAAGATCATCATAGGATATTCATCATGGAACTTATTCCCAAGTTGTTGGTAATTACGCTAAAGCCCTACACGGGTTAAAACTACAATTCGGCTAAACCTAATTACCGTAATTATTCTTTTAGGCATCTAAGAGACCAAACACAATGATCTCCACTAACTTTTAACCTCATAAACATATTCAAACAATGCTGGATAGTTTGGGCAGTATCTCCAAAATAAACAGTTTCGGGGTTCTAGAAATTACGTCTTTTACCCTTTCTAATTACCGGCTTTTCTTATGATGCTAAATTAATTCCTACCACCTAGAAATTTTTACATTTATATTTAGTTATAAATAGAATATTTACTAAAATAATATTGTGAAAATAGTATTCTTGAATTTCAATTTCTAGAAGTCTCAAAATCACGTTTTCAGTTCTTTCTAGTTTCTACTCTTTCTCAAGGTGCTTGAAATAATTTTTGCATCAATCTACAAGTAATTTATACACATTTAACTCATCGCAAACATCTCTTTACAGAATTTAAAATGTCAAGGCAGTACCAAAAATTTCGTTTCCTAGAGGCATTAGAAAATTGTATCTTTGATCCATTCTAGTTACTAGCTTTTCCTAGAATGCCAAAAATAATTTTTCCAACAAGTAATATCAATTTTTACACAGTAAATCCCCTCCAAACAGCTCCTCACAGAAATGAGGAGATCAAAACAATGACCAAAAATTTGGTTCCAAAATCATTTGAAAATCATATTTTTTGGTACTTTCTATACACTAGTTTTCCTTATTACTTGATTTAAGACATAGGAAACACTTGAAACTATTTTTACCTTTTTGAATGCTCAAATATCAACACCAAACATAGAGCAAAGCCCAAGTTTTAATAATGAATCTTTTTCTCATAAAAATACTATTTTTACTATTCTTTGAGTTTCCAAGACTTGCAAAACTTCTAAGGCACAACTTACAAAAGTTCTAAAGCACAAGATTTGAGCCATAAAATCAAATAAAATTTATCTCAACCCTACCATCATATCATGGCCAAATGCATATACAAGAGTGTGGCCATGGTTTAAAATTTTTATTTAAGATCCAAGGACAAGTCTTGAGCTTTAAAGTCTTAGGTGCTATGCAAGCCCATTTTATCTTCAAGAGTTAAGGTGATGGCTCAAAAATAAACATGATATGGAAATCCATTTTTATCTTTAAGATTAATGATGATAGCACAAAAGTAAACATGCTATGCAAATCCATTTTTATCTTTTAGGTTAAGGTGATGACTTGAAAGTAAATATGCTATGTGACTCCATTTTTATCTTCAAGATTTAAGGTGATGGCTCAAAAATAAACATGATATGGAAATCCATTTTTATCTTTAAGATTAATGATGATAGCACAAAAGTAAACATGCTATGTAAATCCATTTTTATCTTTTAGGTTAAGGTGATGACTTGAAAGTAAATATGCTATGCGACTCCATTTTTATCCTCAAGATTTAAGGTGATGGCTCAAAAATAAACATGCAATGCAAATCCATCTTTATCTTTAAGATTAAGGTGATAGCACAAAAGTAAACATTCTATGCAAGTCCATTTTACATCTTGTTCACTTAAAGCTCAAGACTTTACATGATTAGATTCTTGTCCCCCAATAGATCTTAAACATTGTGAGCTTTAGAGTCCATTCACACCATGGTTCCAAGAACCTTTTCTCTTGGACTCACTATCAAGCTCAAAGAAATAAACAAAGAGAAGGAAACCAACCAACAACATTCCATTTCTCATGCTCTTTGAAAATCGAAAATGAAACCAAGTCTTAGGCTTTAGAGATCAAGCTCATGGTGGTATCAAAACCTCCATCAAGCTCCTCATCATTAAGCCATATTTTCAACCATTCATTACCAACCAAAACCGAAAATGAGATGAACAAAGAGGTCCAAAATCGAAAACAAGAAGCAACAGGAAGAATGAAAATCAAAATAAGCAAAAACCAAGGAATCAGAACTTAGGCTCTAAAGGTCATAAACATGGTGTGTTAAAACTACCATCAAGAACTCTCATCATCAAGCCATGCCTCCAACCATTCTTTCACAATCAAAACCAAAATAAGAGAGAAAAAGGAATGATCAAAACCGAAAACATAAAAAGAGAGAGCATCTGAACCGAAATGAGAGAAAAGGAAAACAAAAGGGAACTTGTTCATTCATTCAACCCCAAATCCAAAAAATAAGACAAAGAAATGGTAAAGAACTCAAAATAAAACCCTACCAAAGTTATCTTCTTGGAGACAAGGAGAAAGCTTAGTTTCTTGTAAAGAAAATGAGAAGAAAAATCTTCCCTTGAGGCTAGATATACGTTCAACCAAGAGGAAGGAAATAAGAGAAAGGATTTTTCTTGTGTTGTTGAGCTTGGGAATGGAAAGGTTTTGTGTCTAAGAGGTGGTTTGAGGTGGTTTGAGGTGAAGAGGAGGTGGAGGAAAAAGGTTTCTTGAAGGTGGAGGAGGAGGAAATGAGAGCTTAGGTTGAGAGAATTTCTAGGAGCTCTTTTTTGACACAAACTTGGCCAAAAAAGCATGTAGTAAGGAATGAGGTATTTGTATTGTAAAAAGAATAAATATGAGAGTGTTTGAGGGGGAGGAGGCCGCGGCCTTTGGGCAGCCTTGGGGGGAAAATTTTTCACTTTCATGTAGGTTAGGATGTGTATTAGAGGTAAGTTTGATTAGGCAAATGTTTAGGAATTGGTAGTTAAGCATTTAAGTTAGTGATCATGTATTTAGGAATTCAAGATATTATTAGAGAGTTTTCTTACTCATTTAGTTTGAATTAAGCATGATTAAATTTGAAATTCAAATAGGAACACAACTCCTAATTTTGAGGAAATGGAGAGAAAAAACACTATTCACTTTTTGATTTTCTTTATATCTTAAGAGTTCTTTAATTAAGAATGAGATTTTGACTTTCTCTAAGCATTCTTAGGCCCTACTTAACCTCAATTAATTTTTTTGACTCAAGATTAGTAATTAGAATTAAATTATCTTTAAGTAGAGTCCAATACTGTATTTATTTCCTTAATTACTTAATTAAGCTCATTTTGCATTAACTAGAGCTAAAATGGTAATTTTACATGAAAACTCCTCGGGACCACATGAATCTTTCCAGACATTGTTCACCCATTATAATTGATATTTCTAACCTCCGGGAAGTGACCGGGTCCAATCGGCACTTAATGTCGCTTTAATTCATCGTAGGGGCATTTTAGTCATTTTGCATGCAAAAAGACTAAAGTTGAAATTTTCACTCCTATCATTACCTCTAAGACATCTAGTCCCCTAAAAACATTAAAATATCCCCTTAAGGGTAGCCTGGGTTGGCCATCGTCAAATTTCGGGGAAAAATGACCTTAAGGCATTTTGGTCATTTGCACACAGGAAAAGTAGCATATTGCGATCTTCACATAGATTGCTATTTAATTCTTATGTAACCTATTCCTAATATTAAAATATCCCTTTGGGGCTGCTGGGGTTGCTCGGCCTTGATTTCCACACAAAAATGACCTAGGGGTATTTTGGTCATTTTTGCTAAGCAGGAAAAATTGAGGCATTACAAGTAGTAGCTGGACAGAAAATGATAGGCTATGAAATGAGAAACCATTTTTCCTAAAATAGAGACCAAAGCCAACCCATAGTTTTCTATCATCGAAAAACAACTCTGAGCACACCTACTATGTGGTTTGTCTCTATCCACTGACTCATTACTTTGGTGATCAGCTAGGAATGTAGAGTATATGGAGATAATAGTTGCATCCTATTGGGATCTCTTGATTCCAAATGTTTCCCTTTCTTTGATTTCTTCTGCACATCATTTATATTCTTTTTTGAGTTTAGGTTATCTGATCTCTGTTTTTGCTAATTTATTTTTAAAAGATCCTAAATATTTCCTTTTCTTTGATTTCTTCTCCACATTGTTTCAGGTTTTTTCTTTTTTTTTTTTACATTTTTTTTGAAAGATCCCAAATATTTCCTTGTCTCTATTTTGTTCTAGCCATCATTTCTGATTTTTTTGTTTTAGATTAGATTGCATGATCTCTCTTTCTCTCTCTTTTTGTTTTGAAATATCCTTTTTGGGATATTAACCGTATTTGAATGATTTTCCCTTTTTCTATTCCCATTTCAGGTTTGACTTACATCGCTCATCGTTTGTTTTTTTGTTGAGAGCCCTTAGTCCCAAATACTACCTTTTTCATGTTGTTGTTTTTTTTACCAAAGTTAGTCTATATCTTTTATACTTGTTTTCTTTTTTCTGAGTTTTCTTTTGTCTTGATCCACCTCTTCACCGCTTCCATTCTCTTTGATGGTTTTAGAAAAGATGTATAATCTCTTGCATTCCTTTCAGATGTCCTCTCAAAAATTTCCTTTTCTTTGTTTTGGTTTCTCCCAAAGGGTTATAGAGGTTTATTTTCTACTTCAGTTGTCTATTATTTTTTTACTTGCTACAACCAGATCTCACCAATAGATTGGTAAGATGCCGTTTTCTTCTACGATTTTGACATATCTGAGGATTATTTTTTTCATAAACATTTTCCACAATGTTTCCCAATTTTTGTTTTCATTCTTCCCAAAGTTTGTGAGGATCCCTTTATTTTTTCAGTTTCATGTGGCTTTTTTTTTTCTTATTAATACTAGAAAAAAATTGTGTTTTTTTGTTCATTCATTAGAAAGTCGCTTGGGATCTGAGAAAATTTTTTGTAATTACTTTTTTATTCTATTTTGGCCTTATATATATTTTTTTATTGTTTGTGTTGTATCAATTTCTATCATTTGAAAGAAAAATGCTATGTTGTTGTTTTCACTTAATATTCTGATTTTATATTTTGGTTTAGATGTGTAATATCTTTCTGGGGCTATTGCCTTTTATCCTGCTTTTGTTCCAGATGTATTGTATTTTTCTCTTTTTCTTTTCTATTTGTCGTAGACTACCCCATTCTTCTAAATAGAAGCACCATTTATACACTTTTGTATGATTTGATGTTGGTTCGATCTATGATTTAGAAAGATCTGTGCTATTTATGTGCAAATTCTTATTACTGTGCAAATGTTGATTTCATTTATCTTATGTTGCGTGTAAATTGGTTCATTGGATGTGTAATATGTCTGGATGTCTGGATATAGCCTGCATAATAATATTGACAAAACTGTAGTCAATTAAAATTGTGAGGGCAATTATCGATTCTCTACATAAATTACGTGACAGATTGTTGTTTACTTTGGCATAAAACCCCCATTTTGATATGCATAATTTCACCCTTAGTAGTTATAAGTTTGAAATTTGAACTATGGCTCATTGCCTATATATTTGTTCACACATGATGGGTTATTTGCCACTACTCCCACCTTCATAGTTTCCTTCATTCCCCTTTTTTCTCTATGTTCTTAAGTCCTTAGTGATGTTCTCAGTTACTTGAGTTTACTGATTCCTTTATATCTTGATCTGATTCTTATGGCTCCTTCATTTGTTTCTATTTCTGATGTTGCTGGTAATTATGGGGATTTGAGTGTGATGGTTAGGGTTGTTAGGCTATGGACAATCCCTAGCTTTAACAATGCAAGTGTTGCTGGAAGCATTGAGATGATATTAATGGATAAAAATGTGAGTTGATGCATCCATCCCTTTTTCAATTAGTTAAGGTTGTATGGTTTTTGCTTTTTTATGTTGAGCTATTGCTTCTCAACTATACTAATGTGTGTGTTGATATTGTTATGATTTAGGGTGACAAAATACACTGTACTATTAGGAGGTATTTGGTTTCCAAGTTTTTGAGTGTATTGGTGGAAGGACAATGCTATAGGATTTGTTGTCTGGCTTTAGTTCCCAATTTGGGTTCGTACAAGACCACCACTAGGCATGACTCCAAACTAGTCTTCCATTTTAAGACCACTGTTAGTCCCATGGAACTGCCTAAGGTGGCCCTGTATGGTTTATCACCTACACCTTCTAGTTATATTCTCAACGATACCCTTGACCTTGATTATTTAATAGCTAATATGTATTTCTTTGGTTGATGTTCTAATATATTATTAAATACTTCAAGGGTATAGTTATAACTTTCATATTGATTGTTAAATTTGATTGGTTTGATGAGTGGACTTTCTCAACTTAAGGACTATGAACGAGAAAGGAAATTTCAAGGATGTCTATTTTGGAACTAACTTATGAGAAGTATAACCTCTATGTCCTTTGAGTAATTTCATTTATACTTCCTTTTTTGTGTATTGTCTTTTACAACAGAACACTGAGAAACCACCTGTGCCTGAAGGCAACACAAGAACAGGAGCTGTGGTCAAACAAGTCTTAAGCCTCTGAAAGCTCTCTTCACAAGCATTTGACCATTGAAACTTAACACGTTTCTTGTAACACCCTAATAGAACCCCACTGTGCTTAAGTTCACATTTGGATTCTATTAGTTGTTACTTATGCCTTGCATTTATTTTCTTTTGAAATTAACTTAGAAAAATAGGTGGAAGTTTTTTTTTCTTTAAATAAATTAATTTTTTGAAAACTTAAGCCTGTAACGAGAAGTGAAATACATAGCGCTTTTATAGATAATAATCAAGTTACATTGCACTTAATTAAATAAGCGGAATAAGAGACTAAGTGTAGAACTATTATCACATAAACTGGAATATAATCACTTAATACATAAGTCACAACAGGGCATATATCATACTGATAAGTTATTACAAATAACAATATAAGTTCTACTATTACTAATTGTTTCTCACAAACTATAATGTAACTAAAGCTCGGAATGCTCATACTTGAAAGGTTTGAAATCTTCACGCGCTACCTCCTTCCTCAGCTACAGCTTCGTTGTTTTAGGTGGACAAGTCTGTCTCTGGTAACGACAACGGAAAATAAACATAGGAGTGAGAAATACATGATTTCTCAGTAGGAGTTCCTACTTGTACAAAAAGTGTCATCGTTGTCGTCCCAGTCACTTCGGGTTTATTATAAAAAGGTGAACAGGTAAGGATTTGTAACGCCCCGATTTTCTGCTAGAGTGAAAATGACCGAAATGCCCCTGAGGTCATTTTCGGCCCAGAATTCGAGGAAAGCCGATCTGCCAGTACTCGAAGGGCAAACTCAATGTTGGAAGGGAATTAGATGACCTGTGTACCTTTCCGGAATCGAAAATCTCGTTTTTCGAGTTTTCGGGTCAAAATGACCAACACGCCCCTGCGGTGTTTTACCTATTTGCAAGTGCCGGATGAACCTGAAACTTCTCCAGATGGTTTTAAAAGGTGTTTTTATGTATTCTACGACCTCAGTTTTAATTATGGAGGTCCCGGGCAAAATTAGTGCAAAATTACGATTTTACCCCTAGTTTCGTGTTTTTACGCTTAATCGCGTGATTAAGCAAACCTAAGCAATATTAGGCTCTAATCGAAGATTAATTAATTTCCATAATTAATCTTGAGTCAAAATAATTTATTAAAGTTGATTAGAACCTAAAAGTGCTTAATTACCACTTAAAATCTTATTTTAAATTCAATATTTCTAGTCATGGAATCTTGAATAGTGTTTTCTCTCCAATTCCTTAAATTATGGAATTTTGTCTACATTGTTTTATTCATAAAATGAATTTAAAATCTCCTAAATATGTATGAGTACTCCTTAATCATGTCATAAAGGTTCCTAATCACATTCTTAGTCACCTAAACTTATGCTTAATGACTCCTAACCTTACACCTAAGCTAATACACCCCTAAACACATCACTAACACACTATTACATGACCAAAACTCCCTCCTCCCTTGCTGCATCAGACCTGCACGAAATTCAACATCCATTTTATCACAATTTAATTTTATTTCACACTCCAAAGACTATGGTTGAAGCCATGTCATCAAAGTGCAATTCTCTCACCTCATGTTCCATGAGGATTCATTCTCCTCCACACATGCCTCACCTCATGTTCCATGAGGAGACCTCATGTTCCATGAGGATTCATTCTCCTCCACACATGCCTCACCTCATGTTCCATGAGGATTCATTCTCCTCCACTCATTCACTCTTATTCTTCTCTATAAATACCATGCCTAGATGAACCTTTGCTACACTTTGTTCATTTGCTAAGTTTAGTTTTGTAGTTTTTCTCTAAGTTCTTCCTTTTTCTCTCAAATCTCAAGAGCATTCTTCTTCTTCATCTTCTTCTTTTCCTTTTGAAACTTCATCACACAACCTTGAAACACCACCCCACCACCTTGGATCATCATACAAACACCTAAACTTCCATTCTCAAACCCAAGCTCACCAAGAACACATTTCCTTCCTTTTTCTTTCATCAAGGCCGAATCATCATCACCATCCTAGGAGGTGTTGCTCGTATCATTTTCATCTTCAAGTCCAAGCTTGTTGTCTTCACTCTAGGTAGGAGTGTTTTCTAAACTTTGTCTTCTTGAAAATGAGTTCTTTCTAGCTTTCTCTTGGGTTTTCTTTTTGAAACTTTCCTTGGTTTCCCTTTCTTGTATTTTCGGCCTCTTGGCCTTGATGAGTACATGATAGCTCAATGATGAGGACTCCTAGATAATGACTATGTGTTCATCTCAAAGGAAACTCTAGAGCTTGAGGTTTTATTTTCTTTGAGTTCCAACATTATTTTCTAACTCAAAAATGATTTTTACTCAAGAATACCTTTACTTTTCTTGCTATTATGATTTCGGTTTCTTTGTTCCTTTCTTTAACATTTGGGTTACCATTTTCCTTTTTGATCTTTGAAGTTTTATTTGTTCAAAAAGTTTTGCTTTCTTTGAGCTTGATGATGATGTTCAAGAACCTCATAATTCCTTTGAGAACTTAGTTCAAGAACTCTAAAGCTCTCTTTGTAATGAGATATGTGTTGGGTTATTATGTTGTTAAAGTCTTGGATGAGCTTTAGATCACCTTAAAATGAACCTTGCATCATGTTTATTTTATGCTTTGCACATCATGTTTACTTTCTTTGCTATCACTAAGTACCAAGGTAATAAAGGAACTTGCATTATCATGTTTATATTTCAAGTTCTCACCTAAATATCAAAGATAATAATATAATGCATACCATATTTATTTTATGCTTTGCACATCATGTTTACTTTCTTTGTTATCACTAAGTATCAAGGTAATAAAGGAGCTTGCATTATCATGTTTATATTTCAAGCTATGCATTATCATGTTTATGTTTCAAGTTCTCACCTAAATTTCAAAGATAATAATATAATGCATCACATATTTATTTTATGCTCTCACTTTACTTTCTAGCAAAAACTAAAACAAGTGCATGAGCATATTTATTTTTATGTCATCACTTTAATGAACCTAGAGCTCAAAGACTTGCCCATTGTTGTCTCAACAAAGGTCTAAAAATATTTATTGCTTTTGGTCCCTATTTCGGCCTTAAGAGGCTTTGGTGTTTCCAAGTATTGAAAACTATGTTTTATAATTTTTCTAAGCTTATGTAAGTATAAGAAATATGTAGAACTAAGTTTTATGAATTTAGGACCTCTTGAGATAAAAATGATTTAGCTATTACCCTCTTAAGTATTTTTATGATTATAGGTGATAAAAGTGTCCATAAATGAGTTTTGAAAGTTGAAAAAGGTTCCAAGAGAAACTAGTATTGTATGTGCCTTAGAAATTGTGTTTCATGTCTTTTATGGAGATGTTTGTTTCGGTTCTGCCTTGCTATGTTTGGCCACTGTATGAGCTGTGTTAATAATGATAAGATGCTTATGTTTGAGTAAAAATAATGTTAAGACTCATATGTGAAAGATAGGATAAGTTAAGAACTAGAAAAGAATTAATTTGAGAATTTTAGATCCCTTAATGATGGAATTTTCTGGATTCTGTCCAGCAAGGTTTAGAAATGATAATCATGGTTCTAAATTAGTTTAAATGTGTAGGAATGACTCATAATTGGTTTAGGGCTTAATCTTGATGCTTTAGGAACAAACTGGACTTAGAAAGAGTCATTGTTGTGACTCCTAGGTACCGTAAAGTTGGGATTTTAAATTCTGCATCCTTGAGGTCTAGAGATGTTCTTGACCATAGTGTGAGGTGAGAAATACTTAGTTATAACCTCATAGGTTCCCAAGAGACTAGGTTTTGATGATTTATAACTTAGATTGTGAGTTAAGGACCTTAAGGGTCGATGCATAAGACATTAAGAAGTCTTGAGTTTTTATGATGCTTAATTTTATGCAAGTATGATAAATGATACATGAGCTTTATCTATGTGAGTATGATGTGTTTAAAATATATGCTATGATGAGTTTGGAATATATGCTATAATCTATGTAAGAATGATGAGTTTGAAATATATGTTATGATGTTTATCTATGTGAGAATGATGTATTAGAAGAATATGCTTGATGATGCATGAACCCTAAAATGTTTTATTGATGATATGTGAGGAAATGATTATTGAGATGTTAAGTTGTGTGATTAGCTTGTGGCATGAATTTTGGTTTGAAGGAAATTCAGTTTAACAGCCGTTATGCTTTGCCAATTTCTATCAAACCTAAAAGGGTTGAAAAATGTTTTAAAGTACCATATGAGTTGAAAACCCTGGGTGACACTGGTTCGGCCGAGCATCCCCAGGATATTTTTATGTGTCAAGCATTGAGACGTACTTCTCCTGCTACGGTGAGGAGGAGGCAAATCCGTGAGGGTATGTGCAGATGCAGCCTTACCAAAGCGGACAATTCACTGTGCACTCGAGGCCAGTAGAACATTTCAAAGAATGAAATATGTTTATGTTACCCCCTCATTTTACCCCATATTAAATCTAGTGACGACTAGTTAGGATTGAGCTCATTCCTAGGCGATTAGGTGAGACGGAGATAGGAGGTTATGATAAAAATCGCCAAGTGTGTATCGGTTGGAAATAGGTGGATATGTTTTTTGAGGGTGGTTTTTGAGAAAAAGAACAAAAGAGATATGATGCTTTTAAGTCACATAAGTATGAGAAAAGTAAGAGTTGTAATATGCCCTTATGCCACTTGCATGAATCTAGATTGTTGTGATTTGTTGATTTATGTGCTCAAGCATTGCCATACATTCATGCTTAAACATGTTGCATTCATGACATCAAGATGCATACTAAAAGAAATGGACCTTGGATAAATAGTTTCATAAACCCTAATAATGAATCTCATATGCATGAACACCTTTTATAAATAAACCCAAGGTTCCTGAGGATGTGAACGATGTAACCCTAGAATAGGAGATTCCCTCTTGAGATTCTTTAGTAAGATTCTCACTCTTTTCTCTTCTTTTTCTCGCTTAGTCACATCTTCGTGAGACTGATGGCGACATTCGTGGTCTTCATTGACACATCCGTCCGAGAGGCGCCCTAACTAGGGAGCTCACGCTCGCCTACACGTATGCCCACTCCTCCCGCCTTGCGTTCTTGGATCAGTAACACTCCATTTCCCCGAGATCTAGTAGCAGATGTTTTAGGGGAGGCTTAGTGCACACACTCACATGTAGATTGGATAAACCTGCTTTTGTTTTGAGGTTATTCACTATAGGTGCACTCGGGTAGTGATGGTTTACTTTATGTTACTTTACGTTTCTCTGTTTCTATTGTACTTCCTTTCTGCTGTATTACAAGCTCTGCCCGTCCCAATGAGGGTATGACTACTTATGTATTCTAAGTTATGTTATTAATGAAACGTTTCTCTTGTTGTGATGATTTATGCTCAGCTGTTATATGTTTCCATTTCTGTGTTTCTCTATGAGTGTTAAGCGTGCTTTATATTCCTATTATTCGATTAGACTAAGAACGTGGCTCTCACTTTGTTTTATGTTTTCAAAAAAGAAAAATTTACCCGTAATTTCCGCTAAGTATTTCAATGAAAGAATGAGACTATGAAGTAATAGCCTAATGTTTAACCTAATGTGTTCTAGAAAGTTGGGTTAAAAATTAGGGTGTTACAGGATTCAATTATCAAACTTTCACAAACGTGATTAGCCGAAGTGCAGTTACTTTTAAACTAATCTTGAACATTAGCAGAAATATCCATTCAGTATTTCATCAAGCATACATATAAGCATATCATGTAAAACCACTAATAAGCAAATAATCATTTAGGAGCTGCATGCATTTCATGATTATTCATCCTCAACATTCACTTGTTTAGTGATCATCATCTTTCATTTATTTCATCAACATATTTCTTAATTACTCATGGGATGAATGCAACAATGCCTGAGACCACCCTAAAAGGGTAATGAGCTCATACCGTGGCCGTCGCCACAACCTTTTGGTTTTCTTTCCGTTGCCATGATCTCAACGGTTTAGGGGGTTAAGCCGTGAGTTTAGCTCAAGTCCACTTTTCCAGACTATCATTGCTACTTTTTTCATGTTTTACTTTTATTCTCACTGAGTGAAATCATCAATAGCTTAATCCTCAAAGAGGATTAAACAGTAAGTTGGTCTATTTATTATTTCATTTGAAACATGAATGTATGCACATTAATAAATCATGGCACAGTCAATCATTTTATTATTATCATTTCATATCTCATCAATACATTCACATTTCTATATATCACTTCATGTAAAATAGACAATATCATGTAAATCTCATAGTAAACATTCTCATAGATAATTCATATTAAGCAACCTAAGTTATCAAGTTAGGTCTCTAGTGTTTCTAATAGGTTATGGATATCTTGGTATTATCTTTTTCTCTTAGTCTTCTTTGTACTCTTAGCATTTCCATTAATACATTAATACCCTTTAAGATATTTTTAGAGGTTCTTTATATATTTTTATTATAACTTTTATATATATCTCCTGAAGATTATTATTCTACTTAAATCCTTAAAATTATCTCTTTACAAGACTTGAATCTTTTATTTAGAGTTCTGACATCTTTTAGAATAAAATTTGTAGCACTAACATCTTAGATTAGTGTAAATCAACTGTAAATTGTGCATAGTAGGATTCCCAGGAAAGAGAGGTGGGTCACAATGGACACGCTTAAATACCAAGTCTTTCCTTAGCCAGAACCTTTCCAAATTGCACTCTCACAGTATCACGCTACCTTCAAGACTTTCTCAGCACACTGTCCCGAACATATATCTCTCATTCTGTATTTTCGTGGTGTAAAACTTTATGCATAGCATACATGTGTTAGCGTTTCCACAAAGTTGAAATTAGTCCATTTGCATTTTTCTAGAGTGAGTTACACCTATTTTACTACTACAAGGTTAGATTAAGAGTTTCAGTCTTAGGCTCTACTTTAAAAATTTATATCTTGGGCTAGGAAACTCCGTTTTAGGTGATTCTTTTTGAAGAGTATTCTACAATGAGTCTAGTTTATAATAAAAATATTTTCATTTTGAGATTCTTCATATTTTATGAACACTAATTTTCGAAGTAACTATTACCAGAAATAACTAGAAATTCCAGCACCTGCCATGTTCATGTCTTAAGTTATCTTTATTAACTCAAGTTTCACATACAATCTTTTAAGTTATATTTGAGTTTGATAACATCATAAAAGTACTCATAGCAGAATAGAACATGTTGTGTTTTTTAAAAATATAATTATTCAAAACTTTTGACAATAACTCAAGTTTGAGGCATTCTATCCATGAGCAAAGTTAGAAGCCAACAATACTTGAACAAATAAAGAAGAAACTCCTACCTCTTGTGTAGGGTCTAAAAAGGGTCCTTCTCTTCTTCTTTAAGCTTTGAACAAGAGTCTTTGGAGTGGATGACCCTCCTTGAATCTTGGCTCTAGAACTTGAGTGCTTAAGAAAATATTTCGCAATGGAGTTAAAGATTGTAACTCTTGTGAGGGCTAGTGAAAGTTTGGACTTAGGATTTAAGTATTTGGATGAAGTTTAGAGGATCAAGAGAAGTCTTTGAAGAACATAAGAAGAATGATAGAATAAGAAAGAAAGAACACTTAGGGAGTTTCTAAATTGAAGAGAGTTTGAGGAATATTTATAGTGGAAAGATTAGAGAAAAAACAAAAGAAGGAAAGCACTTAGAGCATGATTTATGGAAACATGTTGGCTGAATTTTGGGATGAAAATGCTCCTTGTTTTGTGCAAACATGTTTCCATGTTTTATGCAAACATGTTGGATGAAAATGCTCCATGTTTTGTGCAAAGATGTTAGTGGAGATTTTCTAACCTTTAGTGCATGTATGTGATTCATAAATGTGTATGATGTATGTGGTTAAATTATTGTGTTATTGTAACATCCCCAAATTTATAACTAAGAATCTTAATTATCGATAGCAAAACCAAGAGAATCTGGACAAATGTTATGAAACACAACAAATAGACTACTTAAGTATGTCTAGAGAAAAATGCAAAGAATTACGAAAATGCCATCACTTAGTGGAAATTACGAAAATGCCCTTGCTATGTAAAGGAAATTACCAAACTACCCTTGCCTTATTAAATGACAAAGATACCCTTACTCTATGAATGGAATTACAAGAATATCCACTAACATCTTTGCACAAAACATGGAAACGTGTTTGCATAAAACATGGAAACGTGTTTGCACAAAACATGGAAACGTGTTTGCACAAAATATGGAAACGTGTTTGCACAAAACAAGGAGCATTTTCATCCCAAAATTCAGCCAACATGTTTCCATAAATCATGCTCCAAGTGCTTTCCATCTTCTGTTTTTTCTCTAATCTTTCCACTATAAATACTCCTCAAACTCTCTTCAATTCAGAAACTCCCTAAGTGTTCTTTCTTTCTTATTCTATCATTCTTCTTATGTTCTTCAAAAACTTCTCTTGATCCTCTAAACTTCATCCAAACACTTCAATCCTAAGTCCAAACTTTCACTAGCCCTCACAAGAGTTACAATCTTTAACTCTAGTGAGAAATATTTTCTTAAGCATTCAAGTTCTAGAGCCAAGATTCAAGGAGGGTCATCCACTCCAAAGACTCTTGTTCGAAGCTTAAGGAAGAAGAGAAGGACCCTTTTTAGACCCTACACAAGAGGTAGGAGCTTCATCTTTAATTGTTCAAGCATTGTTGGCTTCTAACCTTGATAGAATGCCTCAAGTTTGAGTTATTGTCAAAAGTTTTAAATGATTATTTGAAAAATATATTTTTAGAAATATGACATGTTCTATTTTGTTATGAGTACCTTTATGATGTTATCAAACTCAAATATAACTTGAAAAGATTGTATGTGAAACCTGATTTAATAAAGGTAACTTAAGACATGAAAATGGTAGGTGCTGGAAATTCTAGTTGTTTCTGGCAGCAGGTACTTCGAAAGCTACTGTTCATAAAATATTAAGTATCTCGAAATTAAAATAATTTTACTATAAACTAGACTCATTATAGAACACTCTCCAAAAAGAATCACCTAAAACGGAGTTTTCTAGCTCAAGATATAAATTTTTAAAGTAGAGCCTAAGACTGAAACTTTAAATCTGACCTTGTAGTAGTAAAATAGATGTAACTCACTCTAGAAAAATGTAAATGGACTGATTTCAACTTTGTTGGAGAGCTAACACATATAGGAATACACCCATGTATGTTATGTATAAAGCTTTGTACCACGTAAATACAGAATGAGAAATAAATTTCGGGATAGTGTACTGTGAAAGTGCAGTTTGGAAAGGTTCTGGCTAAGGAAAGACTTGATATTTAAGCATGTCTATTGTGACCCACCTCTCTTTCCTGGGAACCCTCCTATGCATGGTTTACAGTTGATTTACACTATTCCAAAGATGTAAATGCTAAAATTTGAAGAGTTAGGAATTTGGAACTACCTTTACTAACAAGTATACAGAGAATTATAAACTTTCTTCTAAAAGATGTCAAAACTATAAATAAAAGAATCAAGTCTTGTAAAGAGAGAATTTTAAGAATTTAAGTAGAATAATAATCTTCAAGAGTTATATGAAAGTCATAATAAAAATATATAAGGAACCTATAATAATATTTTGAAGTGCATTAATGTATTAATGGAATGCTAAGAGTACAAAGAACACTAAGAGAAAAAGATAATACTAAGACATCCATTACCTCTTACGAACACTAGGAACTCAACTTGATAACTTTGGTTAGTTAATATGAATTATCTATGAAAGTGTTTACTATGAGATTTACATGATATTGTCCATGTTTTATGAAGTGATTTATAGTAATGTGAATGTATGGTGATGAATTATGAAATGATGAGGATGAATGATTGATTGCCCAAGGTTTATTGTGATTACATGATAATATGCATACATTCATTTTCCAAAAGAAATAATAAAAGTAAAGTTTGAAAAAGTAGCAATGAAAGTCTGGAAAAGTGGACTTGAGCTAAACTCACGGCTTAACCCCCTAAACCGTTGAGATCACGGCAACGGAATGAAAACCAAAAAGGTTATGGCGACGGCCATGGTATGAGCTCATTACCCTTTTAGGGTGGTCTAAGGCATTGATGCATTCATCCCGTGAATAATTAAGAAATATGTTGATGAAATAAATGAAAGATGATGATCACTAAACAAGTGAATGTTGAGGATGAGTAATCATAAAATGCATGCAGCTCCTAAATGATTACTGCTTATTAGTGGTTTTACATGATATGCTTATATGTATGCTTGATGAAATACTGAATGAATATTTCTGCTAATGTTCAAGATTAGTTTAAAAGTAACTGCACTTCGGCTAATCACGTTTGTGAAATTTGATAATTGAATCCTTACCTGTTCACCTTTTTATAATAAACCCGAAGTGACTGGGACGACAACGATGACACTTTTAGTACAAGTAGGAACTGCTCTCGAGAAATCATGTATTTCTCACTCCTATGTTTATTTTCCGTTGTCGTTACCAGAGACAGACGTGTCCACCTAAAGCAACGAGGCCGTAGCTGAGGAAGGAGGTAGCACGTGAAGATTTCAAACCGTTCAAGTAGGAGCATTCCGAGCTTTAGTTACATTATAGTTTGTGAGAAACAATTAGTAATAGTAGAACTTATATTGTTATTTGTAATAACTTATCAGTATGATATATGCCCTGTTGTGACTTATGTATTAAGTGATTATATTCCAGTTTATGTGATAATTGTTCTACACTTAGTCTTTTATTCCGCTTATTTAATTAAGTGCGCAATGTAATTTGATTATTATCTATAAAAGCGCTATGTATTTCACTTCTCGTTACAGGCTTAAGTTTTCAAAAAAATTAATTTATTTAAAGAAAAAAAAAACTTCCATTATTTTTCTAAGCTAATTTCAAAAGAAAATTAATACAAGGCATAAGTGACAACTAATAGAATCCAAATGTGAACTTAAGCACAGTGGGGTTCTATTAGGGTGTTACAGTTATCATCTTAATCCAATGACTTAGATTCATTCTTGTCTAAAGACAAGTCTAGGGATTTGTGCAAATGGCATTGTAGTAATTTCTTTAACTAAGACATGGATATTTTTGTAATTAGACAATGATAGTGGTATTCTTGTAATTCCATTCATAGAGTAAGGGCATCTTCGTCATTTAATAAGGGAAGGGTAGTTTGGTAATTTCCTTTACATAGTAAGGGCATTTTCGTAATTTCCACTAAGTGATGGCATTTTCGTAATTCTTTGCATTTTTCTCTAGACATACTTAAGTAGTCTATTTGTTGTGTTTCATAACATTTGTCCAGATTCTCTTAGTTTTGCTATCGCTAATTAAAATTAATATTTATCTTAGTTATAAATTTGGGGATGTTACATTTCTCCCCTTCTTATTAAAAATTTTGCCCTCAAAATTTGATACCTGTGAATAGGTTCGAAAATTCTTTTCGCATATCTTTCTCGAGCTCCCATGTGTGCTCTTCCATTCCATCTTGTCCCCAAGCTACTCGGACCAGAGATATAGATTTGTTTCTCAGCTGCTTGATGCCATGATCCACGATCCTCATCGGTGGTAATTCAAAAGTTAAGTCATCTTTTAATTGTATAGTTTCTGGCTCAAACACATGACTGGGGTCTGACTGATACTTTCTCAATTGGGACACATGAAAAACATTGTGTAGGTTAGACAAATTTGGAGGTAATGCAATTTGGTAGGCGGAGGGACCTACCTTTTTGAGGATTTGGAAGGGTCCTAAGAATCTAGGGCTTAGCTTTTTGACTTTCATTGCATGACCTATACCTGTGGTAGGAGTAATTCGCAAGAATATGTGTTCTCCTTCTTGAAATTCGAGAGGTTTCCTTCTCTTATCAGCATAGCTCTTCTGCCTACTCTGAGCAGTGAGGATTCTTTCCCTAATTCTCCTTATTTGTTTGGTTGTGTTTTCTACCAAATCAGGGCCCAAAATACTTTGCTCTCCCGGGTCATACCAACAAAGTGGTGATTGACACTTTCTACCATACAAAGCCTCATAGGGTGCCATCCCAATGCTAGTGTGGTAACTATTATTATATGCAAACTCAATCAATGGAAGCTGTTTGTCCCAACTTTTTGGCTGGTCTAAGACACATGCTCTTAGCATATCCTCAAGGGTTTGAATTATTCTTTCTGATTGTCCATCAGTTTGAGGGTGATAGGCAGTGCTTAGACACAACCTTGAACCAAACGCCTTTTGCAAAGCTCCCCAAAATCTTGAGATGAACCTTGGATCCCTATCTGAGACAATGGTTTTGGGTACTCCATGGAGCCTTATTATCTCTTGGATGTATAGCTGAGCTAACTTTTCCAAAGGGTAATTTGCTCGAATGGGTAAAAAGTGAGCAGATTTGTTCAATCTATCCACAATTACCCATATGGAGTCATGTTGTAACATCCCCAAATTTATAACTAAGAATCTTAATTATCGATAGCAAAACCAAGAGAATCTGGACAAATGTTATGAAACACAACAAATAGACTACTTAAGTATGTCTAGAGAAAAATGCAAAGAATTACGAAAATGCCATCACTTAGTGGAAATTACGAAAATGCCCTTGCTATGTAAAGGAAATTACCAAACTACCCTTGCCTTATTAAATGACAAAGATGCCCTTACTCTATGAATGGAATTACAAGAATACCACTATCATTGTCTAATTACAAAAATATCCTTGTCTTAGTTAAAGAAATTACTACAACGCCATTTACACAAATCCCTAGACTTGTCTTTAGACAAGAATGAATCTAAGCCATTGGATTAAGATGATAACACAATAATTTAACCACATACATCATACACATTTCTGAATCACATACAAGCACTAAAGGTTAGAAAATATCCACTAACATCTTTGCACAAAACATGGAAACGTGTTTGCATAAAACATGGAAACATGTTTGCATAAAACATGGAGCATTTTCATCCAACATGTTTGCATAAAACATGGAAACGTGTTTGCACAAAATATGGAAACGTGTTTGCACAAAACAAGGAGCATTTTCATCCCAAAATTCAGCCAACATGTTTCCATAAATCATGCTCCAAGTGCTTTCCATCTTCTGTTTTTTTCTCTAATCTTTCCACTATAAATACTCCTCAAACTCTCTTCAATTCAGAAACTCCCTAAGTGTTCTTTCTTTCTTATTCTATCATTCTTCTTATGTTCTTCAAAAACTTCTCTTGATCCTCTAAACTTCATCCAAACACTTCAATCCTAAGTCCAAACTTTCACTAGCCCTCACAAGAGTTACAATCTTTAACTCTAGTGAGAAATATTTTCTTAAGCATTCAAGTTCTAGAGCCAAGATTCAAGGAGGGTCATCCACTCCAAAGACTCTTGTTCAAAGCTTAAGGAAGAAGAGAAGGACCCTTTTAGACCCTACACAAGAGGTAGGAGCTTCATCTTTAATTGTTCAAGCATTGTTGGCTTCTAACCTTGATAGAATGCCTCAAGTTTGAGTTATTGTCAAAAGTTTTAAATGATTATTTGAAAAATATATTTTTAGAAATATGACATGTTCTATTTTGTTATGAGTACCTTTATGATGTTATCAAACTCAAATATAACTTGAAAAGATTGTATGTGAAACCTGATTTAATAAAGGTAACTTAAGACATGAAAATGGTAGGTGCTGGAAATTCTAGTTGTTTCTGGCAGCAGGTACTTGAAAGCTACTGTTCATAAAATATTAAGTATCTCGAAATTAAAATAATTTTACTATAAACTAGACTCATTATAGAACACTCTCCAAAAAGAATCACCTAAAACGGAGTTTTCTAGCTCAAGATATAAATTTTTAAAGTAGAGCCTAAGACTGAAACTTTAAATCTGACCTTGTAGTAGTAAAATAGATGTAACTCACTCTAGAAAAATGCAAATGGACTGATTTCAACTTTGTTGGAGAGCTAACACATATAGGAATACACCCATGTATGTTATGTATAAAGCTTTGTACCACGTAAATACAGAATGAGAAATAAATTTCGGGATAGTGTACTGTGAAAGTGCAGTTTGGAAAGGTTACGGCTAAGGAAAGACTTGGTATTTAAGCATGTCCATTGTGACCCACCTCTCTTTCACAGGAACCCTCCTATGCATGGTTTACAGTTGATTTACACTATTCCAAAGATGTAAATGCTAAAATTTGATGAGTTAGGAATTTGGAACTACCTTTACTAACAAGTATACAGAGAATTATAAACTTTCTTCTAAAAGATGTCAAAACTATAAATAAAAGAATCAAGTCTTGTAAAGAGAGAATTTTAAGAATTTAAGTAGAATAATAATCTTCAAGAGTTATATGAAAGTCATAATAAAAATATATAAGGAACCTATAATAATATTTTGAAGTGCATTAATGTATTAATGGAATGCTAAGAGTACAAAGAACACTAAGAGAAAAAGATAATACTAAGACATCCATTACCTCTTTCGAACACTAGGAACTCAACTTGATAACTTTGGTTAGTTAATATGAATTATCTATGAAAGTGTTTACTATGAGATTTACATGATATTGTCCATGTTTTATGAAGTGATTTATAGTAATGTGAATGTATGGTGATGAATTATGAAATGATGAGGATGAATGATTGATTGCCCAGGTTTATTGTGATTACATGATAATATGCATACATTCATTTTCCAAAAGAAATAATAAAAGTAAAGTTTGAAAAAGTAGCAATGAAAGTCTGGAAAAGTGGACTTGAGCTAAACTCAAGGCTTAACCCCCTAAACCGTTGAGATCACGGCAGCGGAATGAAAACCCAAAAGGTTATCGCGTCGGCCATGGTATGAGCTCATTACCCTTTTAGGGTGGTCTAAGGCATTGATGCATTCATCCCGTGAGTAATTAAGAAATATGTTGATGAAATAAATGAAAGATGATGATCACTAAACAAGTGAATGTTGAGGATGAGTAATCATGAAATGCATGCAGCTCCTAAATGATTCTTGCTTATTAGTGGTTTTACATGATATGCTTATATGTATGCTTGATGAAATCTTGAATGAATATTTACGCTAATGTTCAAGATTAGTTTAAAAGTAACTGCACTTCGCTAATCACGTTTGTGAAAGTTTGATAATTGAATCCTTACTGCTCACCTTTTTATAATAAACCCGAAGTGGTGGGGACGACAACGATGACACTTTTAGTACAAGTAGGAACTCCTACGAGAAATCATGTATTTCTCACTCCTATGTTTATTTTCCGTTGTCGTTACGAGAGACAGACGTGTCCACCTAAAGCAACGAGGCCGTAGGCGAGGAAGGAGGTAGCACGTGAAGATTTCAAACCGTTCAAGTAGGAGCATTCCGAGCTTTAGTTACATTATAGTTTGTGAGAAACAATTAGTAATAGTAGAACTTATATTGTTATTTGTAATAACTTATCAGTATGATATATGCCCTGTTGTGACTTATGTATTAAGTGATTATATTCCAGTTTATGTGATAATTGTTCTACACTTAGTCTTTTATTCCGCTTATTTAATTAAGTGCGCAATGTAACTTGATTATTATCTATAAAAGCGCTATGTATTTCACTTCTACATTCTGAGCTTAAGTTTTCAAAAAAATTAATTTATTTAAAGAAAAAAAAAACTTCCATTATTTTTCTAAGTTAATTTCAAAAGAAAATTAATACAAGGCATAAGTGACAACTAATAGAATCCAAATGTGAACTTAAGCACAGTGGGGTTCTATTAGAGTGTTACACATGTCCCATCACAAAATCCATGGATATTCCTTCCCACTTCCATTCGGGGATTTCGAGAGGTTGCAGCGCTCCAGAGGGTTTTTGATGTTCTATCTTCACTTTTTGGCATACCAAACATTTTTGCACTATATTTGCTATATCTGCTTTCATCTTTGGCCACCAGAACATCTTTTTTAGGTCATGGTACATCTTGGTTATACCGGGGTGTACACTAAATTGACTCTTATGGGCTTCTTCCAAAATGCTAGCTCTCAGTCCTTCTTTTGCATGTACACAGATTCTCCCTTGGTATCTCCACACTCCTTCCTTATCCTGGACAAACTCTTTCAACTTTCCTGCTTCAACAAGGGTTAAGGTTCTAAGGAAATCCTCATCTTCCCTTTGGGCTTGAATTATTTGATCCTTAAAGCTACTGGTTACACTTAGTTGGCTTAACTGAATTTGATTTGAAGTCCCCCTATATCCTAAGTTGAGGTTCCTAAAATCTTCTATCAGCTCATTTTCTTTCACCATGAGCCAAGCGGCATGCAAGGACTTACGACTCAAAGCGTCTGCTACCATATTTGCCTTTCCTGGGTGGTAGTTCAACCCAAAGTCATAGTCCTTGAGAAACTCCATCCAATGCCTTTGTCTCATATTGAGTTCCTTTTGGTTGAAGAGGTATTTCAGACTTTTGTGGTCAGAAAAGACTTCAAACCTTACACCATAAAGATGATGTCTCTAGATTTTTAAGGCAAAGACAATAGCCGCTAGCTCTAAGTTATGGGTTGGGTAATTAACTTCATGGGGTTTGAGCTGTCTAGAGGCATAGGCTACTACATTCCTATTTTGCATCAAAACACATCCTAGTCCTCTTCCCGAGGCATCACAATACACCTCAAATTTTTCTTTTGGGTCAGGTAGGATTAGGACAGGGGTAGTCGTCAATTTCTTCTTTAGTTCTTGGAAACTCTCTTCACATTCTAGGCTCCATATAAAAGCTGAATTCTTCCTTGTTAGCTTGGTGAGGGATAAGGTAATTTGGGAAAAACCTCTAATGAACCTTCGGTAGTAACCGGCTAGCCCTAGCCATCTCCTGGAGTTCATTTGCCAGTTCATCATGATTACCTCCACCACATGCCCCATGCGTACGTCTGTTTGCTGCCATTAGTTCCTAGACACACCAAACAACAGTCATCAAGTTGATCAGGCTCAACACTATAGCTAAGCATGGTAGCCACTATGGCAGTATCAAAAGACGATCATGCATTTCTAAATCCTATATCCCATCATACAGATAAGATTAATAGCATGATATCATAGATAGAAGCATAGTCAGTCCATTCCTCAGGCTTAAATAGGATGAACTGCTCTGATACCATAATGTAACACCCTAATAGAACCCCATTGTGCTTAAGTTCACATTTGGATTCTATTAGTTGTCACTTATGCCTTGCATTTATTTTCTTTTGAAATTAACTTAGAAAAATAGTGGAAGTTTTTTTTTCTTTAAATAAATTAATTTTTTGAAAACTTAAGCCTGTAACGAGAAGTGAAATACATAGCGCTTTTATAGATAATAATCAAGTTATATTGCGCACTTAATTAAATAAGCGGAATAAGAGACTAAGTGTAGAACTATTATCACATAAACTGGAATATAATCACTTAATACATAAGTCACAACAGGGCATATATCATACTGATAAGTTATTACAAATAACAATATAAGTTCTACTATTACTAATTGTTTCTCACAAACTATAATGTAACTAAAGCTCGGAATGCTCCTACTTGAAAGGTTTGAAATCTTCACGCGCTACCTCCTTCCTCAGCTACAGCTTCGTTGCTTTAGGTGGACACGTCTGTCTCTGGTAACGACAACGGAAAATAAACATAGGAGTGAGAAATACATGATTTCTCAGTAGGAGTTCCTACTTGTACTAAAAGTGTCATCATTGTCGTCCCAGTCACTCCGGGTTTATTATAAAAAGGTGAACAGGTAAGGATTCAATTATCAAACTTTCACAAACATGATTAGCCGAAGTGCAGTTACTTTTAAACTAATCTTGAACATTAGCAGAAATATCCATTCAGTATTTCATCAAGCATACATATAAGCATATCATGTAAAACCACTAATAAGCAATAATCATTTAAGAGCTGCATGCATTTCATGATTACTTATCCTCAACATTCACTTGTTTAGTGATCATCATATTTCATTTATTTCATCAACATATTTCTTAATTACTCACGGGATGAATGCATCAATGCCTTAGACCACCCTAAAAGGGTAATGAGTTCATACCGTGGCTGTGGCCACAACCTTTTGGTTTTCTTTCCATTGCCATGATCTCAACGGTTTAGGGGGTTAAGCCGTGAGTTTAGCTCAAGTCCACTTTTCCAGACTATCATTGCTACTTTTTCAGGTTTTACTTTTATTCTCACTGAGTGAAATCATCAATACCTTAATTCTCAAAGAGGATTAAGCAGTGAGTTGGTCTATTTATTAATTCATTTGATACATGAATGTATGCACATTTATAAATCATGGCACAGTCAATCATTTTATCATTATCATTTCATATCTCATCAATACATTCACATTTCTGTATATCACTTCATGTAACATAGACAATATCATGTAAATCTCATAGTAAACATTCTCATAGATAATTCATATTAAGCAACCTAAGTTATCAAGTTAGGTCTCTAGTGTTCCTAATAGGTTATGGATATCTTGGTATTATCTTTTTCTCTTAGTCTTCTTTGTACTCTTAGTATTTCCATTAATACATTAATACCCTTTAAGATATTTTTAGAGGTTCTTTATATATTTTTATTATGACTTTTATATATATATCTCCTGAAGATTATTATTCTACTTAAATCCTTAAAATTATCTCTTTACAAGACTTGAATCTTTTATTTAGAGTTCTGACATCTTTTAGAATAAAATTTGTAGCACTAACATTTTAGATTAGTGTAAATCAACTGTAAATTGTGCATAGTAGGATTCCCAGGAAAGAGAGGTGGGTCACAATGGACACGCTTAAATACCAAGTCTTTCCTTAGCCAGAACCTTTCCAAATTGCACTCTCATAGTATCACGCTATCTTTAAGACTTTCTCAGCACACTGTCCCAAAAATATATCTCTCATTCTGTATTTTCGTGGTGTAAAACTTTATGCATAGCATACATAAGTGTGTTTGTAGATGTGTTAGCATTTCCACAAAGTTGAAATTAGTCCATTTGCAGTTTTCTAGAGTGAGTTACACCTATTTTACTACTACAAGGTCAAATTAAGAGTTTCAGTCTTAGGCTCTACTTTAAAAATTTATATCTTGGGCTAGGAAACTCTGTTTTAGGTGATTCTTTTTGGAGAGTGTCCTACAATGAGTCTAGTTTATAATACAAATATTTTCATTTCGAGAACCTTCATATTTTATGAACACTAATTTTCGAAGTAACTACTGCCAGAAATAACTAGAAATTCCAGCACCTGCCATGTTCATGTCTTAAGTTATCTTTATTAACTCAAGTTTCACATACAATCTTTTAAGTTATATTTGAGTTTGATAACATCATAAAAGTACTCATAGCAGAATAGAACATGTTGTGTTTTCTAAAAATATATTTATTCAAAACTTTTGACAATAACTCAAGTTTGAGGCATTCTATCCATGAGCAAAGTTAGAAGCCAACAATACTTGAACAAATAAAGAAGAAACTCCTACCTCTTGTGTAGGGTCTAAAAAGGGTCCTTCTCTTCTTCCTTAAGCTTTGAACAAGAGTCTTTGGAGTGGATGACCCTCCTTGAATCTTGGCTCTAGAACTTGAGTGCTTAAGAAAATATTTCTCAATAGAGTTAAGGATTGTAACTCTTGTGAGGGCTAGTGAAAGTTTGGACTTAGGATTTAAGTATTTGGATGAAGTTTAAAGGATCAAGAGAAGTCTTTGAAGAACATAAGAAGAATGATAGAATAAGAAAGAAAGAACACTTAAGGAGTTTCCAAATTGAAGAGAGTTTGAGGAATATTTATAGTGGAAAGATTAGAGAAAAAATAGAAGAAGGAAAGCACTTGGAGCATGATTTATGGAAACATGTTGGCTGAATTTTGGGATGAAAATGCTCCTTGTTTTGTGCAAACATGTTTCCATGTTTTATGCAAACATGTTGGATGAAAATGCTCCATGTTTTGTGCAAAGATGTTAGTGGAGATTTTCTAACCTTTAGTGCATGTATGTGATTCATAAATGTGTATGATGTATGTGGTTAAATTATTGTGTTATCATCTTAATCCAATGGCTTAGATTCATTCTTGTCTAAAGACAAGTTTAGAGATTTGTGCAAATGGCATTGTAGTAATTTCTTTAACTAAGACAAGGATATTTTTGTAATTAGACAATGATAGTGGTATTCTTGTAACTCCATTCATAGAGTAAGGGTATCTTCGTCATTTCATAAGGCAAGGGTAGTTTGGTAATTTCCTTTACATAGCAAGGGCATTTTCGTAATTTTCACTAAGTGATGGCATTTTCATAATTCTTTGCATTTTCTCTAGACATACTTAAGTAGTCTATTTGTTGTGTTTCATAACATTTGTCCAAATTCTCTTCGTTTTGCTATCGCTAATTAAAATTAATATTTATCTTAGTTATAAATTTGGGGATGTTACAGTGGTCGTGCAAATCATCGGAGCGTGTCCACCGCGGCTAGGGCGCATGGATGGCCTACGAGCCAACCTCGGCTGAACCACCGTCTCCTCATTCCTAGCTCTCGTCGGTGGGGGAATGGGGCTAGAGCTCCAACTGTACATATACGAGGGCGGGTCCTCTGATGGATCCGTCTCCGAATACTGAGTCCGGGGCACGTACTCCGGGTCGCCATGTACGGCTGATGCCTCGGGCTGCATACGAAGGATCTGCTCGTCGCGTGGTCTAGCTCGCTCAAAGATCGTGTTATGATGGTAGGGGGCAGTCGGGGTGAAGCGGTAGCTCCGTACTGGGTGCGCGAAGGGTCGTCCCATAAACATAAATACTCTGACAGTGCAGCGACCCTCAAAATGGTATGACCTGAGTGCTGGGTCATGGTGCAGCTCGCACGTCGGGGTATCGATGAAGAGTACGAAGGTTGCCATCTGAAGATGTGACGGAAGAAAAGAGAGAGGGAATGAGAATCTTCTAAAAGAATTCTCAGTAGGGTAATCCCTACCTAAGTGACATCATCACATCCTCAGGAACCTTGGGTTTTATTACTGAAAAGGTGTGCATGCATATAAACTCTTTTTAAGTTAGTTTTCCAAAGTATTAATTATCCAAGGTCCGTCATATTTTATAATGTGTCTTGTGACTAAGCATGGAATATACTAATGACATGAATGCATCATAAAGGTAAGCTAATCAATAGAGTAACTAAGAAACATTATAACATTGGCATAAGGTGATAGGTATAGCACATGTGACATTTTAAACTTTAACTTTTATCTCATGGGGCCACCCTAAAATATCTCTAGGTTATGAGCTCATACCTTAACTAGTCGTCACTAGTTCTTACTTATCCTATGATAAGCGTAACATACATAATCCCGACTTAAAGTACGGGCTAGGGGGCAAATTAAGGATCACCTCTTAGGGTCATTTCCTCTTTGAAACGCTCTACTAGCAACTAGTGCATCGTAGTATTGTCCGCTTTGGCAAGCTCTATGTCAATACCCTCACGGATTTGTTTTCTTGGGGGTGCTCAGCTAAACTGGTGTCACCCAAGAAGGCGTCTCAGTGTTGTGTCACATTTAAGTTCTCATGATTTTCAAAAAGACCATTTTCTGAGTTCCTCAAATTTGATGGAAATTCGGCAGCATGACTGCTGTAGACCGAATTTCCTCAAATTTGCTTATGCCATGAAAACATATAGGACATACACAAACATTTCTTATGGGGTATAGCATATCATCACGTAAAACTTCTTTATAGCACATATCAACTATAGGACAAAGCTCATGTATCATATATCATAAATTAAGCATCATAAAAACTCAAGACGTTTTAATGTCTTATGCATTGACTCTTAAGGTCCTTAACTCACGTTCTAAGTTATTAATCATCAAACCTAATCTCTTGGGCACCTATGAGGTTATAACTAAGTATTTCTCACCTCGCACTATGACCAAGAACATCTCTAAACCTCAAGGATGCAGAATTTATACTCCTAACTTTACGGGTGCCTAGGAGTCACAACAGTGACCCTTTCTAAGTCCAGTTTGTTCCTAAGGCTTCAAGATCAAGTCCTAAACCTTTTATGAGTCATTCCTACACATTTAAACTAATTTAAATCCATGATTATCAAATCTAAACCTTGCTGGACAGAATACGGAAAATTCAATAATTAAGGGATCTAGAACTCTCAAATTAATTCTTTTCTAGTTTTTAACTTATCTTATCTTTCACATATGAGTCTTAACTCAAACATAAGCATATTATCATCATTAATACAACACATACAGTGGCAAATAAATAGCAAGGCAGAACCAAAATGTGCATCTCCATAAAGGTATAAAAACACAATTTCTAAAGCACATAAAATACTAGTTTCTCTTGGAACCTTTTTAAAACTTCCAAAACTCATTTATAAACAATTTTAACATCTAAAATCATAAGAATATTTAAGAGGGCAGTGACCAATTCATCTTTGTCTCAAGAGGTCCTAAATTCTTAAAACTTAGTTCTATGCATTCCTTAAACTCATAAAAGCTTGGAAAAATTATAAAACATAGTCTTCAATACTTAGAAACATCAAGACCCCTTAGGGCTGCAATATGAACCAAAGGAAATAAATATTTTTAGACCTTTGTTTGAGACAACAATGGGCAAGTCTTTGAGCTCTAGGTTCATTTAGGTGATGACATAAAAATAAACATGCTCATGCACTTATTTTAGGCTCCATTAGAAAGTAAAGTGATAGCACAAAGTAAATATGAATGCAACTCATTATTATCTTGTATTAAGTGAGAACTTGAAATATAAACATGATAATGCATAGCTTGAAATATAAACATGATAATGCAAGGTTCACTTATTATCTTGATACTTAGTGATAGCAAGGAAAGTAGACATGATGTGCATAGCATAAAAGTAAATATGATGCAAGGTTCATTTTATGGTTAGCTAGAGCTCATTCAAGACTTTAACAAAGTAACAACCCAACATATATCTCATTACAAAGAGAGCTCTAGAGCTGTTGAACCAAGTTCTCATAGGAACTATGAGGTTCTTGAACATCATCATCAAGCTCAAAGAAAACAAACTTTCTAAACAAAACCAAACAAAATCTCAAGGATCCAAAAATACCAAAACCGAAAACCTTACAAAAGAACAAGAAAGCGAAACTAAGCCAAGTTCTTTATTAAATACCCAAAACCCCTATCTAGAGAAAAATCTCTAGAACGTGCCGGCCAACTTTAAGGTTGACAAGGGTAGGCTTGGGCTTTTAGAAATCCTTAGATTAATTTTCTTAAGTTGAAAAACCATGTGAGCTAAGTATAGTATAGATGAAGTTAAAGGAAAAGAAAAACTCAAGCTCTAGAGGTTCCTTTGAGATGAACACATAGTCATTCTCTAGGAGTCCTCATCATTGAGCTATCATGTGCTCCTCAAGGCCTCATGGCTGAAATCACAAGAAAGGAAAAACAAGAAAGTTTCAAAAGAAAATCCAAGAGAAAGCTAGAAAGAACTCATTTTCAAGAAAACCAAGTTTAGCAAACACCCCTACCTAGAGTGAAGACACAAAGCTTGAACTTTTGAAAAGAAAAACAAGATGATGAGCTCCTCCTTGGTGCTTGATGGTTTCGGCCAAGAGGAAGCAAGAAGGTTGGAGTTGTGTTTCAAGTGAGGTTGTGTTTGAGGTGCGGTGTTTGAGAGGTTTGATGATGGTTCAAGGTTATGGGGTGGTGTTTCAAGGTTGAGAGATGATGATGAGAGGAAGAGAGGATGAAGATGAAGATGAAAAGAAAGGAAGAACTCTCTTGAAACTTGAGAGAAAAAGAAAGAACTAGCAAGACAACTCTAGAATTCTAAACTTAGCAAATGCTTCAAAGTGCAACTAAGCTATCACAAGCATCCTATTTATAGAAAAACAAAACAATGAGGCTCACCAAGGGAGAGGAGTGGCCGTAGCATTGGAGGACAAAGGGAGAGGAAAATATCTCTTTGATTGTGTCATAGAAGCATGGTTTGAAGTATGGAAGCTATGCTACAAAGTATGGCTTGATGTGAGTTAATTTCCTATCAATCTTTGATGAAATTAGGCTTCTAGAAACAATGCATGGCTGGAACTTTTCCAGCCACAAATAAATGGAGAAAATGGGCTATTTTAATTAGTTATTTACTTGGAAAATCAAGCTTGATTGAAAGTTATGACAAGGTATAGTGTATGTGACTTGAGGTATGGCCTTGGAGTGTTGAAAAATTGAACATGTGATGCATATGGAGGGAGGAGTGCTTTGGCCAAGTTCAGACAGCATGGGGGGAGGTGAGGTTTGATCATCTAATTGTGTGTTAATGATAGGTTTGACTGTGTATTAGCTTAGGTACAAGGTTAGGAATAATTAAGCTTAAGTTTAGGTGACAAGATTTAAGGATTTAAGGATTTTATGACAAGATTAGGAGTGCTTATACATCATTAGAGAATTAAAAACTCATTTATGAATAAACAATGTGTAACACAATTCCATGATTTAAAGAATTGGAAAGAGAAAACACTATTCAAGATTCCATGACTAGGAATCTTGAAATTAAAATATGATTTTAAGTTGTAATTAAGCACTTTTAGGTTCTAATCAACTTTAATAAATTATTTTGATTCAAGATTAATTAAGGAAATTAATTAACCTTCTATTAGAGCCTAATATTGCTTAAGTTTGCTTAATCACGCGATTAAGCGTAAAAACACGAAACTAGGGGCAAAATCGTAATTTCGTACTAATTTCGCCCAGGACCTCCGGGACCAAAACTAAAGTCATAGTCTACATAAAAACACCTTTTAAAATCATCTGGAGAAGTTTCGGGTTCATCCGGCACTTGCAAACGGGTAAAACACCGCAGGGGTGTTTTTGTCATTTTGACCCGAAAACTCGAAAAACGAGATTTTCGATCCCGGGAAGGTACACAAGTCATCTAATTCCCTTCCAACATTGAGTTTGCCCTTCGAGTACTGCCGAATCGGCTTTCCTCGAATTCCGGGTCGAAAATGACCTCAGGGGCATTTTGGTCATTTTCACTCTTACAGAAAATCGGGGCGTTACATCAAATATTTCTTCCTACCCATTTCTAATCTTGTTCCTATAGTTCGTAACTCTCAAGTATCTCCGGGCTCCAATTCTAAGTTTCGACTGTTCCGGCGGCCCCCAGGGCCCGCAAAATACTATTCACTTTTTTTTCATTTTTCTTTTTACAAATTTGTTGGATTGTCCTGATCATTGCTATGTCTGTCAGATTTTTGAAATTATGACTAGTAAAGCTCAAATTAAGTTTTATATAAGTTTTAGGGTATTACATCAGGAACCTTGGGTTTCATTATGAAAATGGTAAGCATGTATAAAGTTCAGTTATTAAGTTTCAAATAATGGCATGGATGCATTATATCATATCATGAATGCATGTCAATGCCACATGCAACATATCACAAGAGTTATAGTAAAGGAACATAGCATAAGCTACATAATCATTTTCACATAAATACTTCCTCTTTTTATTCTCTTAGGTGACTTAAATTCATTGTTCTTTCCTCTATGGGGGCCACCCTAATACTCTCCTCTTTTGAGAGTTTCTAGGTTATGGCTCATACCTAAACTAGTCGTCACTCGTCTACACTTATCTGGTGATAATCTATTTCCTGACTCCTAGAGTGCGGGATAGGGGGCATAGGAACACCTTTCATAATCATTAATTCTTGGAGTCTAAAGGGTCCTTATTGGATCACCTCTTATAACCATTAATTTATGGAATCTAGAGGATCATTTCCATTTATTTTATGTCACCTTTAGTTTCAACAAGTTAATAAGATATGCATGGATGAGAACATGATTATGGGTATTATTACAGCTCTTCATTTAACATTTTATGCTCATAATCTTTATAAATCTTTCTAATTTTATAGTTCGAGCGAAAATCCAACAGCATAATGGCTGGGAATAGGTTTTCCTCAAATCTGTTTTAGGTCATATATTATATCAAACATGCATCTAAATCATCTAATTATAATTATCACATGCCACAATCAATCCCATAGTCATGCCTCAATTTCATATATTCATAAACACATATCATCAACATTTTACTGAAAAGTAAACATGCTCCTACCCATTATATGGAATCAAGGATCGGGCTCAGCTAATGCACATCCTATGCTCATTAGAATATATATATATATATATAGGCAGTGAACTAAAGATCATCATAGGATATTCATCATGGAACTTATTCTCATGTTGTTGGTAATTACGCTAAAGCCCTATATATATATATAGGCAGTGAACTAAAGATCATCATAGGATATTCATCATGGAACTTATTCTCATGTTGTTGGTAATTACGCTAAAGCCCTACACGGGTTAAAACTACAATTCGGCTAAACCTAATTACCGTAATTATTCTTAGGCATCTAAGAGACCAAACACAATGATCTCCACTAACTTTTAACCTCATAAACATATTCAAACAATGCTGGATAGTTTGGACAGTATCTCCAAAATAAACAGTTTCGGGGTTCTAGAAATTACGTCTTTTACCCTTTCTAATTATAGGCTTTTCCTGTGATGCTAAAATTAATTCCTACCACCACTAATAGAAATTTTTACGCTATATTTAGTTATAAATAGAATATTTAGTAAAATAATATTGTGAAAATAGTATTCTTGAATTTCAATTTCTAGAAGTCTCAAAATCATGTTTTCAGTTCTTTCTAGTTTCTACTCTTTCTCAAGGTGCTTGAAATAATTTTTGCATCAATCTACAAGTAATTTATACACATTTAACTCATCCCAAACATCTCTTTACAGAATTTAAAATGTCAAGGCAGTACCAAAAATTTCGTTTCCTAGAGGCATTAGAAAATTGTATCTTTGATCCATTCTAGTTACTAGCTTTTCCTAGAATGCCAAAAATAATTTTTGCAACAAGTAATATCAATTTTTACACAGTAAATCCCCTCCAAACTGCTCCTCACAGAAATGAGGAGATCAAAACAATGACCGAAAATTTGGTTCCAAAATCATTTGAAAATCATATTTTTTTATACTTTCTATACACTAGTTTTCCTTATTACTTGATTCAAGACATAGGAAACACTTGAAACTATTTTTACCTCTTTGAATGCTCAACCAAACATAGAGCAAAACCCAAGTTTCAATAATGAATCTTTTGCTCTTAAAAATACTATTTTTACTATTCTTTGAGTTTCCAAGACTTGCAAAACTTCTAAGGCACAACTTACAAAAGTTCTAAAGCACAAGATTTGAGCCATAAAATCAAATAAAATTTATCTCAACCCTACCATCATATCATGGCCAAATTCATATACAAGAGTGTGGCCATGGTTTAAAATTTTTATTTAAGATCCAAGGACAAGTCTTGAGCTTTAAAGTCTTAGGTGCTATGCAAGCCCATTTTATCTTCAAGAGTTAAGGTGATGGCTCAAAAATAAACATGATATGGAAATCCATTTTTATCTTTAAGATTAATGATGATAGCACAAAAGTAAACATGCTATGCAAATCCATTTTTATCTTTTAGGTTAAGGTGATGACTTGAAAGTAAATATGCTATGCGACTCCATTTTTATCTTCAAGATTTAAGGTGATGGCTAAAAAATAAACATGATATGGAAATCCATTTTTATCTTTAAGATTAATGATGATAGCATAAAAGTAAACATGCTATGTAAATCCATTTTTATCTTTTAGGTTAAGGTGATGACTTGAAAGTAAATATGCTATGCGACTCCATTTTTATCCTCAAGATTTAAGGTGATGGCTCAAAAATAAACATGCAATGCAAATCCATCTTTATCTTTAATATTAAGGTGATAGCACAAAAGTAAACATTCTATGCAAGTCCATTTTACATCTTGTTCACTTAAAGCTCAAGACTTTACATGATTAGATTCTTGTCCCCCAATAGATCTTAAACATTGTGAGCTTTAGAGTCTATTCACACCATGGTTCCAAGAACCTTTTCTCTTGGACTCACTATCAAGCTCAAAGAAATAAACAAAGAGAAGGAAACCAACCAACAACATTCCATTTCTTATGCTCTTTGATAATCGAAAATGAAACTAAGTCTTAGGCTTTAGAGATCAAGCTCATGGTGGTATCAAAACCTCCATCAAGCTCCTCATCAGTAAGCCATATTTTCAACCATTCATTACCAACCAAAACCGAAAATGAGATGAACAAAGAGGTCCAAAATCGAAAACAAGAAGCAACAGGAAGAATGAAAATCAAAATAAGCAAAAACCAAGGAATCAGAACTTAGGCTCTAAAGGTCATAAACATGGTGTGTTAAAACTACCATCAAGAACTCTCATCATCAAGCCATGCCTCCAACCATTCTTTCACAACCAAAACCAAAATAAGAGAGAAAAAGGAAAGGTCAAAACCGAAAACATAAAAAGAGAGAGCATCTGAACCGAAATGAAAGAAAAGGAAAACAAAAGGGAACTTGTCCATTCATTCAACTCCAAATCCAAAAAATAAGACAAAGAAAAGGTAAAGAACTCAAAACAAAACCCTACCAAAGTTATCTTCTTGGAGACAAGGAGAAAGCTTAGTTCTTGTAAAGGAAATGAGAAGAAAAATCTTCCCTTGAGGCTATATATAGGTTTGGCCAAGAGGAAAGAAATAAGAGGAAGGATTTTTCTTGTGTTGTTAAGCTTGGGAATGGAAAGGTTTTGTGTCTAGGAGGTGGTTTGTGGTGGTGAGGAGGTGGAGGAAGAAGGTTTCTTGAAGGTGGAGGAGGAGGAAATGAGAGCTTAGGTTGAGAGAATTTCTAGGAGCTCTTTTTTTACACAAACTTCGCCAAAAAAGTGAGTAGTAAGGAATGAGGTTTTGTAAAAAGAACAAATATGAGAGTGTTTGAGGGGGAGGAGGCCGCGGCCTTTGGGCAGCCTTGGGGGGAAATTTTTTCACTTTCATGTAGGTTAGGATGTGTATTAGAGGTAAGTTTGATTAGGCAAATGTTTAGGAATTGGAAATTAAGCGTTTGAGTTAGTGATCATGTATGTAGGAATTCAAGACATTATTAGAGAGTTTTCTTACTCATTTGAATTAAGCATGATTAAATTTGAAATTCAAATAGGAACACAACTCCTAATTTTGAGAAAATGGAGAGAGAAAATACTATTCACTTTTTGACTTTCTTTATATCTTAAGAGTTTTTTAATTAAGGATGAGATTTTGACTTTCCCTAAGCATTCTTAGGCCCCAATTAACCTCAATTAATTTTTTTGACTCAAGATTAGTAATTAGAATTAAATTATCTTTACACAAGAATCTTTCCAAACATTGTACACCCATTATAATTGACATTTCTAACCTCCAGGAAGTGACCAGGTCTAATAGGGGCATTTTAGTCATTTCGCATGCAAAAAAAGACCAAAGTTGAAATTTTCATTCCTGTCATTACCTCTAACACATCTAGTGTAACACCCTAATAGAACCCCACTATGCTTAAGTTCACATTTGGATTCTATTAGTTGTCACTTATGCCTTGCATTTATTTTCTTTTGAAATTAATTTAGAAAAATAGTGAAAAATAGTGAAAAATAGTGAAATTATTTTCTTTTGGATTCTATTAGTTGTCACTATGCTTAAGTTCACATTTGGATTCTATTAGTTGTCACTTATGCCTTGCATTTTTTTTTTAAATAAATTAATTTTTTGAAAACTTAAGCCTGCAACGAGAAGTGAAATACATAGCGCTTTTATAGATAATAATCAAGTTACATTGCGTACTTAATTAAATAAGCGGAATAAGAGACTAAGTGTAGAACTATTATCACATAAACTGGAATATAATCACTTAATACATAAGTCACAACAGGGTATATATCATACTGATAAGTTATTACAAATAACAATATAAGTTCTACTATTACTAATTGTTTCTCACAAACTATAATGTAACTAAAGCTCGGAATGCTCCTACTTGAAAGGTTTGAAATCTTCACGCGCTACCTCCTTCCTCAGCTATAGCTTCGTTGCTTTAGGTGGACACCTCTGTCTCTGGTAACGATAACGAAAAATAAACATAGGAGTGAGAAATACATGATTTCTCAGTCGGAGTTCCTACTTGTACTAAAAGTGTCATCGTTGTCGTCCCCGTCACTTCGGGTTTATTATAAAAAGGTGAACAGGTAAGGATTTAATTATCAAACTTTCACAAACATGATTAGCCGAAGTGTAGTTACTTTTAAACTAATCTTGAACATTAGTAGAAATATCCATTCAGTATTTCATCAAGCATACATATAAGCATATCATGTAAAACCACTAATAAGCAATAATCATTTAGGAGCTGCATGCATTTCATGATTACTCATCCTCAACATTCACTTGTTTAGTGATCATCATCTTTCATTTATTTCATCAACATATTTCTTAATTACTCTCGAGATGAATGCATCAATGCCTTAGACCACCCTAAAGGGTAATGAGCTCATACTGTGGCCGTCGCCATAACCTTTTGGTTTTCTTTCCGTTGCCATGATCTTAACGGTTTAGGGGGTTAAGCCGTGAGTTTAGCTCAAGTCCACTTTTCTAGACTATCATTGCTACTTTTTTGGGTTTTACTTTTATTCTCACTGAGTGAAATCATCAATACCTTAATCCTCAAAGAGGATTAAGCAGTGAGTTGGTCTATTTATTATTTCATTTGAAACATGAATGTATGCACATTAATAAATCATGGCACAGTCAATCATTTTATCATTATCATTTCATATCTCATCAATATATTCACATTTCTGTATATCACTTCATGTAACATAGACAATATCATGTAAATCTCACAGTAAACATTCTCATAGATAATTCATATTAAGCAACCAAAGTTATCAAGTTAGGTCTCTAGTGTTCCTAATAGGTTATGGATATCTTGGTATTATCTTTTTCTCTTAGTCTTCTTTGTACTCTTAGTATTTCCATTAATACATTAATACCCTTTAAGATATTTTTAGAGGTTCTTTATATATTTTTATTATGACTTTTATATATATCTCCTGAAGATTATTATTCTACTTAAATCCTTAAAATTATCTCTTTACAAGACTTGAATCTTTTATTTAGAGTTCTGACATCTTTTAGAATAAAATTTGTAACACTAACATCTTAGATTAGTGTAAATCAACTGTAAATTGTGCATCGTAGGATTCCCAGGAAAGAGAGGTGGGTCACAATGGACACTCTTAAATACCAAGTCTTTCCTTAGCCAGAACCTTTTCAAATTGCACTCTCACAGTATCACACTACCTTCAAGACTTTCTCAGCACACTGTCCCAAAAATATATCTCTCATTCTGTATTTTCGTGGTGTAAAAATTTATGCATAGCATACATAAGTGTGTTTGTAGATGTGTTAGCTTTTCCACAAAGTTGAAATCAGTCCATTTGCATTTTTCTAGAGTGAGTTACACCTATTTTACTACTTCAAGGTCAGATTAAGAGTTTCAGTCTTAGGCTCTACTTTAAAAATTTATATCTTGGGCTAGGAAACTCCGTTTTAGGTGATTATTTTTGGAGAGTGTTCTACAATGAGTCTAGTTTATAATAAAAATATTTTCATTTCGATATCCTTCATATTTTATGAACACTAATTTTCGAAGTAATTACTGGCAGAAATAACTAGAAATTCCAGCACCTGCCATGTTCATGTCTTAAGTTATCTTTATTAACTCAAGTTTCACATACAATTCTTTTAAGTTATATTTGAGTTTGATAACATCATAAAATTACTCATAGCAAAATTGAACATGTTGTGTTTTCTAAAATTATAATTATTCAAAACTTTTGATAATAACTCAAGTTTGAGGCATTCTATCCATGAGCAAAGTTAGAAGCCAACAATACTTGAACAAATAAAGAAGAAACTCCTACCTCTTGTGTAGGGTCTAAAAAGGGTCATTCTCTTCTTCCTTAAGCTTTGAACAAGAGTCTTTGGAGTGGATGACCCTCCTTGAATCTTGGCTCTAGAACTTGAGTGCTTAAGAAAATATTTCTCACTAGAGTTAAAGATTGTAACTCTTGTGAGGGCTAGTGAAAGTTTGGACTTAGGATTTAAGTGTTTGGATGAAGTTTAGAGGATCAAGAGAAGTCTTTGAAGAACATAAGAAGAATGATAGAATAAGAAAGAAAGAACACTTAGGGAGTTTCTGAATTGAAGAGAGTTTGAGGAGTATTTATAGTGGAAAGATTAGAGAAAAACACAGAAGAAGGAAAGCACTTGGAGCAAGATTTATGGAAACATGTTGGCTGAATTTTGGGATGAAAATGCTCCTTGTTTTGTGCAAACATGTTTCCATGTTTTATGCAAACATGTTGGATGAAAATGCTCCATGTTTTGTGCAAAGATGTTAGTGGAGATTTTCTAACCTTTAGTGCATGTATGTGATTCATAAACGTGTATGATGTATGTGGTTAAATTATTGTGTTATCATCTTAATCCAATGGCTTAGATTCATTCTTGTCTAAAGACAAGTCTAGGGATTTGTGCAAATGGCATTGTAGTAATTTCTTTAACTAAGACAAAGATATTTTTATAATTAGACAATGATAGTGGTATTCTTGTAATTCCATTCATAGAGTAAGGGTATCTTCGTCATTTAATAAGGCAAGGGTAGTTTGGTAATTTCCTTTACATAGCAAGGGCATTTTCGTAATTTCCACTAAGTGATGGCATTTTCGTAATTCTTTGCATTTTTCTCTAGACATACTTAAGTAGTCTATTTGTTGTGTTTCATAACATTTGTCCAAGATTCTCTTGGTTTTGCTATCGCTAATTAAGATTAATATTTATCTTAGTTATAAATTTGGGGATATTACACATCACCCCTAGGTTGGAGCTTGGATTTTCTTTGAGATGGAAATCTCTTCTTTCTCATGTGTACCCAAACCCAATTCACCGGGTTCAAATACAACCTTCTTTCTGCCCTTATTGGCTTGCTTTCCATAACTGTCCATTTTTTTTCTCTCAATTTGAGCTTTGACTTGCTCATGTAGTTTCTTTACAAAGTTAGCCTTAGCTTGCATCTTTATGCTTATAAACATAAATGTTAGGCATAAACAGGAAATCAAGAGGAGTCAAGGGGTTAAATCCATACACATCTCAAAAGGAGAACAATTAGTAGTGCCATGTATAGCCCTATTATATGCAAACTCAACATGAGGCAAATACACTTCCTATGACTTAATATTCTTCTTTATAATAGCCTTGAGGAGAGTAGAAAGAGTCCTATTAACTACCTCAGTTTTCCCATCAATTTGGGGTTGACAAGTAATTGAGAAAATCAATTTAGTACCAATCTTACCCCACAATGTCCTCCAAAAGTGACTTAGGAACTTGGTGTCCTTATCACTCACAATGCTCTTAGGGTTTAGGGTTTATCTGAGAATACTTTTTTTTTATCTCAGAATCTAAGGAGTAGGAACAAAAGTCGTAAAGTGCAAGGCCCTCTTGAAGAGATTAATTTAGGCAAGGCGAGCAAGATGAGACCAACCTACATAAGCCAATTGTTGCCAAAAGATTTCAAGGAAGAGTTGGTCAAATTGCTCAAAGTGTATAAGGACTGTTTTGCATGGGAGTATGATGAAAGGCCAGGACTTAGTTGTCAACTCGTCGAGCATAGATTACCTTTGAAGCCTAACAGTTAACCAGTCAAACAAGCAAAGGTGATGACTAAGATCAAGGAAGAGATTGAGAGGTTGCTTAAAGCAAAGTTGATTCGAACGGTCAAGTTTGTCGATTGGGTTTCTAGTATTGTCCCTGTTATGAAAAAGAATGGCAAATTGAAGGTAAGCATAGATTTTCAAGGTATAAATAATGTAACCCAAAAGATAAGTATCATATGCCTATGGCAGACATGTTAGTCAATGCTGCAGCTAGTAATAATATCCTTAGTTTCATGCATAGTTATTCTGGCCATAGTCATATTTTTATTGCTGAAAAAGGATCTGTCAAAAATAGCATTTAAATGTCCAGGTCCTCTTGGCATCTATGAATGGGTAGTCATGCCCTTTGGACTTAAGAATGCTGGAGTAACCTATCAAAGAGCCACGAATACCATCTTCCATGAGTTTATTGGCAATTTTATGGAAGTTTATATAGATGATGTTGTCAAATCAGACAAACAAAAGACATATCTCGTGCATTCAAGGAAAGCCTTCAACAGAATGAGCAAGAATGACTCAAAAATATGCTTTGGCATGACTGTAGAAAACAGGTTTTTTGGTCTAAAAGAAGGGAATTTCTATGAACCAAAACAAAGCCAAGCCAATCATGGAAACTTCACCCCCAAGGAACAGAAAGCAGTTGTAATCTTTTTTGGGGAAAGTCAACTTCATACGACCCTTCATTACTAATTTATTTGGCAAGACTAGGATATTCACACCCTTGATCAAACTCAAGAAGGAAGAGGACTTTGTCTGGACAAGTGACCATCAGAAGGCATTCAACATCATCAAGCAATGTTTGGCAAACACTTCAGTGATGATGTTACCTAAGCATAGGAAACCTTTCAAACTCTATATTGTTGCTTCCTAAGCAACCATATGAAGCATGTTGGCACAAGAAGATGGCAATGGCAATGAGCAAGTTGTATATTATCTTAGTAGAGTATTGATAGATGTCGAGTCTAGATACAGTCCCTTAGAAAAATCATGTTTGTCATTGTACTTTGCTTGTACCAAACTCAAGTGCTATTTAATTGCAAGAGATGTCCATGTAATTTGAAAAATTGACATGATAAAATATATGTTATCCTACCCAATTTTGCATGGTCGAATCGGTAAATGTATGCTTACTTAGACTGAGTTCACAATTAAGTATGTGTCAGCCAAAGCTATTAAAGGACAAATATTGGTTGACTTCATTGTTGACCATCCTTGTGATGAGATTGACGAACCAATAGTGAATTATGTGGGAATAGCTCCTTAGAAATTATACTTCGATGGTTCAAAACATTGTCAAGGTGCTAGGGTAGGAGTGATGTTGGTCTCTCCAGATAACATCCCTATCAAATTCATGTTTGAAGTTAAGTTCCCATGTTCAAATAATAAGGTCGAATGTGAGGCCTTGATTATTAGACTCGACATGTTGTTGGCTAAATGTGTAAGAAATATCGAAGTCATTGGCAACTCACAGTTAGCCATTAAACAACTGTTTAGGGAATTTAGATGCATTAGTGAAAATTTGTTCAAACACTTTGCAATGGCTGCAAGCCTGGCCAGCAAACATAATTATGTACATCTTGTTTCTTAAAATTATTATTATCAATTATTTATTTAAAAATTGAAGTACGAAAATCCCTCAGAAACAGGAAAGCACAATGCCAATGAAGAAACTAGGCTCAATGAATAAGGAAAAAAAAGAGTTACAAATATTTTCCTTTTTATTTTTCTTATTTCTTTCTTGGAAATAATCGAAATCAACATAATAAAACTGGTTCAATTTGAAATTTATACAATGATCAATCTTCCTAATAATTAATTATGATGAAATGATGATAGTCACGATGATAATCAAATAAATTGCACAAGTATCATGGTGCAGAGGTATTGTTGATCAGGTTTACAAGTTTTTCTATCACGGTTTACAAGGTTTTACAGCATGGTTTATAAGTTTTTACTGTATGGTTTACAAGTTTTTTTTAATCCAAATTTAAAAGTTTTTCTTTTCAAGTTTAGCACCGCTATCACTTTCAATTATCACAGGCGTTCCTCTGTCATAGTGATGATACAAATAGCACTAAATAACAAATTTCTCCCTTTTTTCAAAATAAAAAAATGAAAATCCCTCCAAAAAGGAAAACACAATGACAATGGAGAAACCAGGTTCGACGAGCAAAGAAAAAAGGTTACAAATATTTTCCCTTTTTATTTCTCTTACTTCTTTCTTGGCTATGATCGAAATCAACATAATAGAATTGGTTGAATTTGAAATTTATACAATAATCAATCTTCCTAGTATTTAATTACAAATGAAATGATGATAATCATGATGATAATCAAACAAATTGTACAAGTATCTTTATGCAGAGATATTGTGTATCACGGGAGTACAAGTTTTTCTATCACGGTTTATAAGTTTTTTCAGCATAGTTTAAATGTTTTTACACTATGGTTTTCAAGTTTTTTTGTTTGTTTAGGTTTACAAGTTTTTAGCACCACTATCACCTTAAATCATCACAAGCACTCCACTATCACAATGAGGATACAAATAGCAATAAATAACAAATCTCTTCCTTTTTCCCTAATAAAAATAATGAAAATCTTGTACCATCTTTCTAAGTTCTGAAAATGGTTGAAACTTGGTGAAACTGGTCAACATGAAAATTTCCAATCACGATCATATACGTGAGGATCAAAAGCTATTAGTATTGGCACTTTCACATCAGTAGCTATACTAGTATCAACCTCTATTACACCGAAAAAAAAAGCATTATGACCACATAGATAATCTAAATAATTTCCAATTTGGTCATAATAAGATCTAGCACAAAAGTAAAAACTTAAAATTGTTTGTTTACTTTCTGGTCAACAAATTTTTCTTCCTTCCACACTTTTAGGAGAAACATACCAATAGTGTCAAGAACTCGAACAACCAAAATCAAGAGAATATATATATATATATATACATAGGACATCACAAAACTCACAAAGTATTTACACTCTTGAAATATGACACTCACACTTGTGTATGTCACTCATAATGGCTTTTGACTAGAATGTTCACACTAGCCTTTTTCCACTCAAACTTTCACTAACGAGTTCTTAAGAAAGAACCTAATCAATGATCCTCTTAAAGCAACAGATTTTGATCAAAATAATGAACTTAGAATAAGGGATGACTAGAAGAACTGAAACAAGGAATTTTTTTTTTACAACTTATAGAATGTTCTGGTTTGTTTTCTTCTTCTTCTTCTTCTCTGCTTCTTTTTTTCACGTTTTTTTTATGAAGAGAAAAAAAAATAAACAAGATCAGACCTGAATTACAAGGAACGCCTTGCTCTAAATACCAAACGATATGATTCAGCTTGGTTAGAGTTGAATAGCTTGAATCAACAATAAGAATAATCCTGGATCTTCCTTTCACTTTCAGGTTAGAGTTTGGAGTTGTGTTTGTTTGTTTGGAATTTCAAAAAGATATAGACGTCACACTCAAGAGAAGATGAGAAGGTGAGTGATAAGTCTTGTTTTGATTGCCACAAGATGCCTTGATAAGATCAGATTTAGTTCTTTACCTAAGAACAAAAGGGAAGTCCTCACAATGGGAGAAAACTCAAATTAATCTATTCATAATCTGATTGTGTATTACATTGAGTTCCTATTTATAAGCTTAAGCGGACTGCATGATCATTGAGTTGCAGCCTCTATAGATTCCACTAAGCATTAAATTCCCACTAGCATTGGAAACACAAGTAATTGACCCACTATCTATCGTAATAGCCTAGGAACTCTTAAAACACTTAAATCTGACTTTGAAAACAACTAAAAAGCTTATGACATTGGAGAAATTAAAAGGTGCACGAAAATTACAAGAAAATAAGATAAATTACACCTAATTTAAACTAATTATTCCAGCCCAATCTGTTTCCAACTTAATCACTTGAATTGGGCTTCATCTTTGGGTCTTCAAGTGACTTCTTCATGCTGGACTTGACTATTCCTCAAACTGAATAAGAGTGGTCCATTTTGGTAGCTCATACTCAATTGGATTGCTCTTGGTCTTTGCTTCCATGACCATGCCTTGTAAAGCTTCTTTTAGCCTTTTGGCTTTAGCTCTAGTCATTGGTCCATCCATACATTGCAATTGATCTTGAACTTTGTTAGCCTTGGCTGAATTCTCATCATTCGCTCCCTTTTGAAAAGGATTTGCCCTCAAATCAAGCTCATCATCTGCGTCAAACAAAGAAAAATTAGTCACATTAAAAGTAGCACCAACTTGAAACTCACCTGGAAGATCAAGTTTATAGGCATTATCATTGATCTTCTCAATCACTTGGAAAGGACCATCGCCTCTTGGTTGCAATTTGGAACGCCTTTGAGCAGGAAACCTTTCTTTCCTCATATGAAGCCAAACTTAATCTCCCAGCTCAAAAGTCACCTTCTTGCTCCCTTTGTTGGCTTGATGAGCATACTGTAACATCCCCTGTTGCTTTAAGGATTGACGACTGTCCCCACAAACCAACACGGATCTTTTCAGCATGCTTTGTCCTCACTCACATGCTTCCTAGGAAAACTTCCCATGAGGTCACCCATCCCAAAATTACCCCAGGTCAAGCACGCTTAACTGTGGAGTTCTTTCAATTTAGGCTACCGAAAAGAAGATGCATCTTGTTTGTATAGGTAGTGCAAATCAATTCATATATGCCCTCCTCAACTGTATAGTCCCATACTATACAGTCTTAGGATCCCTCTCATTCGGGTGTGTAATCGGTTCATTCATGTACCCCTCCGCTTAGAGGACCTTCCGAGGAGCCGCTCCTTGTCCGTGCCCTCTTTTGCACCAGCGATCACTCCTCATCCTCGTCCCCGGGCGTTACATGCCCACCAACTTCCGCCTGGTTCGTCCCCGAACCACACCGTACTGGGAGAGGTGCAGGCTCTGATACCATTTGTAACATCCCCTGCTGCTTTAAGGATTGACGACTGTCCCCACAAACCAACACGGGTCTTTTTAGCATGCTTTGTCCTTACTCACATGCTTCCTAGGAAAACTTCCCATGAGGTCACCCATCCCAAAATTACCCCAGGTCAAGCACGCTTAACTGTGGAGTTCTTTCAGTTTAGGTTACCGAAAAGAAGATGCATCTTGTTTGTATAGGTAGTGCAAATCAATTCATATATGCCCTCCTCAACTGTATAGTCCCATACCTATACAGTCTTAGGATCCCTCTCATTCGGGTGTGTAATCGGTTCATTCATGTACCCCTCCGCTTAGAGGACCTTGCGAGGAGCCGCTCCTTGTCCGTGCCCTCTTTGCACCGGCGATCACTCCTCGTCCTCATCCCCGGGCGTTACATGCATGTAACGCCCTCTTTGCATGTAACGCCCGGGGACGAGGACGAGGAGTGATCGCCGGTGCAAAGAGGGCACGGACAAGGAGCGGCTCCTCGCAAGGTCCTCTAAGCGGAGGGTGTAACACCCTAATTTTTAACCCAACTTTCTAGAACACATTAGGTTAAACATTAGGCTATTACTTCATAGTCTCATCCTTTTCTTAAAATACTAAAGGAAAATTACTAATGTAACACCCTAATTTTTAACCCAACTTTCTAGAACACATTAGGTTAAACATTAGGCTATTATTTCATAGTCTCATCCTTTTCTTAAAATACTAAAGGAAAATTACGAGTAAATTTTTTTTTTCTTTTTTTTTTTTTTTTTTAAAACACACAACAAAGTGAGAGCCACGTTCTTAGTCTAATCGAATAATAGGAATATAAAGCACGCTTAACACTCATAGAGAAACATAGAAATGGAAACATATAACAACTGAGCATAAATCATCACAACAAGAGAAACGTTTCATTAATAACATAACTTAGAATACATAAGTAGTCATACCCTCATTGGGACGGGCAGAGCTTATAATACAGCAGAAAGGAAGTACAATAGAAACAGAGAAACATAAAGTAAACCATCACTACCCGAGTGCACCTATAGTGAATAACCTCAAAACAAAAGCAGGTTTATCCAGTCTACATGTGAGTGTGTGCACTAAGCCTCCCCTAAAACATCTGCTACTAGAACCCGGGGAAATGGAGTGTAACTGAGACAAGAACGCAAGGCGGCAGGAGTGGGCATACGTGTAGGCTGAGCGTGAGCTCCTCGTTAGGGGCGCCTCTCGGACGGATGTGTCAATGAAGACCACGAATGTCGCCATCAGCCTCTGAAGATGTGACGGAAGCAAGAAAAAGAAGAGAAAAGAGTGAGAATCTTACTAAAGAATCTCAGTAGGAATCTCCTATTCTAGGGTTACATCGTTCACATCCTCAGGAACCTTGGGTTTATTTATAAAAGGTGTTCATGCATATGAGATTCATTATTAGGGTTTATGAAACTATTTATCCAAGGTCCATTTCTTTTAGTATGCATCTTGATGTCATGAATGCAACATGTTTAAGCATGAATGTATGGCAATACTTGAGCACATAAATCAACAAATCACAACAATCTAGATTCATGCAAGTGGCATAAGGGCATATTACAACTCTTACTTTTCTCATACTTATGTGACTTAAAAGCATCATATCTCTTTTGTTCTTTTTCTCAAAAACCACCCTCTTAAAACATATCCACCTATTTCCAACCGATACACCGCCCCGGCGATTTTTATCATAACCTCCTATCTCCTTCTCACCTAATCGCCTAGGAATGAGCTCAATCCTAACTAGTCGTCACTAGATTTAATATGGGGTAAAATGAGGGGGTAACATAAACATATTTCATTCTTTGAAACGTTCTCATCGGCCTCGAGTGCACATGAATTGTCCGCTTTGGTAAGGCTGCATCTGCACATACCCTCACGGATTTGCCTCCTCCTCACCGTAGCAGGAGAAGTACGTCTCAATGCTTGTCACATAAAAATATCCTGGGGATGCTCGGCCGAACCAGTGTCACCCAGGGTTTTCAACTCATATGGTACTTTAAAACATTTTTCAACCCTTTTAGGTTTGATAGAAATTCGGCAGCATAACGGCTGTTAAACTGAATTTCCTTCAAACCAAAATTCATGCCACAAGCTAATCACACAACTTAACATCTCAATAATCATTTCCTCACGTATCATCAATAAAACATTTTAGGGTTCATGCATCATCAAGCATATTCTTCTAATACATCATTCTCACATAGATAAACATCATAACATATATTTCAAACTCATCATTCTTACATAGATTATAGCATATAGTCCAAACTCATCATAGCATATATTTTAAACACATCATACTCATATAGATAAAGCTCATGTATCATATATCATACTTGCATAAAATTAAGCATCATAAAAACTCAAGACTTCTTAATGTCTTATGCATCGACCCTTAAGGTCCTTAACTCACAATCTAAGTTATAAATCATCAAAACCTAGTCTCTTGGGAACCTATGAGGTTATAACGAAGTATTTCTCACCTCACACTATGGTCAAGAACATCTCTAGACCTCAAGGATGCAGAATTTAAAATCCCAACTTTACGGGTACCTAGGAGTCACAACAATGACTCTTTCTAAGTCCAGTTTGTTCCTAAAGCATCAAGATTAAGCCCTAAACCAATTATGAGTCATTCCTACACATTTAAACTAATTTAGAACCATGATTATCATTTCTAAACCTTGCTGGACAGAATCCAGAAAATTCCATCATTAAGGGATCTAAAACTCTCAAATTAATTCTTTTCTAGTTCCTAACTTATCCTATCTTTCACATATGAGTCTTAACATTATTTTTACTCAAACATAAGCATCTTATCATTATTAACACAGCTCATACAGTGGCCAAATATAGCAAGGCAGAACCAAAACAAACATCTCCATAAAAGACATGAAACACAATTTTTAAAGCACATACAATACTAGTTTCTCTTGGAACCTTTTTCAACTTTCAAAACTCATTTATGGACACTTTTATCACCTAAAATCATAAAAATACTTAAGAGGGTAATAGCTAAATCATTTTTATCTCAAGAGGTCCTAAATTCATAAAACTTAGTTCTACATATTTCTTATACTTACATAAGCTTAGAAAAATTATAAAGCATAGTTTTCAATACTTGGAAACACCAAAGCCTCTTAGGGCCGAAATAGGGACCAAAAGCAATAAATATTTTTAGACCTTTGTTGAGACAACAATGGGCAAGTCTTTGAGCTCTAGGTTCATTAAAGTGATGACATAAAAATAAACATGCTCATGCACTTGTTTTAGTTTTTGCTAGAAAGTAAAGTGAGAGCATAAAATAAATATGTGATGCATTATATTATTATCTTTGATATTTAGGTGAGAACTTGAAACATAAACATGATAATGCATAGCTTGAAATATAAACATGATAATGCAAGCTCCTTTATTACCTTGGTACTTAGTGATAACAAAGAAAGTAAACATGATGTGCAAAGCATAAAATAAATATGGTATGCATTATATTATTATCTTTGATATTTAGGTGAGAACTTGAAATATAAACATGATCATGCAAGTTCCTTTATTACCTTGGTACTTAGTGATAGCAAAGAAAGTAAACATGATGTGCAAAGCATAAAATAAACATGATGCAAGGTTCATTTTAAGGTGATCTAAAGCTCATCCAAGACTTTAACAACATAATAACCTAACACATATCTCATTACAAAGAGAGCTTTAGAGTTCTTGAACCAAGTTCTCAAAGGAATTATGAGGTTCTTGAACATCATCATCAATCTCAAAGAAAGCAAAACTTTTTGAACAAATAAAACTTCAAAGATCAAAAAGGAAAATGGTAACCGAAATGTTAAAGAAAGGAACAAAGAAACCGAAATCATAATAGCAAGAAAAGTAAAGGTATTCTTGAGTAAAAATCATTTTTGAGTTAGAAAATAAAGTTGGAACTCAAAGAAAATAAAACCTCAAGCTCTAGAGTTTCCTTTGAGATGAACACATAGTCATTATCTAGGAGTCCTCATCATTGAGCTATCATGTACTCATCAAGGCCAAGAGGCCGAAAATACAAGAAAGGGAAACCAAAGAAAGTTTCAAAAAGAAAACCCAAGAGAAAGCTAGAAAGAACTCATTTTCAAGAAGACAAAGTTTAGAAAACACTCCTACCTAGAGTGAAGACAAAAAGCTTGGACTTGAAGATGAAAATGATCCGAGCAACACCTCCTAGGATGGTGATGATGATTCGGCCTTGATGAAAGAAAAGGAAGGAAATGTGTTCTTGGTGAGCTTGTGTTTGAGAATGGAAGTTTAGGTGTTTATATGATGATCCAAGGTGGTGGGGTGGTGTTTCAAGGTTGTGTGATGATGTTTCAAAAGGAAAAAGAAGAAGATGAAGAAGAAGAATGCTCTTGAGATTTGAGAGAAAAAGGAAGAACTTAGAGAAAAACTAAAAAACTAAACATAGCAAATGAACAAAGTGTAGCAAAGGTTCATCTAGGCATGGTATTTATAGAGAAGAATAAGAGTGAATGAGTGGAGGAGAATGAATCCTCATGGAACATGAGGTGAGGCATGTGTGGAGGAGAATGAATCCTCATGGAACATGAGGTCTCCTCATGGAACATGAGGTGAGAGAATTGCACTTTGATGACATGGCTTCAACCATAGTCTTTGGAGTGTGAAATAAAATTAAATTGTGATAAAATGGATGGTGAATTTCGTGCAGGTCTGATGCAGCAAGGGAGGAGGGAGTTTTGGTCATGTAATAGTGTGTTAGTGATGTGTTTAGGGGTGTATTAGCTTAGGTGTAAGGTTAGGAGTCATTAAGCATAAGTTTAGGTGACTAAGAATGTGATTAGGAACCTTTATGACATGATTAAGGAGTACTCATACATATTTAGGAGATTTTAAATTCATTTTATGAATAAAACAATGTAGACAAAATTCCATAATTTAAGGAATTGGAGAGAAAACACTATTCAAGATTCCATGACTAGAAATCTTGAATTTAAAATAAGATTTTAAGTGGTAATTAAGTGCTTTTAGGTTCTAATCAACTTTAATAAATTATTTTGACTCAAGATTAATTATGGAAATTAATTAATCTTCGATTAGAGCCTAATATTGCTTAGGTTTGCTTAATCACGCGATTAAGCGTAAAAACACGAAACTAGGGTAAAATCGTAATTTTGCACTAATTTTGCCCGGGACCTCCATAATTAAAACTGAGGTCGTAGAATACATAAAAACGCCTTTTAAAACCATCTAGAGAAGTTTCGGGTTCATCCGGCACTTGCAAATAGGTAAAACACCGCAGGGGCGTGTTGGTCATTTTGACCCGAAAACTCGAAAAACGATATTTTCGATTCTGGAAAGGTACACAGGTCATCTAATCCCCTTCCAACATTGAGTTTGCCCTTCGAGTACTGTCAGATCGGCTTTCCTCGATTACGGGCGAAAATGACCTCAGGGGCATTTCGGTCATTTTCACTCTAGCAGAAAATCGGGGCGTTACATTACTCCCCTCCTTAAAAAGAATTTCGTCCTCGAAATTCATTACCTTAGAAAAGCTCTGGATACTTCGTCCTCATTTCTGACTCCAGCTCCCATGTATACTCTTCTGTCTTGTCTCGTCCCCACGCCACTTTCACCAAAGGAACAGACTTGTTCCTTAACTGCTTGACCCCGTGATCCACGATCCTCGTAGGAGGTACATTGAAAGTGAGGTCCTCTCTTAACTATACATGCTCTGGTTCTAGGACATGACTAGGGTCGGACTCATATTTACGCAACTGAGAGACGTGAAAGACATCATGAAGATTTGACAGATTGGGTGGCAGGGCTATTTTGTAGGCTACAGATCCGATTCTCTGAAGAATTTCAAAAGGGCCGAGAAATCGGGGACTCAACTTTTTGACTTTCATGGCTCTTCCTATCCTGTAGTGGGAGTGATTCTTAGAAATACATGTTCTCCTTCTTGGAACTCCAAGGGCTTACGCCTTTTGTTCGCATAGCTCTTTTGCCGACTTTGAGCGGTTAGGATTCTATCCTTAATCCTTTTGATTTGCTCTGTCGTTTCCCTCACTATATCAGGTCCTAAGACACTTTGTTCTCCGAGTTCATACCAACACAAGGGTGATTGGCACTTTCTTCCATACAATGCTTAAATGCGGTGCCATACCGATACTTGCGTGATAACTGTTGTTATACGCAAATTCGATTAATGGCATGTACTTATTCCAACTTCCTTTCTGGTCTAAGACACAGGCTCTCAGCATATCCTCCAGGGTTTGGATGGTTCTTTCCGATTGGCCATCCGTCTGAGGGTGGTAAGCAGTGCTCAAGCACAGCTTTGAACCAAATGCCTTTTGAAAGGCTCCCCAAAAACGTGACGTAAACCGCGGATCTCTATCCGAGATTATCGTCGACGGCACTCCACGCAACCTTACTATCTCTTGGATGTAAAGCTGAGCCAATTTATCCAATGAGTACGTGACTCGAATAGGTAGAAAGTGAGCCGACTTGGTCAGTCGATCCACTATCACCCATACTGACATCATGGCGGCTTGGGTCTTTGGCAATCCTGTCACGAAGTCCATCGATATACTCTCCCACTTCCACTCAGGGATTGACAAGGGTTGCAACATGCCAGAAGGTTTTTGGTGTTCGATCTTAACCTTTTGGCAGACCAAACACTTACTTACCCAGGCGACCACATCCTTCTTTAGTCCGGGCCACCAAAACATCCTCTTTAAGTCACGATACATCTTGGTAGCACCAGGATGAATGGCAAAGTGACTCTTATGAGCCTCCTCCAAGATTTTCTCTCGGAGGTCGCCATCTTGGGGCACGCAGATTCGTCCCTCAAACCTCCACATCCGGTCAGGGCCTTGCTCAAAACCCTTCAATTTACCGGCCTTAACTGCCTCTATTGTCTCCATAAAGTCCTCATTTTCTCTTTGGGCAAGCATGATCCTTTGCTTAAACCCACTGGTCACAGTGAGATGACTCATCACGATGCCATTCTCAGTCACATACATCCCCAGATTCATATTCCTAAACTGTTCTATTAACCCAACTTCATTAACCATCATACTTGACAAACATAACGATTTTCGACTTAAGGCGTCGGCGACTACATTAGCCTTGCCGGGGTGGTAACTTAAGCCGAAATCATAGTCCTTGAGGAATTCCATCCATCTCCTCTGCCTCATGTTTAACTCCTTTTGATCAAAGAGATGCTTGAGACTCTTATGATCGGAGAACACTTCAAACCTTACACCATACAAATGGTGTCTCCACATCTTGAGGGCAAACACGATGGCTGCTAACTCTAGGTCATGGGTGGGGTAGGTTACCTCGTGGGGCTTGAGTTGTCTGGATGCATAGGCTACCACTTGCCTATTCTGCATCAACACACAACCTAAACCCTTTCCAGAAGCAACACAATATACCTCAAAGGGTACATTGGGGTCGGGTAAAACCAAAACCGGGGTTGAGGTGAGCTTTTCCTTAAGCTCTAGGAAACTCTTTTCACATTCGGTGTCCCACTCAAACGGGGTATTCTTCCTAGTGAGCTTGGTTAAGGGTAGGGCTAACTGGGAAAATCCTTTGATAAACCTACGGTAATAACCAGCTAAACCCAAAAAGCTTCTAATCTCGGTTACAGAGGTTGGTCTCTCCTAATTCATCACGACTTCTATCTTACTTGGGTCGACAGCTATGCCACCTTTTGACACAACATGTCCTAAGAACTTTACTTCCTCTAACCAAAATCCACACTTAGAAAGCTTTGCGTACAACTTCTTCACTTTTAGTACCTCTAAAACCAGCCTCAAATGACGCTCATGCTCCTCGTGGGTTTTCGAATAGATGAGAATATCATCTATGAACACAATCACAAATTGATCTAAATAGGGTCGAAAGATCCTATTCATGTAATCCATAAAAACTGCGGGAGCATTCGTCAAACCGAAAGACATCACATTGAACTCAAAGTGTCCACACCGAGTTCGAAAGGTGGTTTTAGGAATGTCCGAATCTCTAACCCTAATCTGATGGTAACCAGACCTCAAATCGATCTTAGAAAACACTACTGCTCCTTTCAACTGGTCCATAAGATCATCAATCCTAGGCAATGGGTACTTATTCTTTATGGTCACTTGGTTCAACTGCCTATAATCTATACACATCCTCATACTTCCATCCTTCTTCTTCACAAATAAGACCGGAGTGCCCCAAGGTGAAGCACTCGGCCTTATAAAACTTTTCTCCAACAGTTCCTCCAACTGGGTTTTTAGTTCTGCTAGCTCCATGGGTGACATCCTATATGGGGCAATAGAGATTGGTCCTGTTCCAGGAACCAATGCTATGGAGAACTCAACTTCTCTTTCGGGAGGGAATTCGGGTATCTCATCCGGGAATACTTCGGGATAGTCTCTCACCACAGGTATCTCACCTAGGTTTTGCTCAAAGTCTACATCGCAAGCGGCTAGGAGAACATATCCCATCGTTTTCTCCCCACTGAGAAGACCACTCTGAGTTTAGGTACAACCTAATGGGTCGAGTGATGTTTTCGGGAGGAGAAGGAAAAACTACGGTTTGGGTTCCACAGTCTAGTAACACCTTTGTTGGCGTGAAGCCAATCCATGCCTAAGATAATTCCTATGTCTTTCAAGGGTAAACAAATTAAATCTATGTTAAAGGACCTATTTTCTACAACAAGATGACAATTTAAACAACAATGACAAGTATTAATAGGACGATTGGTAGGAGTAGAAACAATAAGATCAAAAGGAAGTTTAGAGACTCTCAGATTTAAGGACTCGACACTAGCAAGTGATATAAAAGAATGAGTAGCACCAGTCATATAGTACAGTTAAGGGTTTACCATTTACTTTGCACATACCTTGAATGAGATCGTTGGATTTACGGCGTCTTCCGCGTTGAGGGTGAAGACTCTTCCTTGGTGTTGTGGTCGGGGGTTCTGGTTCGGTGTCCCTCTGCTAGTGCAGTCCTTCGCATAGTGGCCAGGCTTGCCACACTTGAAACACGCGTTACTCGGCTAGGCATGGGCGGTTCCCGTGATTCTTCCCGCACTTGGGACAGACATCCATAGGTGCGGCTCCAGGGTAAGCAGCAGGGGTTCCTTGTGGCGCCTTGTTCTTGGCCCCGCTGGACCCTCCTTGGTTAAACCGAGGACCGCCCGGCCCTCGTTGTTGGTTGTTGTTGAAGTTCCTCTGACCGTTATGTTGAAAAGATGGTCGTGCTTGAGGTCTAGTCTGCTGAGGGAATGGTGGTCGTTGTTGTTGTTGATGTGTTGGTTGTTGCCTGAACTGGTTGTTCTGGTAGGGGTTGTAGTGGTTCCTTGACTGACGTGGCTTGAACCTTGGGGCTTGAGGTCCTAGCCCCTTGGCTCATTCTGCCCTTGAAGCATTGATCTTCTTCCGGCCTTCTTCCATGATGCGACACTTGTTGACTAGGGTTGGAAAGTCCCTAATCTCCATGTGTGCTACTGCGTAATTCAACTCATGATCAACCCGCCTCGTACTTGACGCACTTCCATACTTCATCTGGATTCCCTTGAAACACTCGCGAGAACTTGATTAGCTCCTCGAACTTTGCCGTGTACTGGGCGACAGAAGACCCACCCTGGGTCAGTTGCATGAATTCGATGTCCTTTGCATTCCTCACAGACTCCGGAAAATACTTCTCGTAGAAGTAGGTCTTGAACAGTTCCTAGTCAATGACGTTCCCAGCAGCTTCTAGCAGTCTTGGGTGCCGGTCCACCAGAACTCGGCGTCAGATTTCAACATGAAGGCAGCAAAAGTAACCTTTTGTTCCTCTGAGCAGGCAACCACGGAGTAGATCTTCTCCATATCCTTGATCCACTCGTCAGCCTTGTCGGGATCCAGGGCCCCTCTGAACACTGGTGGATTCGCCTTGCGGAACTCACCGAAGCGAGCTTGCTCGATTGCTTCAGCAGCAGGGGGAGCAGGAGCAGCAGGCGCTTGTTGATTCATCCTTTCGAACATACGTTCCATGGCTCGGGCCATGTCACGAACAGCAGCAGCAGTCGTATTGTCTTGATTAACTCCGGCCGTAGCCCTAGGCTGTCGTCGCGGTGGCATTGGTTCCTAAACACATCAAACAGCAAAACACTGAGTTGATCAGGCCCAACATTCCATGTGAAATGAGTTAGTTACCATGGCACACGCAGCAACAGCGGTCATGTATGCCTATCCTATAGCTTATCCCTAGCAAGCTTTAACACATGACATAATTATCGTATTATGCTCATAAAGCATAGTCACTCCAATCCTCGGGCTCCATGAGAATCGAATCGCTCACGATACCATAATGTAACACCCTAATTTTTAACCCAACTTTCTAGAACACATTAGGTTAAACATTAGGCTATTACTTCATAGTCTCATCCTTTTCTTAAAATACTAAAGGAAAATTACTAATGTAACACCCTAATTTTTAACCCAACTTTCTAGAACACATTAGGTTAAACATTAGGCTATTACTTCATAGTCTCATCCTTTTCTTAAAATACTAAAGGAAAATTACGAGTAAATTTTTTTTTTTTTTTTTTTAAAACACACAACAAAGTGAGAGCCACGTTCTTAGTCTAATCGAATAATAGGAATATAAAGCACGCTTAACACTCATAGAGAAACATAGAAATGGAAACATATAACAACTGAGCATAAATCATCATAACAAGAGAAACGTTTCATTAATAACATAACTTAGAATACATAAGTAGTCATACCCTCATTGGGACGGGCAGAGCTTATAATACAGCAGAAAGGAAGTACAATAGAAACAGAGAAACATAAAGTAAACCATCACTACCCGAGTGCACCTATAGTGAATAACCTCAAAACAAAAGCAGGTTTATCCAGTCTACATGTGAGTGTGTGCACTAAGCCTCCCCTAAAACATCTGCTACTAGAACCCGGGGAAATGGAGTGTAACTGATCCAAGAACGCAAGGCGGCAGGAGTGGGCATACGTGTAGACTGAGCGTGAGCTCCTCGTTAGGGGCGCCTCTCGGACGGATGTGTCAATGAAGACCACGAATGTCGCCATCAGCCTCTGAAGATGTGACGGAAGCGAGAAAAAGAAGAGAAAAGAGTGAGAATCTTACTAAAGAATCTCAGTAGGAATCTCCTATTCTAGGGTTACATCGTTCACATCCTCAGGAACCTTGGGTTTATTTATAAAAGGTGTTCATGCGTATGAGATTCATTATTAGGGTTTATGAAACTATTTATCCAAGGTCCATTTCTTTTAGTATGCATCTTGATGTCATGAATGCAACATGTTTAAGCATGAATGTATGGCAATACTTGAGCACATAAATCAACAAATCACAACAATCTAGATTCATGCAAGTGGCATAAGGGCATATTACAACTCTTACTTTTCTCATACTTATGTGACTTAAAAGCATCATATCTCTTTTGTTCTTTTTCTCAAAAACCACCCTCTTAAAACATATCCACCTATTTCCAACCGATACATCGCCCCGGCGATTTTTATCATAACCTCCTATCTCCTTCTCACCTAATCGCCTAGGAATGAGCTCAATCCTAACTAGTCGTCACTAGATTTAATATGGGGTAAAATGAGGGGTAACATAAACATATTTCATTCTTTGAAACGCGTTCTACTGGCCTCGAGTGCACAAATAATTGTCCGCTTTGGTAAGGCTGCATCTGCACATACCCTCACGGATTTGCCTCCTCCTCACCGTAGCAGGAGAAATGCGTCTCAATGCTTGTCACATAAAAATATCCTGGGGATGCTCGGCCGAACTAGTGTCACCCAGGGTTTTCAACTCATATGGTACTTTAAAACATTTTCAACCCTTTTAGGTTTGATAGAAATTGACAGCATAACTTTGTTAAACTAAATTTCCTTCAAACCAAAATTCATGCCACAAGCTAATCACACAACTTAACATCTCAATAATCATTTCCTCACGTATCATCAATAAAACATTTTAGGGTTCATGCATCATCAAGCATATTCTTCTAATACATCATTCTCACATAGATAAACATCATAACATATATTTCAAACTCATCATTCTTACATAGATTATAGCATATAGTCCAAACTCATCATAGCATATATTTTAAACACATCATACTCATATAGATAAAGCTCATGTATCATATATCATACTTGCATAAAATTAAGCATCATAAAAACTCAAGACTTCTTAATGTCTTATGCATCGACCCTTAAGGTCCTTAACTCACAATCTAAGTTATAAATCATCAAAACCTAGTCTCTTGGGAACCTATGAGGTTATAACGAAGTATTTCTCACCTCACACTATGGTCAAGAACATCTCTAGACCTCAAGGATGCAGAATTTAAAATCCCAACTTTACGGGTACCTAGGAGTCACAACAATGACTCTTTCTAAGTCCAGTTTGTTCCTAAAGCATCAAGATTAAGCCCTAAACCAATTATGAGTCATTCCTACACATTTAAACTAATTTAGAACCATGATTATCATTTCTAAACCTTGCTGGACAGAATCCAGAAAATTCCATCATTAAGGGATCTAAAACTCTCAAATTAATTCTTTTCTAGTTCCTAACTTATCCTATCTTTCACATATGAGTCTTAACATTATTTTTACTCAAACATAAGCATCTTATCATTATTAACACAGCTCATACAGTGGCCAAATATAGCAAGGCAGAACCAAAACAAACATCTCCATAAAAGACATGAAACACAATTTTTAAAGCACATACAATACTAGTTTCTCTTGGAACCTTTTTCAACTTTCAAAACTCATTTATGGACACTTTTATCACCTAAAATCATAAAAATACTTAAGAGGGTAATAGCTAAAGCATTTTTATCTCAAGAGGTCCTAAATTCATAAAACTTAGTTCTACATATTTCTTATACTTACATAAGCTTAGAAAAATTATAAAGCATAGTTTTCAATACTTGGAAACACCAAAGCCTCTTAGGGCCGAAATAGGGACCAAAAGCAATAAATATTTTTAGACCTTTGTTGAGACAACAATGGGCAAGTCTTTGAGCTCTAGGTTCATTAAAGTGATGACATAAAAATAAACATGCTCATGCACTTGTTTTAGTTTTTGCTAGAAAGTAAAGTGAGAGCATAAAATAAATATGTGATGCATTATATTATTATCTTTGATATTTAGGTGAGAACTTGAAACATAAACATGATAATGCATAGCTTGAAATATAAACATGATAATGCAAGCTCCTTTATTACCTTGGTACTTAGTGATAACAAAGAAAGTAAACATGATGTGCAAAGCATAAAATAAATATGGTATGCATTATATTATTATCTTTGATATTTAGGTGAGAACTTGAAATATAAACATGATAATGCAAGTTCCTTTATTACCTTGGTACTTAGTGATAGCAAAGAAAGTAAACATGATGTGCAAAGCATAAAATAAACATGATGCAAGGTTCATTTTAAGGTGATCTAAAGCTCATCCAAGACTTTAACAACATAATAACCTAACACATATCTCATTACAAAGAGAGCTTTAGAGTTCTTGAACCAAGTTCTCAAAGGAATTATGAGGTTCTTGAACATCATCATCAATCTCAAAGAAAGCAAAACTTTTTGAACAAATAAAACTTCAAAGATCAAAAGGAAAATGGTAACGAAATGTTAAAGAAAGGAACAAAGAAACCGAAATCATAATAGCAAGAAAAGTAAAGGTATTCTTGAGTAAAAATCATTTTTGAGTTAGAAAATAAAGTTGGAACTCAAAGAAAATAAAACCTCAAGCTCTAGAGTTTCCTTTGAGATGAACACATAGTCATTATCTAGGAGTCCTCATCATTGAGCTATCATGTACTCATCAAGGCCAAGAGGCCGAAAATACAAGAAAGGGAAACCAAAGAAAGTTTCAAAGAAAACCCAAGAGAAAGCTAGAAAGAACTCATTTTCAAGAAGACAAAGTTTAGAAAACACTCCTACCTAGAGTGAAGACAAAAAGCTTGGACTTGAAGATGAAAATGATATGAGCAACACCTCCTAGGATGGTGATGATGATTCGGCCTTGATGAAAGAAAAAGGAAGGAAATGTGTTCTTGGTGAGCTTGTGTTTGAGAATGGAAGTTTAGGTGTTTGTATGATGATCCAAGGTGGTGGGATGGTGTTTCAAGGTTGTGTGATGATGTTTCAAAAGGAAAAAGAAGAAGATGAAGAAGAAGAATGCTCTTGAGATTTGAGAGAAAAAGGAAGAACTTAGAGAAAAACTAAAAAACTAAACTTAGCAAATGAACAAAGTGTAGCAAAGGTTCATCTAGGCATGGTATTTATAGAGAAGAATAAGAGTGAATGAGTGGAGGAGAATGAATCCTCATGGAACATGAGGTCTCCTCATGGAACATGAGGTGAGAGAATTGCACTTTGATGACATGGCTTCAACCATAGTCTTTGGAGTGTGAAATAAAATTAAATTGTGATAAAATGGATGGTGAATTTCATTGCAGGTCTGATGCAGCAAGGGAGGAGGGAGTTTTGGTCATGTAATAGTGTGTTAGTGATGTGTTTAGGGTGTATTAGCTTAGGTGTAAGGTTAGGAGTCATTAAGCATAAGTTTAGGTGACTAAGAATGTGATTAGGAACCTTTATGACATGATTAAGGAGTACTCATACATATTTAGGAGATTTTAAATTCATTTTATGAATAAAACAATGTAGACAAAATTCCATAATTTAAGGAATTGGAGAGAGAAAACACTATTCAAGATTCCATGACTAGAAATCTTGAATTTAAAATAAGATTTTAAGTGGTAATTAAGTACTTTTAGGTTCTAATCAACTTTAATAAATTATTTTGACTCAAGATTAATTATGGAAATTAATTAATCTTCGATTAGAGCCTAATATTGCTTAGGTTTGCTTAATCACGCGATTAAGCGTAAAAACACGAAACTAGGGGTAAAATCGTAATTTTGCACTAATTTTGCCCGGGACCTCCATAATTAAAACTGAGGTCGTAGAATACATAAAAACGCCTTTTAAAACCATCTAGAGAAGTTTCGGGTTCATCCGGCACTTGCAAATAGGTAAAACACCGCTTGAGGCGTTTTGGTCATTTTGACCCGAAAACTCGAAAAACGAGATTTTCGATTCTGGAAAGGTACACAGGTCATCTAATCCCCTTCCAACATTGAGCTTGCCCTTCGAGTACTGCCAGATCGGCTTTCCTCGAATTCTGGGCCGAAAATGACCTCAGGGGCATTTCGGTCATTTTCACTCTAGCAGAAAATCGGGGCGTTACAGAGGGGTACATGAATGAACCGATTACACACCCGAATGAGAGGGATCCTAAGACTGTATAGGTATGGGACTATACAGTTGAGAAGGGCTCATATGAATTGATTCGTACTACCTATATCAACAAGATGCATCTTCTTTTCGGTAGCCTAAACTGAAAGAACTCCATAGTTAAGCGTGCTTGACCTGGGGTAATTTTGGGATGGGTGACCTCCTGGGAAGTTTTCCTAGGAAGCATGTGAGTGAGGACAAAGCATGCTGAAAAGACCCGTGTTGGTTTGTGGGGACAGTCGTCAATCCATAAAGCAGCAGGGGATGTTACACATACTACCATGTTTTCTTCTCAATTTGTTGTTTCACCTTCTCATGGAGTTGTTGGACAAATTTAGCCTTCTTTTTGCCATCTAGATTACCTTGCTCTCTTATTGGCAAAGGGATTAAATCAAATGGAGTCAAAGGATTGAAACCATAGACCACTTCAAAAGGAGAATGATTAGTAGTAGAGTGTGTGGTCCTATTGTAAGCAAATTCTACATGAGACAAACATTCTTCCCAAGACTTTAGATTCTTACTAGTCACAACCCTTAACAAGGTTGAGAAAGTTCTATTCACTACCTCAGTTTGTTCATCAGTTTGAGGAAGGCAAGTTGTAGAGAAAAGGAGCTTGGTTCCTAACTTGTTCCACAAGGTCCTCCAAAAGTGACTTAAGAATTTGATGTCATAGTCAGAGACAATGGTTGTAACGCGCCGATTTTCTGCTAGAGTGAAAATGATCGAAATGCCCCTGAGGTCATTTTCGGCCCAGAATTCGAGGAAAGCCGATTTGGCAGTACTCGAAGGGCAAACTCAATGTTGGAAGGGGATTAGATGACCTGTGTACCTTTCCGGAATCGAAAATCTCGTTTTTCGAGTTTTCGGGTCAAAATGACCAAAACGCCCTTGTGGTGTTTTACCTATTTGCAAGTGCCGGATGAACCCGAAACTTCTCTAGATGGTTTTAAAAGGCGTTTTTATGTATTCTACGACCTCAGTTTTAATTATGGAGGTCCCGGGCAAAATTAGTGCAAAATTACGATTTTACCCCTAGTTTCGTGTTTTTACGCTTAATCGCGTGATTAAGCAAACCTAAGCAATATTAGGCTCTAATCGAAGATTAATTAATTTCCATAATTAATCTTGAGTCAAAATAATTTATTAAAGTTGATTAGAACCTAAAAGTACTTAATTACCACTTAAAATCTTATTTTAAATTCAAGATTTCTAGTCATGGAATCTTGAATAGTGTTTTCTCTCTCCAATTCCTTAAATTATGGAATTTTGTCTACATTGTTTTATTCATAAAATGAATTTAAAATCTCCTAAATATGTATAAGTACTCCTTAATCATGTCATAAAGGTTCCTAATCACATTCTTAGTCACCTAAACTTATGCTTAATGACTCCTAACCTTACACCTAAGCTAATACACCCCTAAACACATCACTAACACACTATTACATGACCAAAACTCCCTCCTCCCTTGCTGCATCAGACCTGCACGAAATTCATCATCCATTTTATCACAATTTAATTTTATTTTACACTCCAAAGACTATGGTTGAAGCCATGTCATCAAAGTGCAATTCTCTCACCTCATGTTCTATGAGGATTCATTCTCCTCCACACATGCCTCACCTCATGTTCCATGAGGATTCATTCTCCTCCACTCATTCACTCTTATTCTTCTCTATAAATACCATGCCTAGATGAACCTTTGCTACACTTTGTTCATTTGCTAAGTTTAGTTTTTTAAGTTTTTCTCTAAGTTCTTCCTTTTTCTCTCAAATCTCAAGAGCATTCTTCTTCTTCATCTTCTTCTTTTTCCTTTTGAAACATCATCACACAACCTTGAAACACCACCCCACCACCTTGGATCATCATACAAACACCTAAACTTCCATTATCAAACACAAGCTCACCAAGAACACATTTCCTTCCTTTTTCTTTCATCAAGGCCGAATCATCATCACCATCCTAGGAGGTGTTGCTCGTATCATTTTCATCTTCAAGTCCAAGCTTTTTGTCTTCACTCTAGGTAGGAGTGTTTTCTAAACTTTGTCTTCTTGAAAATGAGTTCTTTCTAGCTTTCTCTTGGGTTTTCTTTTGAAACTTTCTTTGGTTTCCCTTTCTTGTATTTTCGGCCTCTTGGCCTTGATGAGTACATGATAGCTCAATGATGAGGACTCCTAGATAATGACTATGTGTTCATCTCAAAGGAAACTCTAGAGCTTGAGGTTTTATTTTCTTTGAGTTCCAACTTTATTTTCTAACTCAAAAATGATTTTTACTCAAGAATACCTTTACTTTTCTTGCTATTATGATTTCGGTTTCTTTGTTCCTTTCTTTAACATTTCGGTTACCATTTTCCTTTTTGATCTTTGAAGTTTTATTTGTTCAAAAGTTTTGCTTTCTTTGAGCTTGATGATGATGTTCAAGAACCTCATAATTCCTTTGAGAACTTGGTTCAAGAACTCTAAAGCTCTCTTTGTAATGAGATATGTGTTGGGTTATTATGTTGTTAAAGTCTTGGATGAGCCTTAGATCACCTTAAAATGAACCTTGCATCATGTTTATTTTATGCTTTGCACATCATGTTTACTTTCTTTGCTATCACTAAGTACCAAGGTAATAAAGGAACTTGCATTATCATGTTTATATTTCAAGTTCTCACCTAAATATCAAAGATAATAATATAATGCATACCATATTTATTTTATGCTTTGCACATCATGTTTACTTTCTTTGTTATCACTAAGTACCAAGGTAATAAAGGAGCTTGCATTATCATGTTTATATTTCAAGCTATGCATTATCATGTTTATGTTTCAAGTTCTCACCTAAATATCAAAGATAATAATATAATGCATCACATATTTATTTTATGCTCTCACTTTACTTTCTAGCAAAAACTAAAACAAGTGCATGAGCATGTTTATTTTTATGTCATCACTTTAATGAACCTAGAGCTCAAAGACTTGCCCATTGTTGTCTCAACAAAGGTCTAAAAATATTTATTGCTTTTGGTCCCTATTTCGCCCTAAGAGGCTTTGGTGTTTCCAAGTATTGAAAACTATGTTTTATAATTTTTCTAAGCTTATGTAAGTATAAGAAATATGTAGAACTAAGTTTTATGAATTTAGGACCTCTTGAGATAAAAATGATTTAGCTATTACCCTCTTAAGTATTTTTATGATTTTAGGTGATAAAAGTGTCCATAAATGAGTTTTGAAAGTTGAAAAAGGTTCCAAGAGAAACTAGTATTGTATGTGCTTTAGAAATTGTGTTTCATGTCTTTTATGGAGATGTTTGTTTCGGTTCTGCCTTGCTATGTTTGGCCACTATATGAGCTGTGTTAATAATGATAAGATGCTTATGTTTGAGTAAAAATAATGTTAAGACTCATATGTGAAAGATAGGATAAGTTAGGAACTAGAAAAGAATTAATTTGAGAGTTTTAGATCCCTTAATGATGGAATTTTCTGGATTCTGTCCAGCAAGGTTTAGAAATGATAATCATGGTTCTAAATTAGTTTAAATGTGTAGGAATGACTCATAATTGGTTTAGGGCTTAATCTTGATGCTTTAGGAACAAACTGGACTTAGAAAGAGTCATTGTTGTGACTCCTAGGTACCCGTAAAGTTGGGATTTTAAATTCTGCATCCTTGAGGTCTAGAGATGTTCTTGACCATAGTGTGAGGTGAGAAATACATAGTTATAACCTCATAGGTTCCCAAGAGACTAGGTTTTGATGATTTATAACTTAGATTGTGAGTTAAGGACCTTAAGGGTCGATGCATAAGATATTAAGAAGTCTTGAGTTTTAATGATGCTTAATTGTATGCAAGTATGATATATGATACATGAGCTTTATCTATGTGAGTATGATGTGTTTAAAATATATGCTATGATGAGTTTGGAATATATGCTATAATCTATGTAAGAATGATGAGTTTGAAATATATGTTATGATGTTTATCTATGTGAGAATGATGTATTAGAAGAATATGCTTGATGATGCATGAACCCTAAAATGTTTTATTGATGATACGTGAGGAAATGATTATTGAGATGTTAAGTTGTGTGATTAGCTTGTGGCATGAATTTTGGTTTGAAGGAAATTCAGTTTAACAGCCGTTATGCTGCCGAATTTCTATCAAACCTAAAAGAGTTGAAAAATGTTTTAAAGTACCATATGAGTTGAAAACCCTGGGTGACACTGGTTCGGCCGAGCACCCCCAGGATATTTTTATGTGACAAGCATTGAGACGTACTTCTCCTGCTACGGTGAGGAGGAGGCAAATCCGTGAGGGTATGTGCAGATGCAGCCTTACCAAAGCGGACAATTCGTTGTGCACTCGAGGCTAGTAGAGCGTTTCAAAGAATGAAATATGTTTATGTTACCCCCTCATTTTACCCCATATTAAATCTAGTGACGACTAGTTAGGATTGAGCTCATTCCTAGGCGATTAGGTGAGACGGAGATAGGAGGTTATGATAAAAATCGCCGGAGCGGTGTATCGGTTGGAAATAGGTGGATATGTTTTAAGAGGGTGGTTTTTGAGAAAAAGAACAAAAGAGATATGATGCTTTTAAGTCACATAAGTATGAGAAAAGTAAGAGTTGTAATATGCCCTTATGCCACTTGCATGAATCTAGATTGTTGTGATTTGTTGATTTATGTGCTCAAGTATTGCCATACATTCATGCTTAAACATGTTGCATTCATGACATCAAGATGCATACTAAAAGAAATGGACCTTGGATAAATAGTTTCATAAACCCTAATAATGAATCTCATATGCATGAACACCTTTTATAAATAAACCCAAGGTTCACGAGGATGTGAGCGATGTAACCCTAGAATAGGAGATTCTCTTGAGATTCTTTAGTAAGATTCTCACTCTTTCTCTTCTTTTTCTCGCTTCCGTCACATCTTTGGAGACTGATGGCGACATTCGTGGTCTTCATTGACACATGCGTCCGAGAGGCGCCCCTAACGAGGAGCTCACGCTCAGTCTACACGTATGCCCACTCCTGCCGCCTTGCGTTCTTGGATTAGTTACACTCCATTTCCCCGGGTTCTAGTAGCAGATGTTTTAGGGGAGGCTTAGTGCACACACTCACATGTAGACTGGATAAACCTGCTTTTGTTTTGAGGTTATTCACTATAGGTGCACTCGGGTAGTGATGGTTTACTTTATGTTTCTCTGTTTCTATTGTACTTTCTTTCTGCTGTATTACAAGCTCTGCCCGTCCCAATGAGGGTATGACTACTTATGTATTCTAAGTTATGTTATTAATGAAACGTTTCTCTTGTTGTGATGATTTATGCTCAGCTATTATATGTTTCCATTTCTGTGTTTCTCTATGAGTGTTAAGCGTGCTTTATATTCCTATTATTCGATTAGAATAAGAACGTGGCTCTCACTTTGTTTTATGTTTTCAAAAAAAGAAAAATTTACCCGTAATTTCCGCTAAGTATTTCAATGAAAGAATGAGACTATGAAGTAATAGCCTAATGTTTAACCTAATGTGTTCTAGAAAGTTGGGTTAAAAATTAGGGTGTTACAATGGTTCTTGGCATGCCATGCAATCTCACCACTTCTTTGAAAAACAATTCAGCAATTTGAGTGGCATCATTAGTTTTGTGGCAAGCTATGAAGTGTGCCATTTTTGAAAATCTGTCCACAATAAGAAAAACATAATCTTTGCCTCTCTTGGTCCGAGGCAAACCTAATACAAAGTCCATAGACAAATCAATGCAAGGGGAATTAGGAATAGGTAATGGAGTATACAATCCATGAGGCATAACCTTGGATTTGGCCTTTTTGCAAGTAACACAATTACCACAAATTTTTTCTACTTGCTTTTTCATTTGAGGCCAAAATAAATGTTCAACCAAGATCCTCAAAGTCTTACTAACCCCTAAATGACCCATCAAACCCCCTCCATGAGCCTCTCTAACAAGAAATTCACACAAGGAACAATTAGGCACACAAAGTCTATTACCCTTGAATAAGTAACCATCATGTCTAAAGAAATCCTTTTCTGCCCCCTTCTCACAAGCAATGTACGATTGTGAAAAATCAAAATCATTTATGTACAAATCTCTCAAATGCACAAAACCAAGCAATTTTGCAATTAAAGTAGAAAGAAGTGCATACCTCCTAGAAAGTGTATCAACAACCACATTCTCCTTTCCTTGCTTGTATTTGATCACATATGGAAATTGTTCCAGAAATTCAATCCACTTCCCATGCTTTTTGTTTACCTTTCCTTGTCTTTTTAAATGTTTCAAGGATTCATGATTTGTATGGACCATAAATTCTTTTGGCAAAAGATAATGTTGCCAAACCTGTAAAGTTCTCACCAAAGCATACAACTCTTTGTCATAAGTGGAGTAATTAAGTTTAGCGCCACTTAATTTCTCACTGAAATTAGCCACAGGTTGTCTTTCTTGCATCAAAACAGTGCCAATACCTATGCCTGAAGCATCACATTCAATTTCAAAAGATTTAGTGAAATCAGGCAAAACAAGTAATGGTGCATTACTTAACCTCTCCTTAAGGGTATTGAAAGCCATCTCTTGCTCTTTTTCCCATTTGAATCCCACATTTTTCTTGACAACCTCAATTAAGGGTTCAGCTAGTGTACTAAAATCCTTGACAAACCTCCTATAGAAACTAGCTAACCCATGAAACCTTCTTACATCACTCAGATTCTTAGGTGTTAGCCATTCTTTAATTGCCCTTACTTTCTCCTCATCCACTTCTACACCTCTTGAACTAACAATAACTCCAAGAAAATTTACTTGTTGAGTGCAAAAAGAACATTTTTTTAGATTACCATACAATCTCTCTTCTCCCAATGCAAGTAAGACACATTTCAAATGCTCAAGATGTTCACCTAAGCTCTTGCTATAGATGAGGATATCATCAAAGTAAACAACAAAGTTTCCAAGAAAGGCATGAAAACATAATTCATGAGGTGCATGAATGTACTAGGAGCATTATTTAAACCAAAAGCCATTATTAACCATTCATACAACCCATATTTAGTTTTGAAAGCTGTTTTCCATTCATCCCCTTCTTTCATCGTAATTTGATGACAACCACTTTTCAAATCAATTTTGGAAAAATAGCAAGAACCATGCAATTCATCAAGCATTTCATCTAATCTAGGAATTGGATGTCTATACTTTACAGTGATTTTGTTGATGGCTTTGCAATCCGTACACATCCTCCATGATCCATCTTTCTTTGGTACAAGAATAACAGGTACAACACAAGGACTCATGCTTTCCCTCACCCATCCTTTTTCTATCAACTCTCCAACTTGTTTTTGAAGTTTCTTTGCTTCCATGGGATTAGTTCTATAGGCTGGCCTATTAGGGAGTATAGCCCTAGCTAGGAATGAGATCAACTGGATGCTCAATTCCTCTCAAGGGTGGCAATCCACTTGGAACTTCATCCGGGAACACATCTTCGAATTCCTGCAAAAGAGATACAAAAGAACTAGGCAAAGAAGTTTGATCAAGGTTAGAGTTTAAACAAGCCTCCTTGTACAAAAGTACAAGCATAGGTTGATGAGAAAAACAAGCTCTCTTGATATCACTTTCTTTTGCAATGACACTCATGTATTTACTCTCTTTTTCTTGCTCACCACTCTCTTGGTGTTTACCTTTCTTTTTTTTCACTGAAAAGTTTCCTTTCACTCTCCTTTTTATTGGATGCCTCTCACTCTCTAGACTGCCTCATTTTTATTTGGTCCTAAAAAACTTGTCTTGGAGACAAAGGTGCAAGAGTGAATTTCTTCTTGTTGTGCACAAGTGAAAACCGGTTGGTGTATCCATTGTGGATCACCTTGCAGTCAAATTGCCATGGTCTTCCAAGAAGTATGTGTGTAGCCTCCATGGGAACTAGATCACAAAGTACCTCATCCACATAATCTCCAATACTGAATGGTACCAGAACTTGCTTGTCCACCTTCAATTCTCCATTATTATTAAGCCATTGCAACCTATATGGCCTAGGATGCTTGGAAGTGCTCAAATTCAATTTTTCCACCAAAGTTGTGCTGGCCACATTGGTGCAGCTCCCTCCATCAATAATCATGCTGCATACTTTTCCTTGAACAAGACATCTAGTATGAAAAATGTTTTCCCTTTGTGCATCATCTTCTTTTTTGCCCTATACATTCAAAATCCTTCTAACAACTAGCAAATCACCATCATGAGGCCTAATTTCCTCACCTTCACTTTCATGCTCTAGGGATGCATCCAACACCTCCTTGGTCTCCACCTCTCCATTTTCCTTCAAAATCATTGCTCTCTTATTAGGACATTGAGAAGCAATGTGACCTCTTCAAAGACACTTAAAGCACTTTATATCTTGGTTCTTTGAAGTGCTTGTTGATGGTTGAATTTTCTTTGATTCAACCTCTTTGGATTGAATTGCAATTGGTTGCTCCTTCTTTGGGTTGTTGCTCCAAGGAATTGAATTAGAACTAGAAGAATTTTTTCTATTTTTCCTTTTCAATTGCTGCTCGACCATAATTGCTTGATGCACCATCTCTTGAAGTTCTACATAGTGATACATCTCCACAACATCAGCTATATCTCGGTTAAGGCCATTGAGAAACTGAGCCATCATCGCTTCTTGATCTTCTACAATGTTTGTTTGAATCATGGCCACCTCCATCTCTTGTGATACTCATCCACACTCTTAGAACCTTGAGTGAGACTTTGCAACTTGTTGTGCAGTTCTCTATGGAAATATGAAGGCACAAATCTCCATCTCTTGATTGCCTTCATCTTAGCCCATGTCTGAATCGGTTGCTCTCCATTCCTAGCTCTATCTTTCTGCAATTGATCCCACCAAACAAGAGCATAATTAGTAAATTCAAGGGCAGCAAGCTTAACCTTATTACCTTCAGAACATGTGTGACAAGAGAATATTTGCTCCACTCTCAGTGCCCACTCCAAATAGGCTTGTGAATCAGACTTCCCTTGAAATGGAGGAATTTTTATATTAATTCCTCTAAGTTCACCACCAAAGTTTCTTCTTCTCCTATTGTGCCTAATGGTCCTTCTTCTCCTTGTGTTTTGATCACTTGTTTCTTCCTCTTCAGATTGGTAATTTGTTTCATTTTGTGAAGCATGCTACCTGGTACATGGTTTTCCGTCCTATCCATCCTCTCATGGATCTCTTCAAATTTAATATTGAATAGCTGTTCTAGATGGCCAGTCAATGCTTACATTTGAAAAGCGGATAATCCTCTACCTTTTGATGAATTCCCATCTCCTGCCATGTTTAGATAATTGAAAAGATATATATATATATATAGGACCTCACAAAACTCACAAAGTGTTTACACTCTTGAAATATGACACTCACACTCGTGTATGTCACTCACAATGGCTTTTGACTAGAACGTTCACACTAGCCTTTTTCCACTCAAACTTCCACTAACGAGTTCTTAAGAAAGAACCTAATCAATGATCCTCTTAAAGCAACAGATTTTGATCAAAATAATGAACTTAGAATAAGGGATGTCTAGAAGAACTGAAACAAGGAATTTTTTTTTTTACAACTTATGGAATGTTCTGGTTTGTTTTCTTCTTCTTCTTCTCTGCTTCTATTTTTTCACTTCTTTTTTATGAATAGAAAAAAAAATAAACAAGATCAGACCTGAATTACAAGGAACGCCTTGCTCTGAATACCAAATGATATGATTAAGCTTGGTTAGAGTTGAATAGCTTGAATCAACAATAAGAATAATCCTGGATCTTCCTTGCACTTTCAGGTTGGAGTTTGGAGTTGTGTTTGTTTGTTTTGAATTTCAGAAAGATATAGATGCCACACTCAAGAGAAGATGAGAAGGTGAGTGATAAGTCTTGTTTTGATCACCACAAGATGCCTTGATAAGATCAGATTTAGTTCTTTACCCAAGAACAAAAGGGAAGTCCTCACAATGGGATAAAACTGAAATTAATCTATTCATAATTTGATTGTGTATTACATTGAGTTCCTATTTATAAGCTTAAGTGGACTGCATGATCATTGAGTTGCAGCCTCTATAGATTCCACTAAGCATTAAATTCCCACTAGCATTGGAAACACAAGTAATTGATCCACTATCTATCATAATAACCTAGGAACTCTTAAAACACTTAAATCTGACTTTGAAAACAAGTAAAAAGCTTTTGAAACTGGAGACATTAGAAGGTGCACGAAAATTACAAGAAAATAAGATAAATTACACCTAATTTAAACTAATTATTCTAGTCCAATCTGTTTCCAACTTAATCACTTGAATTGGGCTTCATCTTTGGGTCTTTGAGTGACTTCTTCATGCTAGACTTGGCTATTCCTCAAACTGAATAAGAGTGGTCCATTTTGGTAGCTCATGCTCAATTGGATTGCTCTTGGTCTTTGCTTCCATGACCAAGCCTTGCAAAGCTTCTTTTAGCCTTTTGGCTTTAGCTCCAGTCATTGATCCATCCATACACTATAATTAATTTTGAACTTTGTTAGCCTTGGCTGAATTCTCATCAATGAGTACACTGGACTATTTGTAGCATTTCTATAAATTAAAATTCCACTTGTAATCCAATCTCTTGCAATAATATTCTAATATTTGTGTGTAATTTTAATATATATATATATATATATATATAGTTGAATTGATAACCAAAATTGAAATGGCACCTAACTAGGTCTCAAAGGCGGACACTGTATTAGGTTCTTCACTATAACTTGTTTGAGCTAGTCCTCTGTGGACTACTTGATACTAATACCAATGATCTTATAGCCATTAACTCACTATTCTATTCCTCAATAATTATTAGCTAAAAATTAATATTCAAAATATTCACTGTTCATGTTGTTCATACTAAGGTGGGATTCATACATTTTTCTAACTGATAAAGTAATTCTAAAACATACAGACAGCCAGTATGGTCTCATGAGCTTTCTAAAATAATATTTTCATAATAACTGTGGAAACAATAATTTTGAAAATTGGCATAATTTGTGAAAACATGTTCTGTTAACATAAATCATTCTAAAATTTCATAAACAAGTTGTATTATACTGAGAAAGTACTAATAATGACAAATATATGGTCATGAGATTAAATTCACTCACTGTTGATGATCAGGAGTGCACTTCCACTAACAATTTGACTCTTAGGAGCAAGGATGGCACCAGTAACTAACAAAGAGTATAAAGAAACCATAAACAACTAACAATATCACTAAGAACTGAATTTGAGATGATAGGAAGGAAGAATATTGTGAGAAAATCATTCCTGATGGTGCCCTAATTCATAGCAGTCTCACACAACCAAAAACCATGCCAGACCAAGTGCCTAATAGTTATAATGGTCCCTCCCATGGCTGCCACTTTATAGCAGTCTCCAAAGTTGCAGTTTTGTACTTTTGATGTTTTTCATGTGTCTATTGTAATGAAAAATAATTAAATGTGAAAAATCTATAGGGATTTTGAAAATTACAACAGACACAATTATGATCACAACAATATGAGGATTATGGTAAAAAAAATGAAAATTAATTTTCATTATTAAAAATTGAATATAATAATATTTTAATCGGGGATAAAGAATGAAACATTATAATTGGTATAAAGACATAGAAAAAACAAAACAAGGTTAAATAAATATTTTTTAACTAGGTAAAATTATTTAGGTAACAATCAAGCACCGAAATGATAATAATCGATACACCGAAATGGTAATAATCGATGTACTAAAACACTAAAACTAGTATAAATAATGGCTATTTTTATATGTCAGATAATTTTTACTTATGACAATTAAATAAACATAGACATTTCCAATATAGATACAAGGCAAATTGATCCAAAAATAGTAATAGACATTACTTTTTCTCCAAGTTAATGTTATTATATAAAGGAAAAAGAAAAAGAAATGACATTTTTTCCTTCCTAGCAGCAACTTCATGTTGCTTTCTTCTTCCTTTCACCTTCTTCCATTTTTGCTTCTTGAAACTCCACAAAAGCTCCAAATTCTTGAAGGATACACCTAAATAAACACTTAAGCTACTTCAAGAACACTTTTTCTACATCAAATTCAAGCCAAAGTCTTTCTTCTCATCTTCAAAATTGTCCAAACAGCAGCATACATAGGTGCTGAAAATGGGTTTGAAGCTTTAGTTAGAGGAGGAAAAACTAGAGAAAAGTTTACCAATAGGCTTGGAAGAAAGATAGGAAAAATCTATGTCTATTATTGCTTGGTGATTGTTTGGCTATTTTGCTAATATAAATTATACAAATTTTGTGGGTGAAATCTGAAATTTATTTTCAAGATTCATATATATGAGTTTGATAGATGTAAAGGATGCAATAGATATGAGTCTTGTGGATTGATTTAATTGGCATAAGAGATTTTTAAGTAAGTGAAGAGATTTTTTATTCATAGAAGAAAAAGCTTGAAATTCATCAAAGAGACTTGGTTTATTCTCTTGAAATCTATAAGAATTACCATACAAGGAGTTTTACAAGTTTCGGATAATATAAAATCTCATAAAATTTTAGCAGATTTTGCAGAAAAATCTCATCATAGTATACCAAATTTTATAGAAACATCTCGTAAAAGTTTACTAGATTTTACATAAAAATCTCATAAAATGTTTAGCTGTTTTCTTTCACAAAAATCTAATAAAAATTAAAGAGAGATTTTAAACAGAACATCTCATAAGAATTCAAGAGATTTTTTAACAGAATATCTCATAAGACTTCAGGAGATTTTAAACAAAATATCTCATAAGAATTCAAGAGATATTTGCATAGAATATCTCATAAGACTTTAGGAGACTTCAAGAGATTTTAAATAGAATATCTCGTAAGAATTCAAGTTATTTTTTAATAGAATATCTCATAAGACTTCAAGAGATTTTAAACAAAATATCTCATAAGAATTCAGGAGATTTTTTAATAGAATATCTCATACGGCTTCAGCAGATTTGAAACAGAATATCTCATAAGAATTCAAGAGATTTTTGAACGAGATGTCTCATAAGATTTCAAGAAATTTTTAAGAGAAAAATCCCACAGGAATTCAGGAGACTTATCCCAGAAAATCTCATAAGAGTTAAAAAGATTTCAAGGAAATCTCAAAGCAAAAGTATAAGAAATAGAACTATTAAGATGATATTTACTTAATAATCATAAGATTTTCCTAAATAAATGTTAAAGATTTTTATGAATAAAGAAAGCTTAATAAATTAATGCATAAATAAGCTTTATTTAATATCAATTACTTGATTGTAAGCTCATGGATTCAAGTTGTGATCTATATCAGGTTGTAACACAAGGTGCTACAACATTATGAGGAAAGTGGCGTATTGAGAATTGCATGCTATTGTGATTTATATCAGGATGTAGTACGAGGTACCACATCAAGTGAACTATATCAGGATGTAACACGAGGTGATAAATTTATAACTAAGATAAATATTAATTAGTGATAGCAAAAATCAAGAGAATCTGGACAAATGTTATGAAACACAACAAATAGACTACTTAAGTATGTCTAGAGAAAAATGCAAAGAATTACGAAAATGCCATCACTTAGTGGAAATTATGAAAATGCCCTTGCTATGTAAAGGAAATTACCAAACTACCCTTGCCTTATTAAATGACAAAGATACCCTTACTCTATGAATGGAATTACAAGAATACCACTATCATTGTCTAATTACAAAAATATGCTTGTCTTAGTTAAAGAAATTACTACAATGCCATTTGCACAAATCCCTAGACTTGTCTTTAGACAAGAATGAATCTAAGCCATTGGATTAAGATGATAACACAATAATTTAACCACATACATCATACACATTTCTGAATCACATACATGCACTAAAGGTTAGAAAATCTCCACTAACATCTTTGCACAAGACATGGAGCATTTTCATCCAACATGTTTGCATAAAACATGGAAACATGTTTGCACAAAACAAGGAGCATTTTCATCCCAAAATTCAGCCAACATGTTTCCATAAATCATGCACCAAGTGCTTTCCTTCTTCTGTTTTTTCTCTAATCTTTCCACTATAAATACTCCTCAAACTCTCTTCAATTCAGAAACTCCCTAAGTGTTCTTTCTTTCTTATTCTATCATTCTTCTTATGTTCTTCAAAGACTTCTCTTGATCCTCTAAACTTCATCTAAACACTTAAATCCTAAGTCCAAACTTTCACTAGCCCTCACAAGAGTTACAATCTTTAACTCTAGTGAGAAATATTTTCTTAAGCACTCAAGTTCTAGAGCCAAGATTCAAGGAGTGTCATCCACTCCAAAGACTCTTGTTCAAAGCTTAAAGAAGAAGAGAAGGACCCTTTTTAGACCCTACACAAGAGGTAGGAGTTTCTTCTTTATTTGTTCAAGTATTGTTGGCTTCTAACTTTGCTCAAGGATAGAATGCCTCAAACTTGAGTTATTGTCAAAAGTTTTGAGTAATTATATTTTTAGAAAACACAACATGTTCTATTCTGCTATGAGTACTTTTATGATGTTATCAAACTCAAATATAACTTAAAAGGTTGTATGTGAAACTTGAGTTAATAAAGATAACTTAAGACATGAACATGGCAGGTGCTGGAATTTCTAGTTATTTCTAGCAGTAGTTACTTCAAAAATTAGTGTTCATAAAATATGAAGGATCTCGAAATGAAAATATTTTTATTATAAACTAGACTCATTGTAGAACACTCTCCAAAAAGAATCACCTAAAACGGAGTTTTCTAGCCCAAGATATAAATTTTTAAAGTAGAGCATAAGACTGAAACTCTTAATCTGACCTTGTAGTAGTAAAATAGGTGTAACTCACTCTAGAAAAATGCAAATGGACTGATTTCAACTTTGTGGAAAAGCTAACACATCAACAAACACACTTATGTATGCTATACATAAATTTGTATACCACAAAAATACATAATGAGAGATATAATTTCGGGACAGTGTGCTGAGAAAGTCTTGAAGGTAGCGTGATACTGTGAGAGTGCAATTTGGAAAGGTTCTGGCTAAGGAAAGACTTGGTATTTAAGCATGTCCATTGTGACCCACCTCTCTTTCCTGGGAATCCTACTATGCACAATTTACAGTTGACTTACACTAATCTAAGATGATAGTGCTACAAATTTTATTCTAAAAGATGTCAGAACTCCAAATAAAAGATTCAAGTCTTGTAAAGAGATAATTTTAAGGATTCAAGTAGAATAATAATCTTCAGGAGATATATATAAAAGTCATAATAAAAATATATAAAGAACCTCTAAAAATATCTTAAAGTGTATTAATGTATTAATGGAAATACTAAGAGTACAAAGAAGACTAAGAGAAAAAGATAATACCAAGATATTCATAACCTATTAGGAACACTAGAGACCTAACTTGATAAATTAGGTTGCTTAATATGAATTATCTATGAGAATGTTTACTATGAGATTTACATGATATTGTCTATGTTACATGAAGTGATATACAGAAATGTGAATGTATTGATGAGATATGAAATGATAATGATAAAATGATTGACTGTGCCATGATTTATTAATGTGCATACATTCATGTTTCAAATGAAAAAATAAATAGACGAACTCACTGCTTAATCCTCTTTGAGGATTAAGGTATTGATGATTTCACTCAGTGAGAATAAAAGTAAAACCTGAAAAAGTAGCAATGATAGTCTGGAAAAGTGGACTTGAGCTAAACTCACGGCTTAACCCCCTAAACCGTTGAGATCATGGCAATGGAAAGAAAACTAAAAGGTTGTGGCGACGGCCACGGTATGAGCTCATTACCCTTTTAGGGTGGTCTAAGGCATTGATGCATTCATCCCATGAGTAATTAAGAAATATGTTGATGAAATAAATGAAAGATGATGATCACTAAACAAGTGAATGTTGAGGATGAGTAATCATGAAATGCATGTAGCTCCTAAATGATTATTGCTTATTAGTGGTTTTTCATGATATGCTTATATGTATGCTTGATGAAATACTGAATGGATATTTCTGCTAATGTTCAAGATTAGTTTAAAAGTAACTGCACTTCGGCTAATCACGTTTGTGAAAGTTTGATAATTGAATCCTTACCTGTTCACCTTTTTATAATAAACCCGAAGTGACTGGGACGACAACAATGACACTTTTAGTACAAGTAGGAACTCCTACTGAGAAATCATGTATTTCTCACTCCTATGTTTATTTTTCGTTATCGTTACCAGAGACAGACGTGTCCACCTAAAGCAACGAAGTTGTAGCTAAGGAAGGAGGTAGCGCGTGAAGATTTCAAACCTTTCAAGTAGGAGCATTCCGAGCTTTAGTTACATTATAGTTTGTGAGAAACAATTAGTAATAGTAGAACTTATATTGTTTTTTGTAATAACTTATCAGTATGATATATGCCCTGTTGTGACTTATGTATTAAGTGATTATATTTCAGTTTATGTAATAATAGTTCTACACTTAGTCTCTTATTCCACTTATTTAATTAAGTGCGCAATGTAACTTGATTATTATCTATAAAAGCGCTATGTATTTCACTTCTCGTTACAGGCTTAAGTCTTCAAAAAATTAATTTATTTAAAAAAAAAACTTCCACTATTTTTCTAAGTTAATTTCAAAAGAAAATAAATGCAAGGCATAAGTGACAACTAATAGAATCCAAATGTGAACTTAAGCATAGTGGGGTTCTATTAGGGTGTTACACATCCCAGACAAATACATCATATAAGAAGTATATCAGGAATCCTATGAGTTATATTCTCAAGCCTAAAGTTAATAATAAGCCTATGATAGAGAAGTAATAAAACAAACTAACTAACCATTATACGGATAACTAGAAAACCAAGTAATTATTTAACGATTCTATGGCTTTATTCTTAAGCATAAATACACTCATAATATGATGTTAGATAATAAAATACACGAAACAAATTATTTTAGAAGAAATCGAAGATACTTTAATTATTCTAATTCTATATCAGATATCACTGTGTAGTAGACTAGTGTTTTTCCTACTGGGAATCTTTGATTCTCATTCTTGCTGTTATCATTTTTTTTACATAGAATGCGATGATGGTGGTTATTTTGTGGAGACCCTTAGCTGGTGTTGGCATCACGGTCCAGATCTTTTGATGAACTAATGATAGAGAATTTTAGTCAGTATTTTTATTTTCTTTTAGGGAATTTTGATTAGTACCCTACCTAGACTAGAGGGTTCCTACGTGAACTAGGATAAGGGTTTGACATAGTTATAGATACTATTGACTTGTCATCAGGTAACACAATTATGTATTTTTTATATATTATTTATGTTCAAATTTAGCAACTCAAAGATAAAGTGTTTTATGTTCATCACAAAAGCGGGCTCATATTTAAATATTATATATACACCTCTAAGGTTAAGCAAAGTTAACAAGTAACAACTACTCACTATAAGGTTATGGCTTAAGCATAACTTTATGGTAGGAAGGGTGTTACATCTATGGCTTTCCTAACAACATGGGTGGGTCCCAAGGGAACCCTAAGGCCATACTAGACTTATCTAGGGACTCGAGGATCTAAAACATTACATACTCCCCTTTAAAGGAGATTTGGTTTCTAGATCTAAATAAATATACCCTGAGGTGGAAAAAGGTAGGGATACATAGTCTTCATGGCTTCTTTGGCTTCCTAAGTTGCTTACCTATCAAAATGGTTCCTGTAGATGACTTTCACAGAAGCTACTTCCATTGAGCAAAGCTACTTGCTTATCCACAATGTCAACCTGTTCCTCCTAATATGACAAGCTCTCATCAACTTGGACCATTTGCAGAGTGAGCACATGAGATTGGTCAAGCATGTACTTCCTGAGCATACTAGCATGGAAGACAGGGTGCGTGACTGATAAACTAGGACACAATGCCAATCTGTAGGTCACTAATCCAACTCTTTTAAAAGTGTCAAACAAGCCAATATAACAAGGATTTAACTTCATAGGAAAAAACACATGGTCCCCAATCGCAAATTCCAAGTCATGCCGATAGTTATCTGCATAAGACTTTTTCCTGGACTGTGCCGCTAAGAGATGCTCATTGATTAACTGAACTTACTCTAAGGTTTCCTAAACAAGGTCCAAGCCTAGGGACTTAGCTTCTCCAAGATCAAACCATTCGATGAGAGACTTGCAGTGTCTCTAATACAAGCTTCAAACAGTGTCATTTGGATACTCACCTGGTAACTATTGTTGTATGAGAACTCGATCAGGGGTAGGTGGTCACACTAACTCCCTCTGAAATCTAACACACTCGCTTTGAGCATATCTTTTAATGTTTGCATTATCCTCTCTGACTAACCATCTATCTGGACCTTGAAAGTTGTGGTGAAGTCCACATGCGTACCAAGGGCTCCAAAAATGCCATCAAGAATTGCAAAGTTAACTGGGACCCTCTATCAAATATGGTGAATATTGGGACCCATGAAGTCTAACTATCTCATCAATGTACAACTCAGCATATTGCGCTGCACTGAAGGTAGTTTTCACTCATAGAAAATGTGCCAACTTGGTCATCTTGTCTACTATCACCCATATGGAGTTGAAACCCTCGGTGGTTCGAGGTAACCCGACCACGAAATCCATGGTTATCCTCTTCTACTTGTACTCTGGAATCTTTGTCTACTGAAGTAACCCTACGAGGCTTTGGTTTTTAGCCTTGACTTGCTGACACACCAAACACCTTGCCACGAAGTCATGGCATCTCTCTTCATACCATCCTACCAAAATAACTACTTGAGATCTTGGTACATCTTAGCTAACCCTAGATTCACGGAGTACGCTTCACTATGGTTCCTTCCATCACTTTCTTCTCAGCTCACCTCCTACGAGCATACATAACTGATTCCCAAAGTGCAACACGCCCTCATCATCAACTAAGAACTATACATTCTCACCTTTGCGAACATCGTCAATCAACTTAGCTGTTTTCGAATCTTTGCTCTAATGTGCCTTAATCTATTCTACAAGTTAATTGAGCTCTAATGTGAGCAAGGAAAACCCCTGTGTCACTAATATCAAACTGAACTCCCTTAGCTTCCAACTTGTGGATATCCTCCACTAGCGGATGCCTTATTAGCGCTATGTAGACCAAATTGCCCGCAAACTTCCTACTCAAAGTATCTACTACTACATTTGCCTTCCTTAGGTGGTAATAGATCTTATAGTCATAATCTTTTAACAACTCAAGCCATCTGCATTGCCTTAGGTTCAGATCCTTTTGTTGTATAATGTACTTCAAGCTATTGTAGTATGGCAGTTTGCTTAGTAAGGATGCACATCCCCTCCTTTTTACTTTTTCTTCTCCCATGGGATATGATGAGTCTGCTATGTTAGAATATTCTGAGCTTGCAAATATAGGTACACCCTCCAAGCAGCAATCACTAGTTTTTAAGGCAGTTCATGATCAACCCATATTAGGTAAAAAGCCTTATGAAGGGCAAAAGATCTTGCTGCATGAGCCTTATGCAAAAATGACGACTAGGAGGTTGAAGTTCAAGTGAAAAGGATCGGTTTTGTCACCCGTGTGCAACCTAATAGTGCAATTGAATTGGAGGAACCAAGGTCCATGATTCAGTGTGAAGTCAATGGACATTGATTGAAGCAAGTCCATGAAGGTCCTAGGGATCTAGGGGCTAAGATGGGGGAAACTGCATACCCTCCATGAGCATCCCTACTGTCTAACTTAGGGACATTAAAGAAAAGTGCAGGGTGGGAGACAACTCACCATAGGGGAGTTCTTTACTTTGCTCTTTTATATTTATGTATTTGCTCTCATTTGACCATAGGTTTAGCTTTATTGGCCTATATATTTACCCATCTTCACATGAGTCTCATTATAACCCAAGACAAGTCCTCTTGATTCAATATCCATGTGTGTATAACAAATGGAGAATGAGACATGTAGCAAGCATATGGTAATCCATTTTCATTTAAACACAAAACACCTGAGTGAATGAGTGGCAAACACTAACCTTGGGAGGATTTTTTGTACTTGGTCTATCCATCATGTATGTGGTTTCTACCTTGTGTGCTATGTTCTTGTTTAGGTCTTGCTCATTGAGATCCTCTTTGACTGCTGATGTGAAAGCTTATTGTTTGTGCCTCTAGGTCCATTGGATTAGTGTATTGTCATTTCTTTTGAAGCATCATGTGTTTTTAGAGTTAGTAGAGTTAGGAGTCTAGTCTTTGTGTTATTATATCTTAATTCTTTGTATATTGTTTCTCATCCATGCCTTAGCCTGATTTTATTTTGACATGAGGACATGCAAAAGCTTAAGTGTGAGGGAGTTTGATAAGGAGCATTCATGCCACTTATTTTGCTTCTAAACCTTAGCTTTTTGTGTAAGTTTAACTAAGTTATTTACATAAATAATTAGGATTTTGATTTGGTCCTGATTGTGCCTTTTTTATAGGATCATTGATTATTGCATTAATTTTGGAACAATTATTGGATTAGAGCCTATTCCATTTAACCTATCTTTTTAAGTATGGTTTTGTATACAAGAGTTTTGGATTGAGGGCAAAATGTCAAGAAAAAGGCTGGGAATTCCTTGGAAGAAATTTTGACCTATGGGGTTGCAAAAAGGGCACAAAAGCACAAAGGACAATTCACAGCTGAGCACCACAATGCTCATTTAGCACAGCAGTGCTTATGCAACTACACCGATTATAGATAATTAACTTTGTTTTGAGCCTCACTTTGGGCTATTTTAGAGTAGTATTTAAGGGAATTGCACATACTTTAACCCTAGCTTTTTATTTTGAATTGTGGCACCTAGGATTTTCTCCCTATATCTCTTTCTACATCTCTCTACCTCTTCTTCTCTACTCTCCTCTCTCTATGGTTTTTTTTGAGTGAATTGAATGTTTTTGAAGATTTTCACAAGGTTATTCTTATTATCTTCAGGTACTCTTTTGAATTCATTGTTGTAATCCTTTAGAGATGGAAGAGTGGATTTCCTTACTAGTGTAAGAGTTTTTGGATGGATGAGGATGATGTTTGAGACCTCCTTTTTGTGTTGAATGCATAAGGTTTTTCAATGTTATTGAGTTTCTATTCTTACAATATTGTTCCAATTGTACAATTTTTATTACAATAACTAAATTAGCTATCATCATTTAGGGAAACCCTTTGGGCATAAATTAATTGATCAATTGGTTTATGTTTAAGGGAGAACATTAGAATTAACTTTTTGATTGGCGAGTAGGCTATAGCAATTGGTATGTTAAATCAATATAATTTCTAATAAATTGGGATCTCATTTGTTAGTTATTTGCATTAGTCAAATTCTAGGGGTTAATTGATCACTAGTAAAATTGCCAGTAAGTGATTACTAATAGCCACTAATGTGTTCAATACTCCAATCCTAGGAAGACCTTGCACTAGTGTCTTTAATTATTATTTTTCCTAGTTATTTTTAATTGTCTCAATTTTAATTCTCAAAACCCCAATTTCTAACCAAGTGACATAGCCCCCTTGAGAGATGACCGGAGTTACATTCTAACTATAGTTTTTGTGCATTTGATACTTGAACCGTTAATTCTAATTTGAGAATATAGCAACAAGCTCCGTTAATAGCTACCTAGGAGGTTCAATCTCAGGTTGTTACATAGGATTAAGTCAAACATTGAGCAATTATTGAAATCTGGCTTTATTAGGATTGGTAGATATGTAGAGTGGTTGGATAACATAGTCCCTGCAATTAAGAATAGTGGCCAACTTAGGATTTGTGTAGACTATATATATTTGAATTTGGTCACTTAAAAGATGAATATCTAATGCCCATCCCAGATATGTCAGTGGATGTTATTGCAAATAATAAAATTCTATCATTTACATATGGTCATTTACGCTATAATTAAATCTTTGTAGGTGAAGAGGATATTCATAAAATAGCATTTTGTTGGCTTAGAGCCATATGTATTTTTGAAAGGGTTATCATGCCCTCTGGACTCAAAAACACGAGCCACCTATCAAAGGGCAATGAATGCCTTTTTCCATGAATTAATTGGAAAAACCATGGAAGTGAATATTGACGATGTTCTTATGAAATTGGCTAGCCTTGAGGAGCACTTAGTTGATCTACAACAACCTATCCTAAGAATAAGGAGACATTCTGTAACGCCCTGATTTTGACTGCTATGTAAAATTACCAAAATGCCCCTAGGTAAATTTTTGCATGAGAATTGAAGGTGAACAATCCTTAATAAGGAATTTTAACATTAGGGCAACATTATATGAGGCTTGAATAACAATCTGTGTGAAAATCATAAATCCCAATTTTTCTGTGCGCAAATGACCAAATTGCCCCTGAGATTATTTTGCCCCGAAAATCAAAGATAACGAATCCCGATTATCTTCAAGGGGTTAATTTTATATTTGAAGGGGATTATTTGTGTTATGATGATATCATGGTAAAAATCTCAATTTCTGATTTTTACTGTACGTAAAATTATCGAATTACCCCTACGGTAATTTAGTGTGAAATTAAGCAATCCTTGAACCCAGTTATCACCGAGAAGTTCAAAAAATGTTTATTTCAAGTATGACTTGATATCTAGAAATGTTCAGGTAATTCTAGAAAGCTTTTATGTGAAATTACCTTTTTACCCCTAGTTGTGCTAAATAAGTTCACTTATGTAATTAAGGAAATGTTAAAGCTCTAATTGAACTCAAATTGATTTCATTCATTAACCTTAAGTTAAAAATTAATTACCTAAGGTTAAAAATAATTACTAGAGGTAATTAAACCTAAGATTACCTATGGTAAAAAAAAAATATAAATCACCTTTTCCCTTAATTACAAGAACTCATAGAATTAGCGAACTGTTAAGATCAAAAGTTAAGAATTACGGTTTAGGTAACATCTAGCTTAGAGATTTATGTTACTAATTTATTTTTACTCATTTGAAATTAAATTCAATTACTAGTATATGATTATTCTTTTACCTTGCTTTGATTAGTCCTAAATGCTTAACCTTTTACCATTTTCACTAATCTATCAATTTCTAATCTTTTACCTAAGTAATTATACATCTAATACATGTTTTACCACTTATTAAAGAACACAAATCTGATCCTATAATGACCAGAAACCAGCGGCCACATGCTTCCTTGTGCATTATGATTTATTGATTTTCCAACATAGAAACATATCCAACAATGACACCACACCTTTAGCTTTCTTTTGCATTATTTATGGTTATATTTAATCAAAAGAAAACCCACCCATTTCAGCCATAATGTAAGCAGCCAAGATGTCTCCCACCTGCATCATATTTTAGCATTTCCATCCATTACACATGTGCAAAATCATTACAATACCATAAGCTTTCTTTTTCTAAAGTTTTCTTTAACCAAAAAATGAAATAAATCCTCCATTTTTCTAGCCTTTAGGCCACGGCCAAACAGCCTCATGGAGCTATAAATACATGCTCTTCCATTGCTAAAATGTTCACACAAACACTCTTGGCCTTAGCATTTTCTTACTTGATAGTTTTCTTACTCAAAGTTCTCTAATTCTCTCAAGAATTCAAGCTTTCTTTTCCTTCCTTATTCTTACTCAAGAGACTCCATTTCCAACCTTTAACCAAGCTATAAACCTCAAGCATACATATTCCAACCATAAACCAACTCATAAACACCTAAACTTTCCATTTCTAAGCACTAGAACACAAGAAAAATCCATCCTCCACTCCAACCTTCTTGGCTGAAATATCACAAGCATTAGGACCATAATTTTGGTTCTTGATTTATCATAGAAGATCAAGCTTTCTTTATTTAATAAGAAACAACTTGGTAGGGAGTTCATTTCATATTCTTTCTCACCTTCTTCTTCTTTAAATCCTTGAATTTTTATGATGACCATGGCTTGATAACAAATTTAAGACATAAGGCTCTTGGAACCTTGGTAATAAAGGACTCTAATGCTTACTAATGTTTAAGATCTATTAGGAACAAGAATTTCATCTTGTAAAGTTTTTGAGCTTTAAGTAAACAAGATATGAAATGGACTTGCACTCATGTTTAAATTTCAAGCTCTTGCATCTCATGTTTATGTTTCAATGCCTTGCATATCATATTTATTTTTCAAGCTATCACCTTAGATTTAGAAGATTAAAGAAATGGATTTGCATTATCATGTTTAATTTTCAAGTCTTGCATATCAAATTTATTTCAAGTCATCACTAAATTTTAAAGACTTAATAATGAATGTGCATCTCATGTTTATAATTCAAGCCTTGCACATTATATTTATATTTTCAAGTCATCACCTTATAATGTTAAAGATTAAAAAATGAGGTTGCATAGCATGTTTACTTTTGGTTATCACCTAAGATCTTAAAGCTCAAAAATTGTCCTTGAATCTTAAATAAAAATTTTATTTCATGGCTATGCTAATGGATATGTATTTTCGGCCATGATATGATGGTGTGGTTAAGATAACTTTTATTTCATTTTATAGTTCAAATCTTGTGTTTTGGAATTTTAGTAAGTTGTGCTTTAGAAGTTTTACAAGTCTTGAAACTTAAAAGATAGTAAAAATAGCATTTTCATGAGCAAAAAGATTTATTATTAAACCTTGTGATTTGCTCTCTATTTGGTATTAATATTTGGTCATGCTAAGTGGTAAAAATAATTTTAAGTGTTTCGTAAGTCTTAAATCAAGTAACAAGGAAAAATAGTATCTAGAAAGGATCAAAATTGTAATTTTAGGAAGATTTAGAAAAATAGTTTTCTGATGCTATTCATTACTGTCTCGAACTGTTCATCACTGTAGGGTACTGTTCATAGGCATGATAATCATTAATAATTTTTGTAAAAATTATTTTTGGTATCTTAGATGTATAAACGAATAATTACAAGTTCTAGTTTGGGCCATTTTGCAAAATATAGAAAGTTGTGTTTTGAACTATCAATTATGTGATTTTAGCCAAATGACTTTAATTCGAGTTATTAATGATGTTAAATGTATCCATGTATTCAAAATACCCTTTACGATGTTTAGAAAATTTTTTATAAATTTCGATAATTGTTAAGGGTAAAAAAATAAGTGATTTTGCACTTTGACCCCTAAAGTATAGCAAAATTTGGTTTATGACCATAGATGGTTTTTACAATGAACTAAAATGAGTTCTAGTTGTTATGGATCTTTTAAAAGTATAGAGAAATTTTGAGGATCATTGGTTTGAGGAAATATGTTAAAAAGAAAAAAATTCCGTTTTGACCGCAATCTTTGAGAAATTGCAGTTTAGACCCTCTTTTGGGCTTAAGTGTAAATATTGATAACTTGAGGAGGTTAGCATAAATTGATATCTTATGGAAGCCATATTCATGTGTTTTAGTCGAAATTTATATGACTTATGATATTTGTGCTTTGTTACTAATTAAGGATTATGCATGCTTAATTCTTGTTTTATGCAATTGGCGATCATTAATATATGGCATCTATCCTGTTAAGTATGTTCACTTTCATGAGATATTTGATAATAGCATGCTTATATAAATGTATATATGCATACTTATATGATAATTACTTGATGAATTGTAGCATGCTATGTATATGATTGATTGATTGAGATGCATATTTAAGAGTTCTATAAGCATGATATATTAAACGTTAAGCTATGATTATATGTTCGTGCTTGCATCTATGAATAACATACTAAGATGAAAAGGTGACATAAGACATATGGAAATGATCCTCTAGACTCCCCGAATTAAAGGTTATGAGAGGTGATCCAATGGGGTAATCCTCTAGACTCCCTGAATTAAAGGTTATAAGAGGAGATTCAATAAGGACCCTTTAGACTCCAGGAATTAATGGTTATGAAAGGTGTTCCTAAACCCCCTAACCCGCACTCTGGTAGTCGAGAATTAACTTATCGAGAGGATAAGTGTATACTAGTGACGACTAGTGAGGTATGAGCTCATAGCCTAGAACTCTCAAGAAGAGAGAAATTATAGGGTGGTTTCCCCAAGGAAAAAGATTGAGAAATGTAAGTCACCTAAAAACATATTAAGGAAAAGTTATATCAAAGGAATTTATGTTCTTTATGTCATGATGCATTTATATATGAACTTTTATGTTATAATGTATATGGCATTGACATGCATTCATGATAATAGTATGATGCATACATGACATCAAGACTCATGTTAAAAGATACAGGCCTCGGCTAATGGTATTTGGAACTTAATAAATAAACCTTATATATGCCCACATTTTTCATAATGAAACCCGAGGTTCCTAGGGACGATGATGATGACACACATATTAGGAGGCGGAGACCCTTCTAAGATTCTTTTATAAGATTCTCACTCCTTTATTTCTTTCCATCTCGTCTTCAGAGGTAGATGGCGACGTTCGTGATTTATGTTGATGCCCCCTCATGGGAAATGCATTTCGACCCGGCTAACTGATCATACTATTTTATGGGTCGTTGTGCCGTTCGTTTGTATGTGTTCATGGATCATCCTTTTGCATACCCTGTTTCTAGTATGTGGTTTTCTCCTACTACCCCTTTTTCGAATGACCTTGCTTTCGAGCATGCACAACCGCGTCCTTGGCAGTTTTCTTGACCTTTCGTATCAGCGGTTCGAGATTTCCCTGACTATACACCAAGGTCACCACCTCGCTCTACTGGTTCGTGGTCGGACCCATCTGAGGATAAATCATCCAGTCATTATTCAGGCGAATGTGCTCCTGCTGCCTCTATGGAACGGGAGTACGATAGCAATGGAGAAGCTACTGTCATGCAACAAGTGAGAGGAGCCACCAGTCCACGTCGAGGTGCTCATGTTCTACCTGCGAGACGTCTTGCCTCTCGTGATGAGCCGACTCGTAGAATTCATTCTAGACACTCCGAGTAGGAAACGTGGGAGAAAAATCTTATGCTAGTTTGTTAAGTTTTTATTTGCATGATAATTTTTGTTGGACTAATGTATTTGTCTTAATCTATGTCAGTGATGTGCTACTTTGTTTCTTGTAAGTTTTGGGTATTCAGTAAGGAATGATCATTATTTATAATGGTGTCATTATATTAATTGAGTGAGGTATTTCATATTTGTCTGTGACTCGATGTTATCTTTTTAGTTTAATAGGTAAGGTGGTTGATACAAATTAGTTAGTATGTGCGACTCACGTTTTGTATTTAAAAAAAAAATTACCATATTTTTGCTAAAGTATTTTCAATGGTTTAAGTTAAGGACTGGAACAAAAGAGTAATAACTAATAATTAACTTAAATGCGTCCAAGGCGTGTTGAGTTAAATATTAGGGTGTTACACATTCTCTTGAAATAAATCTAGCTAAGTGTGCCTTTGGAGCCTCAAATGAAAATTTCCGAGGATTCGTAGTCCACTAGTGATGGAGGTTATTGCTGCCTCCTCTAATTAAAAATTAAAATAATAAAATTAAGCTGAAATGCTGAATGCACCAAAATGTAGTTTGGAAGCAACTCGGATTGTCTATCAAGGAGGTTATGTCACCTAGTTGGAAATTGAGGGGGTTTTGAGAATTAAAATTGAGACAATTAAAAATAACTAGGAAAAATCAATAATTAAAGGCACTAGTGGATGTTATTTCTAGGATTGGAATTATTTATCATGGACCAAGTATTGTGAACTTAGTGGCTATTAGTAATCATTTACTGGCAATTATGCTAGTGATAAGTCGATTTCTAGAATTTGACCAATGCAAATAACTAGCAAATGGGATCCCAATTTATTAGAAATTACATTGATTTAATGTACTAATTGTTATAGTTTAACCGCCAATCGAAGAGTTGATTGTGATGTTCCTCCTTAAACATAAACTAATTGATCAATCAATTTATGCCCAAAGGGTTTCCCTAAACGATAATCGCCAATTTAGTTATTCCAATAAAAATTGTAACAATCGCCACAATAATTATAAGAATAGAAACTAAAGAATATAATGAGAAAACTAATGCATTCAATAGAAAAGGAGGTCCTTAACATCATTCAACAGAAATGTGTATGATGTATGTGGTTAAATTATTGTGTTATCATCTTAATCCAATGGCTTAGATTCATTCTTGTCTAAAGACAAGTCTACAGATTTGTGCAAGTGGCATTGTAGTAATTTCTTTAACTAAGACAAGGATATTTTTGTAATTAGACAATGATAGTGGTATTCTTGTAATTCCATTCATAGAGTAAGGGTATCTTCGTCATTTAATAAGGCAAGGGTAGTTTGGTAATTTCCTTTACATAGCAAGGGCATTTTCATAATTTCTACTAAGTGATGGCATTTTCGTAATTCTTTGCATTTTTTTCTAGACATACTTAAGTAGTCTATTTGTTGTGTTTCATAACATTTGTCCAGATTCTCTTGGTTTTGCTATCGCTAATTAAGATTAATATTTATCTTAGTTATAAATTTGGGGATGTTACATACTATCTTGAGCAGGCTATTGAATTAAGCTGAAATTATATACACTTCATTGAGAAGTTGTGCTTGTACTTATTTCATGCGTGCAATGAACTTGAGTGATACTTGATACCACAAGATGTAACACCTTAATTACCTAACATGCTTAGGACGCGTTTAAGTTAATTATTAGTTATTACTCTTTTATTTCAGTTCTTATCTCTTGACTTGGAAATACTTTAGTAAAAATACAGGTAAAATTTTTTTTTGAACCTTTTTAAAACAACATGTGAACCGCGCATATGAGTAAGACATGTTCGTCATCTATCAATCTTGTAGGGAAATAAAAACTCTTCATGGGCATATACAGAATGTAGACACAATCTTGTAGGTAACACAATCACTAAGCATTCCCTGTCTCACACCAACATCAAACCATTAAGATAGTATTAGGCCCACTAGCAGGGGTTGGGCCAGGCACAATTATCCCAAGAAACACATGAAATATAGAAGCTGACATAATCCTATTGGAGCATCTCCTACTACTATTCCTATTGGGGGCCAACCCCACAAGTAAAGTCAGTTTGAGTGGCGAGATGACCCATGGGATGAACGTGAGCCCCACGACATGGAAGAGTGGTTCCTCTACCAGGGTGCTAGACTCCCCTCATAGGTTGCGTCACCATGGCCTCTCTATCTTTATCGATCCCCACATTCCTGGGAATGATGGGTGCGAAGTCACCTGAAGAGTGTTAGGAGGGAGACTCCTCCAATAGATCCGACCAAGGCTTGGTAGGTTGAGGGGTGAATGGGGTGTGTAAATAGGGAAGTCACGGATGATAGATATAGCAGTATGGCCATGAGGAAACTGCTCCGTACACAGACGGGCACGATCAAAAGTAAAATCATTAGTGAACGGAGTAGCGGTGGAGAACCAGATACTGGTAACCGAGTGTGTGAAGGGACAATCTAAGAAAACAAACAGACAGTAGGCACATCGACCCACAAAATGATAGGACTGTTGATGGGATCAAAATGCATTTCCCAAGTGGGAGCCTCAATATAAAGCACGAACGGGGCCATCGCCCTCTATAGATGAGATGGAAAGAAAAGAAAGGGAATAAGAAACTTGAACAAGGATCCTAATAGGGCTCTGGCCTCTAATTATGTGTCATTATCTTCGTCTTCAGGAATCTTGAGTTTCATTATAAAAATAGTGCACAGTATAAAGTCCATTTATTAGTTTAAAAGCCATTAACCGAGGTTCATGTCTTTTAGCGTGATTCTATAAACACATCACACCTGCTCATGAATGTACATCAATAACATATGCAATGCGTTATAAAATCACAACAATTTAATATGGTAGAAAGACCATAAACTATCAAGATTCAACTTTTTCTCCTTGCTGTTTTTGGTGACATAGCTTTCTTTTCTCTTGTAAAGGGCCACCCTAATACTCTCTTCTCTTGAGAGTTCTAGGCTATGAGCTCATATCTTAAACTAGTTATCACTAGTTTCTGCTTACCCTGTGATAAGCTACTTATCCTGCGATAAGTTTAAATCCCGACTCCCAGAATATGGGTTAGGGGGCTTAAGGATCACCTATCATAACTATTAATTCCTGTAGTCTACAGGATCATCTCCTTTTGTGAATTGCCTCTCATAACCATTAATTCCTGGAGTCTAGAGGTTCATTCCCACATGTTTTATGTCACCTTTTGTAACATCCCCAAATTTATAACTAAGATAAATATTAATCTTAATTATCAATAGCAAAACCAAGAGAATCTGGACAAATGTTATGAAACACAACAAATAGACTACTTAAGTATGTCTAGAGAAAAATGCAAAGAATTACGAAAATGCCATCACTTAGTAGAAATTACGAAAATGCCCTTGCTATGTAAAGAAAATTACCAAATTACCCTTGCCTTATTAAATGACAAAGATACCCTTACTCTATGAATGGAATTACAAGAATAAAACTATCATTGTCTAATTACAAAAATATCCTTGTCTTAGTTAAAGAAATTACTACAATGCCATTTGCACAAATCCCTAGACTTGTCTTTAGACAAGAATGAATCTAAGCCATTGGATTAAGATGATAACACAATAATTTAACCACATACATCATACACATTTCTGAATCACATACATGCACTAAAGGTTGGAAAATCTCCACTAACATCTTTGCACAAAACATGGAAACATGTTTTGCACAAAACATGGAGCATTTTCATCCAACATGTTTGCACAAAACATGGAAACATGTTTGCACAAAACATGGAGCATTTTCATCCAACATGTTTGTATAAAACATGGAAACATGTTTGCACAAAACAAGGAGCATTTTCATCCCAAAATTCAGCCAACATGTTTCCATAAATCATGCTCCAAGTGCTTTTCTTCTTCTGTTTTTTTCTCTAATCTTTCCACTATAAATACTCCTCAAACTCTCTTCAATTCAGAAACTCCCTAAGTGTTCTTTCTTTCTTATTCTATCATTCTTCTTATGTTCTTCAAAGACTTCTCTTGATCCTCTAAACTTCATCCAAACACTTAAATCCTAAGTTCAAACTTTCACTAGCCCTCACAAGAGTTACAATCTTTAACTCTAGTGAGAAATATTTTCTTAAGCACTCAAGTTCTAGAGCCAATATTCAAGGAGGGTCATCCACTCCAAAGACTCTTGTTCAAAGCTTAAGGAAGAAGAGAAGGACCCTTTTTAGACCCTACACAAGAGGTAGGAGTTTCTTCTTTATTTGTTCAAGTATTGTTGGCTTCTATCTTTGCTGATGGATAGAATGCCTCAAACTTGAGTTATTGTCAAAAGTTTTGAGTAATTATATTTTTAGAAAACACAACATGTTCTATTCTGCTATGAGTACTTTTATGATGTTATCAAACTCAAATATAACTTAAAAGATTCTATGTGAAACTTGAGTTAATAAAGATAACTTAAGACATGAACATGCTAGGTGCTGGAATTTCTAGTTATTTCTGGCAGTAGTTACTTCGAAACTTAGTGTTCATAAAATATGAAGGATCTCGAAATGAAAATATTTTTATTATAAACTAGACTCATTGTAGAACACTCTCCAAAAAGAATCACCTAAAACGGAGTTTCCTAGCCCAAGATATAAATTTTTAAAGTAGAGCATAAGACTGAAACTCTTAATCTGACCTTGTAGTAGTAAAATAGGTGTAACTCACTCTAGAAAAATGAAAATGGACTGATTTCAACTTTGTAGAAAAGCTAACACATTTACAAACACACTTATGTATGCTATGCATAAATTTGTACACCACGAAAATACAAAATGAGATATATAATTTCGGGACAGTGTGCTGAGAAAGTCTTGAAGGTAGCATGATACTGTGAGAGTGCAATTTAGAAAGGTTCTGGCTAAGGAAAGACTTGGTATTTAAGCGTGTCCATTGTGACCCACCTCTCTTTCCTGGGAATCTTACTATGCACAATTACAGTTGATTTACACTAATCTAAGATGTTAGTGCTACAAATTTTATTCCAAAAGATGTCAGAACTCTAAATAAAAGATTCAAGTCTTGTAAAGAGATAATTTTAAGGATTTAAGCAGAATAATAATCTTTAGGAGATATATATAAAAGTCATAATAAAAATATAAAGAACCTATAATAATATTTTGAAGTGCATTAATGTGTTAATGGAATTTTAAGAGTACAAAGAACACTAAGAGAAAAAGATAATACTAAGACATCCATTACCTCTTAGGAACACTAGGAACTCAACTTGATAACTTTGGTTGCTTAAAATGAATCATTTATGAAAATGTTTACTATGAGATTTACCTGATATTATCCATGTTTCATGAAGTGAATTATAGTAAAGTGAATGTATGGTGATGAGTTATGAAATGATGAGGATGAATGATTGATTGCCCATGATTTATTGTGATTACATGATGATATGCATACATTCATTTTCAAAGGAAATAATAAAAGTAAAAGCCTGTGAAATTAGCAATGAACGTCTAGAAAAGTGGACTCGAGCTAAGCTCACGCTTAACCAAAAAGAAAGTAAAAGTAAAGTTTGAAAAAGTAGCAATCAAAGTCTGGAAAAGTGGACTTGAGCTAAACTCACGGCTTCCTAAACCGTTGAGATCACGGCAACGGAAAGGAAACCAAAAAGGTTGTGGCGACGGCCACGGTATGAGCTCATTACCCTTTAGGGTGGTCTAAGGCATTGATGCATTCATCCCGTGAGTAATTAAGAAATATGTTGATGAAATAAATGAAAGATGATGATCACTAAACAAGTGAATGTTGAGGATGAGTAATCATGAAATGCATGCAGCTCCTAAATGATTATTGCTTATTAGTGGTTTTTCATGATATGCTTATATGTATGTTTGATGAAATACTGAATGGATATTTCTGCTAATGTTCAAGATTAGTTTAAAAGTAACTGCACTTCGGCTAATCACGTTTGTGAAAGTTTGATAATTGAATCCTTACCTGTTCACCTTTTTATAATAAACCCGAAGTGACTGGGATGACAACGATGACACTTTTAGTACAAGTAGGAACTCCTACTGAGAAATCATGTATTTCTCACTCCTATGTTTATTTTCCGTTGTCGTTACCAGAGTCAGACGTGTCCGCCTAAAGCAACAGGTTTGTAGGCGAGGAAGGAGGTAGCGCATGAAGATTTCAAACCTTTCAAGTAGGAGCATTCCGAGCTTTAGTTACATTATAGTTTGTGAGAAACAATTAGTAATAGTAGAACTTATATTGTTATTTGTAATAACTTATCAGTATGATATATGCCCTATTGTGACTTATGTATTAAGTGATTTTATTCCAGTTTATGTGATAATAGTTCTACACTTAGTCTCTTATTCCGCTTATTTAATTAAGTGCGCAATGTAACTTGATTATTATCTATAAAAGCGCTATGTATTTCACTTCTCGTTACAGGCTTAAGTTTTCAAAAAATTAATTTATTTAAAGAAAAAAAAAACTTCCACTATTTTTCTAAGTTAATTTCAAAAGAAAATAAATACAAGGCATAAGTGACAACTAATAGAATCCAAATGTGAACTTAAGCACAGTGGGGTTCTATTGGAACCAAATGTGAACTACAAGTAGGAACCAAACGCCTTTTGCAAAGCTCCCCAAAATCTTGAGGTGAACCTTGGATCCCTATCTGAGACAATGGTTTTGGGTACTCCATGGAGCCTTATTATCTCTTGGATGTATAGTTGAGCTAACTTTTCCAAAGGGTAATTTGCTCGAATGGGTAAAAAGTGAGCAGATTTGGTCAATCTATCCACAATTACCCATATGGAGTCATGTCCGGTAGGCGTTCTTGGCAATCCCATCACGAAATCCATGGATATTCCTTCCCACTTCCATTCGGGGATTTCGAGAGGTTGCAGCATTCCGGAGGGTTTTTGATGCTCTATCTTCACTTTTTGGCATACCAAACATTTTTGCACTATATTTGCTATATCTGCTTTCATCTTTGGCCACCAGAACATCCTTTTTAGGTCATGGTACATCTTGGTTATACCGGGGTGTACACTAAATTGACTCTTGTGGGCTTCTTCCAAAATGCTAGCTCTCACTCCTTCTTTTGCAGGTACACAGATTCTCCCTTGGTATCTCCATACTCCTTCCTTATCCTGGACAAACTCTTTCAACTTTCCTGCTTCGACAAGGGTTAAGGTTCTAAGGAAATCCTCATCTTCCCTTTGGACTTGAATTATTTGATCCTTAAAGCTACTGGTTACACTTAGTTGGCTTAACCGAATTTGTTCTGAAGTCCCCCTATATCCTAAGTTGAGGTTCCTAAAATCTTCTATCAGCTCATTTTCTTTCACCATGAGCCAAGCGGCATGCAAGGACTTACGACTCAAAGCGTCTGCTACCACATTTGCCTTTCCTGGGTGGTAGTTCAACCCAAAGTCATAGTCCTTGAGAAACTCCATCCAACGTCTTTGTCTCATATTGAGTTCCTTTTGGTTGAAGAGGTATTTCAAACTTTTGTGGTCAGAAAAGACTTCAAACCTTACACCATAAAGATGATGTCTCCAGATTTTTAAGGCAAAGACAATAGCCGCTAGCTCTAAGTCATGGGTTGGGTAATTAACTTCATGGGGTTTGAGCTGTCTAGAGGCATAGGCTACTACATTCCTATTTTGCATCAAAACACATCCTAGTCCTCTTCCCGAGGCATCACAATACACCTCAAATTTTTCTTTTGGGTCAGGTAGGATTAGGACAGGGGTAGTGGTCAACTTCTTCTTTAGTTCTTGGAAACTTTCTTCACATTCTGGGCTCCATATAAAAGCTGAATTCTTCCTTGTTAGCTTGGTGAGGGTAAGGTAATTTGGGAAAAACCTCTAATGAACCTTCGGTAGTAACCGGCTAGCCCTAGAAAACTCCTAATCTCCTTCACAGTGGTAGGGGTTTCCCATTGTTGCACCGCTTCTATCTTACTTGGGTCTACTGCTATTCCCCCATGTGACACTACATGACCTAAGAACTTAACTTCCTTCATCCAAAATTCACACTTGGACAACTTTGCATAAAGTTTCTTGTTCCTCAACACCTCCAACACCACTCGTAAGTGTTCTTCGTGCTCTTCTTCAGTTCTAGAGTAAACTAGAATGTCATCGATGAACACTATTACAAACTTGTCCAAGTATGGTCTAAATATCCTATTCATATGGTCCATAAACACTGCCGGTGCATTGGTTAACCCAAACGACATCACATTAAACTCATAATGTCCATATCTAGTCCTAAAGGCTGTCTTTGGTATGTCCTCCTCCTTCACTCGAATCTGGTGGTATCCTGATCGCAGATCTATCTTGGAAAACACTTGGGCTCCTCTTAATTGGTCCATGAGGTCATCTATTCTAGGCAAAGGGTATTTATTCTTTATGGTCACTTGGTTTAGCTGCCTATAATCCACACATAACCGCAAGCTCCCATCCTTCTTCTTGACAAATATGCACTTTGGAGCTCCCCATGGTGAAGCACTAGGCCTAATGAATTTCTTCGCTAGTAGCTCCTCTAATTGCTTCTTCAATTACATTAACTCGACGGTGGCATCTTATAAGGAGCTATAGATATGGGTCCCGTTCCCGGTACCAAATCTATAGAAAACTCAATCTCCCTTTTTGGAGGAAATTCAGGTATGTCATCAGGAAAAACATCTGAGAATTCCTTTACTACAAGGATCTTTTCTAGAGCTTGCTCCACTTCCCTCTCACTTGTCATCAGGAAAACATATCCTCGCTCTTCATTCCTACTATCCCCCACGATAATGGAGTTTAGGTATAGTCGTACCTTTCTATCAAGTTTAGAGGGATTGGGTAAAGATGGTTTGGGAAGAAATACTAGTGACTTATTTGCACAATGTAGTAACACACGGTTAGCCGAAAGCCAATCCATGCCTAAGATTACATCAAAACTAGACAAGGGTAGACAAACTAAATCATGATGAAAAATCCTATCAGCTACCTCAAATTCACAATTTAGGCAGGCTTGATCAGTTCTAACAGTATTTATAGTGGGTGTAGAGACAACTAAGATGATTTTTAAGTAACGCCCGGGGACGAGGATGAGGAGTGATCGCCGGTGCAAAAGAGGGCACGGACAAGGAGCGGCTCCTCGCAAGGTCCTCTAAGCGGAGGGGTACATGAATGAACCGATTACACACCCGAATGAGAGGGATCCTGAGACTGTATAGGTATGGGACTATACAGTTGAGGAGGGCTCATATGAATTGATTTGTACTACCTATACCAACAAGATGCATCTTCTTTTCGGTAGCCCAAACTGAAAGAACTCCACAGTTAAGCGTGCTTGACCTGGGGTAATTTTGGGATGGGTGACCTCCTGGGAAGTTTTCCTAGGAAGCGTGTGAGTGAGGACAAAGCATGCTGAAAAGACCCGTGTTGGTTTGTGGGGTTAGTCGTCAATCCATAAAGCAGCAGGGGATGTTACACACCCAACCCCTTTTCTTCTATTATATATGTATATGTTTTTCTCTTATTTTAATTTTGTATGAATATGGACTATTTAGGACATTTTGGTTGTGTTTGAAGGTTGAGCCTTTGTTCTGGACTTGGTTGGTTGTAATAATGCCGGATTACTTGGTTTGATTTTGATTGCCGATAGGTTTAGGTCTGTGGCTTTGGGGTCGTTTGCTGTGCTTTGTTTGTGAATTGAGAATGGGAGAGCTATGGTGTATGCATGCGACATCAAAACAAAGAAACATAAAATTAGATAACAATGATAGGAGAGCAACCATACTGCACGGCTCACTACTTCTGTTTTTCTTCCTCTCATTTATTCTCCAGAACCTTACTCTTTCTCTCAGTCTTATTTATTATTGATGTATGAGAGCCCATGATCTTTGCTCCTGTAATTTGTTTCTTTTAAAGCGAAGATGGTAACAGGAAATGAATTATCTTTTTTTTATGAATGATAATTTGTGCCATGTTGCAATCTTGCCCATCATTCTTATTTCATGGTCTTGGCAGGGTGCCCATTATTACAGAGAATGGGGAGTGCAGGGGATGGGAAGGGAAGGGATGTTATAAAATTTGAGTTAAGCATGATTGACCACATGGTGATGAAAGAATGAACTTGCAAGCTTATTCATCCCATTATAGGAGTTAAAAGTGATGTCATAGATAGGAAAATAAAAAAAAGGGAAATTATTATATCAAAAACTGCATAACAGAGATAATGGCACATGGATCCATATTCATATTAAGATACGAGCATTTAATTTTTTTTGTATTACCGACACAATATCTGTTTCAAGAATATTTGGACAGATCTTAAAGGCGACAAAAGTTGGATAAGATTTTAAAAGAGGGTTAAAAGAAACAACAAGAACACTACAGTGTTGAGCCACAGTTAACTTGAAGATCATTGACTAATCATGACAGAATTCTTCAAACTCAAAGCTGAATGAGTCTAAGAGGAAGTTAAAGAAAAATCAAACGTTATCAACCATACCTGAAACTAGAGCCCATTCAAATTAATCACTAACCTCTTAAATGCACAAAGTGATCCAATAAAATGTTAAGCATAATGGCATAACCATAGTAAGCTCCTTTGTGTATGAGACGCACCAAGTCTTTGGATTCTTTCCAAACAAGAAAAACTAAAAGAATAGCAGTTAATATAGAAAGTCACATTAGAATATATGTGCAATTTATTCTTGCTATATGCATAAATAGTTTAGATTATGTGATTTATGAATGCCATATATTCAATTATGTTAAGTCACTATGTTTATATATTGAATAACTAATTACTCAATTATCACGTAGTGTCACTATAGAAGTAGTGAGTAAATAACTAAATATGGTATTTGTTTAAATAATTACTTTCCTTAATTCTGTTTATAATAGTGAATGTCATTGAAAAAATCATAAAAACATTTAAGAACCTATTTTAAGGTGTTATTGTAATCATATCTAAAATTGGGACAAAGTTCATAGGTTTCCTATGGTAAAAAAAAAATAGTCTAATTCAGAGGCTGCAATGGAAAACACTTAGGCTTCAAGTAGGATAGATCCTTAAGAAAAATCCACCATGGAAAGCCATGGGAATTCATAGACAATTAGCTTGATATTTTAACTTTATATTTTCCATATCAAAATTACAAGGTTTAATAAATTAATGAAATCAATTATTTGCAGCTATCTAGAAATTTGTTTCCCATGTTAATTTGCCTTATTGAGGATATCTTAGATCGGTCATCCTTGACTTCGCGCAAATGACCTCAAGGGTATTTTGGTCATTTTGTGTAGCTGAAAAAAATCAGGGTGTTACGAGGAGTTCATGGTAGTCTTTAAGGTACACATAGTCAAACACTTGTTAAATCAACTACCACTTGATGAACGCCATTTTTCACAAATTAATTAGAAAAACCATGTTAGTGCATATTGACATTGTAGTTGTCAAATCAGCTGGCTTTGAGGAACAGTCAAATGATCTAGAACAAGCTTTCCAAGGAATGAGTAAACAGTTTCTTAAAATGAATCTAGCCACGTGTGCCTTTGGAGTCTTAATTAGAAAATTCTTAGGATTCCTAGTCCACCAGCGTGGCATAGAAGTGGATAAAAACATGGCTAATGTAACACACTTCTTGCCTTATAGTTATAGTTAAGCCATAACCTTATAGTGAGTAGTTGTTACTTGTTAATTTTGCTATATCTTTGAGGTATATACATATATATTATTAAATATGAACCTGCTTTTGTGACAAACATAAACCGCTTTCTCTCTATGTCATTAAGTTAGAACATAAATAATATGTCATAATAAAATAGTGAAACAACATAATTGTATTATATGATGACAAATCAATAGTATACATAACGATATCAAAACCCTTACCCTTGTTCGTTAAAGAACCCTGTAGTCTAGATAGGATATTACTCAAATTTATTAAAAGAAAATAAAAGATTAACTAAATTGTAACATCCTAATTTTTAACCCAATACTTCTAGAATGTATTTAGATTAATTATTAGTTTATTACTCTTTAGTTTCATTCCTTCTTCAAAATACTTAGCGAAAAATATGGGTAAATTTTTTTTTGGAAACATAAGGGCAAAGTAAGAGCTGTGCATATCTTAAATAGGCATTATCATAAAACATAATACATACAAAAGAAAGCGTAAAATAAGAGCATCGAATAACTTCATAACATTAGACAATCATGTGCACACCAACGATAATATTATATTAATATAATAAACTGCCCATCTATGGAAGGCAGAATGAGTTTGATACAACATAAGTGCGAATACAACTCAAAGGAAAATACAAAGGAAAGTGTAACATCCCCAAATTTATAACTAAGATAAATATTAATCTTAATTAGCGATAGCAAAACCAAGAGAATATGGACAAATGTTATGAAACACAACAAATAGACTACTTAAGTATGTCTAGAGAAAAATGCAAAGAATTACGAAAATGCCATCACTTAGTGGAAATTACGAAAATGCCCTTGCTATGTAAAAGAAATTACCAAACTACCCTTGCCTGATTAAATGACGAAGATACCCTTACTCTATGAATGGAATTACAAGAATACCACTATCATTGTCTAATTACAAAAATATCCTTGTCTTAGTTAAAGAAATTACTACAATGCCATTTGCACAAATCCCTAGACTTGTCTTTAGACAAGAATGAATCTAAGCCATTGGATTAAGATGATAACACAATAATTTAACCACATACATCATACACATTTCTGAATCACATACATGCACTAAAGGTTAGAAAATCTCCACTAACATCTTTGCACAAAACAAGGAGCATTTTCATCCAACATGTTTGCATAAAACATGGAAACATGTTTGCACAAAACAAGGAGCATTTTCATCCCAAAATTCAGCCAACATGTTTCCATAAATCATGCTCCAAGTGCTTTCCTTCTTCTGTTTTTTCTCTAATATTCCCACTATAAATACTCGTCAAACTCTCTTCAATTCAGAAACTCCCTAAGTGTCCTTTCTTTCCTATTCTATCATTCTCCTTATGTTCTTCAAAGACTTCTCTTGATCCTCTAAACTTCATCCAAACACTTAAATCCTAAGTTCAAACTTTCACTAGCCCTCACAAGCGTTACAATCTTTAACTCTAGCGAGAAATATTTTCTTAAGCACTCAAGTTCTAGAGCCAAGATTCAAGGAGGGTCATCCTGTAACATCTCCAAATTTATAACTAAGATAAATATTAATTAGTGATAGCAAAAATCAAGAGAATCTGGACAAATGTTATGAAACACAACAAATAGACTACTTAAGTATGTCTAGAGAAAAATGCAAAGAATTACGAAAATGTCATCACTTAGTGGAAATTATGAAAATGCCCTTGCTATGTAAAGGAAATTACCAAACTACCCTTGCCTTATTAAATGACAAAGATACCCTTACTCTATGAATGGAATTACAAGAATACCACTATCATTGTCTAATTACAAAAATATCCTTGTCTTAGTTAAAGAAATTACTACAATGCTATTTGCACAAATCCCTACACTTGTCTTTAGACAAGAATGAATATAAGCCATTAGATTAAGATGATAACACAATAATTTAACCACATACATCATACACATTTCTGAATCACATACATGCACTAAAGGTTAGAAAATCTCCACTAACATCTTTGCACAAAACATGGAGCATTTTCATCCAACATGTTTGCACAAAACATGGAGCATTTTCATCCAGCATGTTTGCATAAAACATGGAAACATGTTTGCACACAATAAGGAGCATTTTCATCCCAAAATTCAGCCAACATGTTTCCATAAATCATGCTCCAAGTGCTTTCCTTCTTCTGTTTTTTTTCTCTAATCTTTCCACTATAAATACTCCTCAAACTCTCTTCAATTCAGAAACTCCCTAAGTGTTCTTTCTTTCTTATTCTATCATTTTTCTTATGTTCTTTAAAGACTTCTCTTGATCCTCTAAACTTCATCCAAACACTTAAATCCTAAGTTCCAATTTTCACTAGCCCTCACAAGAGTTACAATCTTTAACTCTAGTGAGAAATATTTTCTTAAGCACTCAAGTTCTAGAGCCAATATTCAAGGAGGGTCATCATCCACTCCAAAGACTCTTGTTCAAAGCTTAAGGAAAAAGAGAAGGACTCTTTTTAGACCCTACACAAGTGGTAGGAGTTTCTTCTTTATTTGTTCAAGTATTGTTGGCTTCTAACTTTGCTCATGGATACAATGCCTCAAACATGAGTTATTGTCAAAAGTTTTGAATAATTATATTTTTAGAAAACACAACATGTTCTATTCTGCTATGAGTACTTTTATGATGTTATCAAACTCAAATATAACTTAAAAGATTGTATGTGAAACTTGAGTTAATAAAGATAACTTAAGACATGAACATGCTAGGTGCTGGAATTTCTAGTTATTTCTGGCAGTAGTTACTTCGAAAATTAGTGTTCATAGAATATGAAGGATCTCGAAATGAAAATATTTTTATTATAAACTAGACTCATTGTAAAACACTCTCCAAAAAGAATCACCTAAAATGGAGTTTCCTAGCCCAAGATATAAATTTTTAAAGTAGAGCATAAGACTGAAACTCTTAATCTGACCTTGTAGTAGTAAAATAGGTGTAACTCACTCTAGAAACATGCAAATGGACTGATTTCAACTTTGTGGAAAAGCTACCACATCTACAAACACACTTATATATGCTATGCATAAAGTTTTACACCACGAAAATACAGAATGAGAGATATATTTTCGGGACAGTGTGCTGAGAAAGTCTTGAAGGTAGTGTGATACTGTGAGAGTGCAATTTAGAAAGGTTCTGGCTAAGGAAAGACTTGGTATTTAATCGTGTCCATTGTGACCCACCTCTCTTTCCTGGGAATCTTACTATGCACAATTACAGTTGATTTACACTAATCTAAGATGTTAGTGCTACAAATTTTATTCTAAAAGATGTCAAAACTCTAAATAAAAGATTCAAGTATTGTAAAGAGATAATTTTAAGGATTTGAGTAGAATAATAATCTTCGGGAGATATATATAAAAGTCATAATAAAAATATATAAAGAACCTCTAAAAATATCTTAAAGGGTATTAATGTGTTAATGGAAATACTAAGAGTACAAAGAAGACTAAGAGAAAAAGATAATACCAAGATATCCATAACCTATTAGGAACACTAGAGACCTAACTTGATAACTTAGGTTGCTTAATGTGAATTATCTATGAGAATATTTACTATGAGATTTACATGATATTGTCTATGTTACATGAAGTGATATACAGAAATGTGAATGTATTGATGAGATATGAAATGATAATGATAAAATGATTGACTGTGTCATAATTTATTAATGTGTATACATTCATATTTCAAATAAAATAATAAATAGACCAACTCACTGCTTAATCCTCTTTGAGGATTAAGATATTGATGATTTCACTCAGTGAGAATAAAAGTAAAACCTGAAAAAGTAGCAATGATAGTCTGGAAAAGTGGACTTGAGCTAAACTCACGGCTTAACCCCCTAAACCGTTGAGATCATGGCAACGGAAAGAAAACCAAAAGGTTGTGGCGACGGCCACGGTATGAGCTCATTACCCTTTTAGGGTGGTCTAAGGCATTGATGCATTCTTCCCGTGAGTAATTAAGAAATATGTTGATGAAATAAATGAAAGATGATGATCACTAAACAAGTGAATGTTGAGGATGAGTAATCATGAAATGCATGCAGCTCCTAAATGATTATTGCTTATTAGTGGTTTTACATGATATGCTTATATGTATGCTTGATGAAATACTGAATGAATATGTCTGCTAATGTTCAAGATTAGTTTAAAAGTAACTGCACTTCGGCTAATCACGTTTGTGAAAGTTTGATAATTGAATCCTTACATGTTCACCTTTTTATAATAAACCCGAAGTGACTGGGACGACAACGATGACACTTTTAGTACACGTAGGAACTCCTACTGAGAAATCATGTATTTCTCACTCCTATGTTTATTTTTCGATGTCGTTACCAGAGATAGACGTGTCCACCTAAAGCAACGAAGCTGTAGCTGAGGAAGGAGGTAGCGCGTGAAGATTTCAAACCTTTGAAGTAGGAGCATTCCGAGCTTTAGTTACATTATAGTTTGTGAGAAACAATTAGTAATAGTAGAACTTTTATTGTTATTTGTAATAACTTATTGGTATGATATATGCCCTGTTGTGACTTATGTATTAAGTGATTATATTCCAGTTTATGTGATAATAGTTCTACACTTAGTCTCTTATTCCGCTTATTTAATTAAGTGCGCAATGTAACTTGATTATTATCTATATAAGCGCTATGTATTTCACTTCTCGTTATAGGCTTAAGTTTTCAAAAAATTAATTTATTTAAAGAAAAAAAAAACTTCCACTATTTTTCTAAGTTAATTTCAAAAGAAAATAAATGCAAGACATAAGTGACAACTAATAGAATCCAAATGTGAACTTAAGCACGGTGGGGTTCTATTAGGGTGTTACATTATGGTATCAGAGCAGTTCATCCTATTTAAGCCTGGGGAATGGACTGACTATGCTTCTGTCTATGATATCATGCTATTAATCTTATCTGTATGATGGGATATAGGATTTAGAAATGCATGATCATCTTGTGATACTGCCATAGTTGGTACGATGCTTAGCTATAGTATTGAGCCTGATCAACTCAATGACTGTTGTTTGGTGTGTCTAGGAACTAATGGCAGCAAACAGACGTACGTATGGGGCACGCGGTGGAGGTAATCGTGATGAACTGGCAAATGCACTCCAGGAGATGGCTAGGGCTATGCAAGCACAAGCAACAGTGATGATGGAGCAGATGAATAGGTGGTCAGAGGAGTCAGTTGGGAATCAAGAACATGGAAAATTATCAGAATTCAAGAGGGCTGGACCTCTAGAATTCAAAGGGACAACTAACCCCGAAATAGCTGACATATGGATTCAAGAGATGGAGAAGGTTTTCTCAGTGGTAGAATGCTCTGATGAACAAAAAGGTGGCATTCTCTACTTATATGCTGAAAGGAGAGGCTGCCGCGTGGTGGAAGGGTGCAAAGGGCTTGCTCGAAAGTGCTGACATACAGATTACGTGGGAGGTTTTCTATGCCACGTTCCATAAGAAATATTTTCCAGATCCGGTTAAGAAGGCAAAGGAAGTAGAATTTATGTTGCTGACACAGGGAAATCGAAGTGTGGCTGAGTACACAGCTAAGTTTAAAGAACTGATCAAACACTCAACTAGCTACCAAAGGGATCCCAACGAGGCTTGGAAATGCATGAAATATGAGAGTGGTTTGAGGCCAGACATTTTGGCATCTGTAGCTCCACTGGAGGTCACTGACTATGCATCTTTAGTCAGCAAAAGCCAAGTGATTGAGAGTTGCAATCGCCAGCTAGTTGCCCACCGAGTTGAAGAGAATAGGAAGAGGTCTGCTCAACAAGGTCACCGAGGGTTCCCACCCCCTCACAAGAAACCCTACCAAGGAGGTGGTAAAGGAAAACAACCCCAACATGTAACACCCTAATTTTTAACCCAACTTTCTAGAACACATTAGGTTAAACATTAGGCTATTATTTCATAGTCTCATCCTTTTCTTAAAATACTAAAGGAAAATTACGAGTAAATTTTTTTTCTTTTTCTTTTTTTTTTTAAAACACACAACAAAATGAGAGCCGCGTTCTTAGTCTAATCGAATAATAGGAATATAAAGCACGCTTAACACTCATAGAGAAACATAGAAATGGAAACATATAACAACTGAGCATAAATCATCACAACAAGAGAAACGTTTCATTAATAACATAACTTAGAATACATAAGTAGTCATACCCTCATTGGGACGGGCAGAGCTTGTAATACAGCAGAAAGGAAGTACAATAGAAACAGAGAAACATAAAGTAAACCATCACTACCCGAGTGCACCTATAGTGAATAACCTCAAAACAAAAACAGGTTTATCCAGTCTACATGTGAGTGTGTGCACTAAGCCTCCCCTAAAACATCTGCTACTAGAACCCGGGGAAATGGAGTGTAACTGATCCAAGAACGCAAAGCGGCAGGAGTGGGCATACGTGTAGATTGAGCGTGAGCTCCTCGTTAGGGGCGCCTCTCGGACGGATGTGTCAATGAAGACCACGAATGTCGCCATCAGCCTCTGAAGATGTGACGGAAGCGAGAAAAAGAAGAGAAAAGAGTGAGAATCTTACTAAAGAATCTCAGTAGAAATCTCCTATTCTAGGGTTACATCGTTCACATCCTCAGGAACCTTGGGTTTATTTATAAAAGGTGTTCATGCATATGAGATTCATTATTAGGGTTTATGAAACTATTTATCCAAGGTCCATTTCTTTTAGTATGCATCTTGATGTCATGAATGCAACATGTTTAAGCATGAATGTATGGCAATACTTGAGCACATAAATCAACAAATCACAACAATCTAGATTCATGCAAGTGGCATAAGGGCATATTACAACTCTTACTTTTCTCATACTTATGTGACTTAAAAGCATCATATCTCTTTTGTTCTTTTCTCAAAAACCACCCTCTTAAAACATATCCACCTATTTCCAACCGATACACCGCCCCGGCGATTTTTATCATAACCTCCTATCTCCGTCTCACCTAATCGCCTAGGAATGAGCTCAATCCTAACTAGTCGTCACTAGATTTAATATGGGGTAAAATGAGGGGGTAACATAAACATATTTCATTCTTTGAAACGTTCTCATCGGCCTCGAGTGCACAGTGAATTGTCCGCTTTGGTAAGGCTGCATCTGCACATACCCTCACGGATTTGCCTCCTCCTCACCGTAGCAGGAGAAGTACGTCTCAATGCTTGTCACATAAAAATATCCTGGGGATGCTCGGCCGAACCAGTGTCACCCAGGGTTTTCAACTCATATGGTACTTTAAAACATTTTTCAACCCTTTTAGGTTTGATAGAAATTCGGCAGCATAACGGCTGTTAAACTGAATTTCCTTCAAACCAAAATTCATGCCACAAGCTAATCACACAACTTAACATCTCAATAATCATTTCCTCACGTATCATCAATAAAACATTTTAGGGTTCATGCATCATCAAGCATATTCTTCTAATACATCATTCTCACATAGATAAACATCATAACATATATTTCAAACTCATCATTCTTACATAGATTATAGCATATAGTCCAAACTCATCATAGCATATATTTTAAACACATCATACTCATATAGATAAGGCTCATGTATCATATATCATACTTGCATAAAATTAAGCATCATAAAAACTCAAGACTTCTTAATGTCTTATGCATCGACCCTTAAGGTCCTTAACTCACAATCTAAGTTATAAATCATCAAAACCTAGTCTCTTGGGAACCTATGAGGTTATAACAGTATTTCTCACCTCACACTATGGTCAAGAACATCTCTAGACCTCAAGGATGCAGAATTTAAAATCCCAACTTTACGGGTACCTAGGAGTCACAACAATGACTCTTTCTAAGTCCAGTTTGTTCCTAAAGCATCAAGATTAAGCCCTAAACCAATTATGAGTCATTCCTACACATTTAAACTAATTTAGAACCATGATTATCATTTCTAAACCTTGCTGGACAGAATCCAGAAAATTCCATCATTAAGGGATCTAAAACTCTCAAATTAATTCTTTTCTAGTTCCTAACTTATCCTATCTTTCACATATGAGTCTTAACATTATTTTTACTCAAACATAAGCATCTTATCATTATTAACACAGCTCATACAGTGGCCAAACATAGCAAGGCAGAACCAAAACAAACATCTCCATAAAAGACATGAAACACAATTTTTAAAGCACATACAATACTAGTTTCTCTTGGAACCTTTTTCAACTTTCAAAACTCATTTATGGACACTTTTATCACCTAAAATCATAAAAATACTTAAGAGGGTAATAGCTAAATCATTTTTATCTCAAGAGGTCCTAAATTCATAAAACTTAGTTCTACATATTTCTTATACTTACATAAGCTTAGAAAAATTATAAAGCATAGTTTTCAATACTTGGAAACACCAAAGCTTCTTAGGGCCGAAATAGGGACCAAAAGTAATAAATATTTTTAGACCTTTATTGAGACAACAATGGTCAAGTCTTTGAGCTCTAGGTTCATTAAAGTGATGACATAAAAATAAACATGCTCATGCACTTGTTTTAGTTTTTGCTAGAAAGTAAAGTGAGAGCATAAAATAAATATGTGATGCATTATATTATTATCTTTGATATTTAGGTAAGAACTTGAAACATAAACATGATAATGCATAGCTTGAAATATAAACATGATAATGCAAGCTCCTTTATTACCTTGGTACTTAGTGATAACAAAGAAAGTAAACATGATGTGCAAAGCATAAAATAAATATGGTATGCATTATATTATTATCTTTGATATTTAGGTGAGAACTTGAAATATAAACATGATAATGCTAGTTCCTTTATTACCTTGGTACTTAGTGATAACAAAGAAAGTAAACATGATGTGCGAAGCATAAAATAAATATGGTATGCATTATATTATTATCTTTGATATTTAGGTGAGAACTTGAAATATAAACGTGATAATGCAAGTTCCTTTATTACCTTGGTACTTAGTGATAGCAAAGAAAGTAAACATGATGTGCAAAGCATAAAATAAACATGATGCAAGGTTCATTTTAAGGTGATCTAAAGCTCATCCAAGACTTTAACAACATAATAACCCAACACATATCTCATTACAAAGAGAGCTTTAGAGTTCTTGAACCAAGTTCTCAAAGGAATTATGAGGTTCTTGAACATCATCATCAAGCTCAAAGAAAGCAAAACTTTTGAACAAATAAAACTTCAAAGATCAAAAAGGAAAATGGTAACCTAAATGTTAAAGAAAGGAACATAGAAACCGAAATCATAATAGCAAGAAAAGTAAAGGTATTCTTGAGTAAAAATCATTTTGAGTTAGAAAATAAAGTTGGAACTCAAAGAAAATAAAACCTCAAGCTCTAGAGTTTCCTTTGAGATGAACACATAGTCATTATCTAGGAGTCCTCATCATTGAGCTATCATGTACTCATCAAGGCCAAGAGGCCGAAAATACAAGAAAGGGAAACCAAAGAAAGTTTCAAAAGAAAACCCAAGAGAAAGCTAGAAAGAACTCATTTTCAAGAAGACAAAGTTTAGAAAACACTCCTACCTAGAGTGAAGACAAAAAGCTTGGACTTGAAGATGAAAATGATCTGAGCAACACCTCCTAGGATGGTGATGATGATTCGGCCTTGATGAAAGAAAAAGGAAGGAAATGTGTTCTTGGTGAGCTTGTGTTTGAGAATGGAAGTTTAGGTGTTTGTATGATGATCCAAGGTGGTGGGGTGGTGTTTCAAGGTTGTGTGATGATGTTTCAAAAGGAAAAAGAAGAAGATGAAGAAGAAGAATGCTCTTGAGATTTGAGAGAAAAAGGAAGAACTTAGAGAAAAACTAAAAAAACTAAACTTAGCAAATGAACAAAGTGTAGCAAAGGTTCATCTAGGCATGGTATTTATAGAGAAGAATAAGAGTGAATGAGTGGAGGAGAATGAATCCTCATGGAACATGAGGTGAGGCATGTGTGGAGGAGAATGAATCCTCATGGAACATGAGGTCTCCTCATGGAACATGAGGTCTCCTCATGGAACATGAGGTGAGAGAATTGCACTTTGATGACATGGCTTCAACCATAGTCTTTGGAGTGTGAAATAAAATTAAATTGTGATAAAATGGATGGTGAATTTCATTGCAGGTCTGATGCAGCAAGGGAGGAGGGAGTTTTGGTCATGTAATAGTGTGTTAGTGATGTGTTTAGGGGTGTATTAGCTTAGGTGTAAGGTTAGGAGTCATTAAGCATAAGTTTAGGTGACTAAGAATGTGATTAGGAACCTTTATGACATGATTAAGGAGTACTCATACATATTTAGGAGATTTTAAATTCATTTTATGAATAAAACAATGTAGACAAAATTCCATAATTTAAGGAATTGGAGAGAGAAAACACTATTCAAGATTCCATGACTAGAAATCTTGAATTTAAAATAAGATTTTAAGTGGTAATTAAGTACTTTTAGGTTCTAATCAACTTTAATAAATTATTTTGACTCAAGATTAATTATGGAAATTAATTAATCTTCGATTAGAGCCTAATATTGCTTAGGTTTGCTTAATCACGCGATTAAGCGTAAAAACACGAAACTAGGGGTAAAATCGTAATTTTGCACTAATTTTGCCCGGGACCTCCATAATTAAAACTGAGGTCGTAGAATACATAAAAACGCCTTTTAAAACCATCTGGAGAAGTTTCGGGTTCATCCGGCACTTGCAAATAGGTAAAACACCGCAGGGGCGTTTTGGTCATTTTGACCCGAAAACTCAAAAAACGAGATTTTCGATTCCGAAAAGGTACACAGGTCATCTAATCCCCTTCCAACATTGAGTTTGCCCTTCGAGTACTGGCAGATCGGCTTTCCTCGAATTCTGGGCCGAAAATGACCTCAGGGGCATTTTGGTCATTTTCACTCTAGCAGAAAATCGGGGCGTTACACAACACCCTATGATGAATCAACCTAAGACACAAGATGTTAATCGACCTAGGATGGCTGCTGTCCCTGAACCTATGACTAGACCCCCTTGTGCCACTTGTGGAAAGATACATGGAGGGGAGGTAAGAATGTTTGTTATCGGTGTGGACAGGCAGGACACTATTCTAGAGAGTGCCTAAAGTTCAATCAGTCCTCTACACTTAAGCCTAAGGCACAGGGACGCGTGTTTGCTATCACTGCTGAGATGCCCTCAGAATCCGATGATCTGATTCAAGGTAAGTGTATAATTAATGGAAAACCCTTAATTGTATTGTTTGATTCTGGCACAACACATTCATTCATTTCATATGATTGTGCTAATAAGTTGAGGTTGTATATATCTGACTTAAAAATCATCTTAGTTGTCTCTACACCCACTATAAATACTGTTACAACTGATCAAGCCTGCCTAAATTGTGAATTTGAGGTAGCTGATAGGATTTTTCATCATGATTTAGTTTGTCTACCCTTGTCTGGTTTTGATGTAATCTTGGGCATGGATTGGCTTTCGGCTAACCGTGTGTTACTACATTGTGCAAATAAGTCACTAGTATTTCTTCCCAAACCATCTTTACCCAATCCCTCTAAACTTGATAGAAAGGTACGACTATACCTAAACTCCATTATCATGGGGGATAGTAGGAATGAAAAGCGAGGATATGTCTTCCTAATGACAACTGAGAAAGAAGTGGAGCAAGCTCTAGAAAATATCCTTGTAGTAAAGGAATTCTCAGATGTTTTTCCTGAGGACATACCTGAATTTCCTCCAAAAAGGGAGATTGAGTTTTCTATAGATTTGGTACCGGGAACAGGACCCATATCTATAGCTCTTTATAGGATGTCATTGGCCGAGTTAACAGAGTTGAAGAAGCAATTTGAGGAACTACTACAGAAGAAATTCATTAGGCCCAGTGCTTCACCATGGGGAGCCCCAGTGCTGTTTATCAAAAAGAAGGATGGGAGTATGCGATTATGTGTGGATTATAGGCAGCTAAACAAAGTGACTATAAAAAATAAATACCCTTTGCCTAGAATAGATGACCTCATGGACCAATTAAGAGGAGCCCAAGTGTTTTCCAAGATAGATCTGCGATCAGGATACCACCAGATTCGAGTGAAGGAGGAGGACATACCAAAGACAGCCTTTAGGACTAGATATGGACATTATGAGTTTAATGTGATGTCGTTTGGGTTAACCAATGCACCGGCAGTGTTTATAGACTACGTGAATAGGATATTTAGACCATACTTGGACAAGTTTGTAATAGTGTTCATCGATGACATTCTAGTTTACTCTAGAACTGAAGAAGAGCACGAAGAACACTTACGAGTAGTGTTGGAGGTGTTGAGGAACAAGAAACTTTATGCAAAGTTGTCCAAGTGTGAATTTTGGATGAAGGAAGTTAAGTTCTTAGGTCATGTAGTGTCACATGGGGGAATAGCAGTAGACCCAAGTAAGATAGAAGCGGTGCAACAATGGGAAACCCCTACCACTGTGAAGGAGATTAGGAGTTTTCTAGGGCTAGCCGGTTACTATCAAAGGTTCATTAGAGGTTTTTCCCAAATTACCTTACCCCTCACCAAGCTAACAAGGAAGAATTCAGCTTTTATATGGAGCCCAGAATGTGAAGAGTGTAACATCCCCAAATTTATAACTAAGATAAATATTAATTAGCGATAGCAAAACCAAGAGAATCGGGACAAATGTTATGAAACACAACAAATAGTCTACTTAAGTATGTCTAGAAAAAAATGCAAAGAATTACGAAAATGCGATCACTTAGTAGGAATTACGAAAATGCCCTTGCTATGTAAAGGAAATTACCAAACTACCCTTGCCTTATTAAATGACAAAGATACCCTTACTCTATGAATGGAATTACAAGAATACCACTATCATTGTCTAATTACAAAAATATCCACTAACATCTTTGCATAAAACATGGAAACATGTTTGCATAAAACATGGAGCATTTTCATCCAACATGTTTGCATAAAACATGGAAACGTGTTTGCACAAAACATGGAAATGTGTTTGCACAAAACATGGAAACATGTTTGCACAAAACAAGGAGCATTTTCGTCCCAAAATTCAGCCAACATGTTTCCATAAATCATGCTCCAAGTGCTTTCCTTCTTCTGTTTTTTCTCTAATCTTTCCACTATAAATACTCCTCAAACTCTCTTCAATTCAAAAAAAAACTCCCTAAGTGTTCTTTCTTTCTTATTCTATCATTCTTCTTATGTTCTTCAAAAACTTCTCTTGATCCTCTAAACTTCATCCAAACACTTAAATCCTAAGTCCAAACTTTCACTAGCCCTCACAAGAGTTACAATCTTTAACTCTAGTGAGAAATATTTTCTTAAGCATTCAAGTTCTAAAGCCAAGATTCAAGGAGGGTCATCCACTCCAAAGACTCTTGTTCAAAGCTTAAGGAAGAAGAGAAGGACCCTTTTTAGACCCTACACAAGAGGTAGGAGCTTCATCTTTAATTGTTCAAGCATTGTTGGCTTCTAACCTTGATAGAATGCCTCAAGTTTGAGTTATTGTCAAAAGTTTTAAATGATTATTTGAAAAATATATTTTTAGAAATATGACATGTTCTATTTTGTTATGAGTACCTTTATGACGTTATCAAACTCAAATATAACTTGAAAAGATTGTATGTGAAACCTGATTTAATAAAGGTAACTTAAGACATGAAAATGGTAGGTGCTGGAAATTCTAGTTGTTTCTGGCAGCAGGTACTTGAAAGCTACTGTTCATAAAATATTAAGTATCTCGAAATTAAAATAATTTTACTATAAACTAGACTCATTATAGAACACTCTCCAAAAAGAATCACCTAAAACGGAGTTTTCTAGCTCAAGATATAAATTTTTAAAGTAGAGCCTAAGACTGAAACTTTAAATCTGACCTTGTAGTAGTAAAATAGATGTAACTCACTCTAGAAAAATGCAAATGGACTGATTTCAACTTTGTTGGAGAGCTAACACATATAGGAATACACCCATGTATGTTATGTATAAAGCTTTGTACCACGTAAATACAGAATGAGAAATAAATTTCAGGGATAGTGTACTGTGAAAGTGCAGTTTGGAAAGGTTCTGGCTAAGGAAAGACTTGGTATTTAAGCATGTCCATTGTGACCCACCTCTCTTTCCTGGGAACCCTCCTATGCATGGTTTACAGTTGATTTACACTATTCCAAAGATGTAAATGCTAAAATTTGATGAGTTAGGAGTTTGGAACTACCTTTACTAAGCTGAGATAACAAGTATACAGAGAATTATAAACTTTCTTCTAAAAGACGTCAAAACTATAAATAAAAGAATCAAGTCTTGTAAAGAGAGAATTTTAAGAATTTAAGTAGAATAATATTCTTCAAGAGTTATATGAAAGTCATAATAAAAATATATAAGGAACCTATAATAATATTTTGAAGTGCATTAATGTATTAATGGAATGCTAAGAGTACAAAGAACACTAAGAGAAAAAGATAATACTAAGACATCCATTACCTCTTACGAACACTAGGAACTCAACTTGATAACTTTGGTTAGTTAATATGAATTATCTATGAAAGTGTTTACTATGAGATTTACATGATATTGTCCATGTTTTATGAAGTGATTTATAGTAATGTGAATGTATGGTGATGAATTATGAAATGATGAGGATGAATGATTGATTGCCCAGGGTTTATTGTGATTACATGATAATATGCATACATTCATTTTCCAAAAGAAATCATAAAAGTAAAGTTTGAAAAAGTAGCAATGAAAGTCTGGAAAAGTGGACTTGAGCTAAACTCACGGCTTAACCCCCTAAACCGTTGAGATCACAAAGAACGGAATGAAAACCAAAAAGGTTATGGCGACGGCCATGGTATGAGCTCATTACCCTTTTAGGGTGGTCTAAGGCATTAATGCATTCATCCCGTGAGTAATTAAGAAATATGTTGATGAAATAAATGAAAGATGATGATCACTAAACAAGTGAATGTTGAGGATGAATAATCATGAAATGCATGCAGCTCCTAAATGATTATTGCTTATTAGTGGTTTTTCATGATATGCTTATATGTATGCTTGATGAAATACTGAATGGATATTTCTGCTAATGTTCAAGATTAGTTTAAAAGTAACTGCACTTCGGCTAATCACGTTTGTGAAAGTTTGATAATTGAATCCTTATCTGTTCACCTTTTTATAATAAACCCGAAGTGACTGGGACGACAACGATGACACTTTTAGTACAAGTAGGAACTCCTACTGAGAAATCATGTATTTCTCACTCCTATGTTTATTTTCCGTTGTCGTTACCAGAGACAGACGTGTCCACCTAAAGCAACGAGGCCGTAGCTGAGGAAGGAGGTAGCACGTGAAGATTTCAAACCGTTCAAGTAGGAGCATTCCGAGCTTTAGTTACATTATAGTTTGTGAGAAACAATTAGTAATAGTAGAACTTATATTGTTATTTGTAATAACTTATCAGTATGATATATGCCCTGTTGTGACTTATGTATTAAGTGATTATATTCCAGTTTATGTGATAATTGTTTTACACTTAGTCTTTTATTCCGCTTATTTAATTAAGTGAATGTAACTTGATTATTATCTATAAAAGCGCTATGTATTTCACTTCTCGTTACTGAGCTTAAGTTTTCAAAAAATTAATTTATTTAAAAAAACTTCCATTATTTTTCTAAGTTAATTTCAAAAGAAAATTAATACAAGGCATAAGTGACCACTAATAGAATCCAAATGTGAACTTAAGCACAGTGGGGTTCTATTAGGGTGTTACATTATGGTATCAGAGCAGTTCATCCTATTTAAGCCTGAGGAATGGGTGACTATGCTTCGTCTATGATATCATGCTATTAATCTTATCTCGTATGATGGGATATAGGATTTAGAAATGCATGATCGTCTTGTGATACTGCCATAGTTGCTACCATGCTTAGCTATAGTATTGAGCCTGATCAACTCGATGACTGTTGTTTGGTGTATCTAGGAACTAATGGCAGCAAATGCACCACGCATGGGGCACGCGGTGGAGGTAATCGTGATGAACTGGCAAATGCACTCCAAGAGATGGCTAGGGCTATGCAAGCACAAGCAACAGTGATGATGGAGCAGATGAATAGGATGTCAGAGGAATCAGTTGGGAACCAAGAACATGGAAAATTCTCAGAATTCAAGAGAATGGACCTCCAGAATTCAAAGGGACAACTAACCCTGAAATAGCTGACATATGGATTCAAGAGATGGAGAAGGTTTTCTCAGTGGTGGAATGCTCTGATGAACAAAAGGTGGCATTCTCTACTTATATGCTGAAAGGAGAGGCTGCCGCGTGGTGGAAGGGTGCAAAGGGCTTGCTTGAAAGTGCTGAGATACAGATTACGTGGGAGGTTTTCTATGCTGCATTCCATAAGAAATATTTTCCAGATCCGGTTAAGAAGGCAAAGGAAGTAGAATTTCAAGGTCGACATTGTGGAAATCGAAGTGTGGCTGAGTACACAGCTAAGTTTGAAGAACTGATCAAACACTCAACTAGCTACCAAAGTAATCCCAACGAGGCTTGGAAATGCATGAAATATGAGAGTGGTTTGAGGCCAGACATTTTGGCATCTGTGGCTCCACTGGAGGTCACTGACTATGCATCTTTAGTCAGCAAAAGCCAAGTGGCTGAGAGTTGCAATCGCCAGCTAGTTGCCCACCGAGTTGAAGAGAATAGGAAGAGGTCTGCTCAACAAGGTCACCGAGGGTTCCCACCCCCTTACAAGAAACCCTACCAAGGAGGTGGATTTAAAGGGAAACAACCCCAACACCCTATGATGAATCAACCTAAGACACAAGCTGTTAATCGACCTAGGATGGCTGCTGTCCCTAAACCTATGACTAGACCCCCTTGTGCCACTTGTGGAAAGATACATGGAGGGGAATGCAGATTTGGTAAGAATGTTTGTTATCGGTGTGGACAGACAGGACACTATTCTAGAGAGTGCCTAAAGCTCAATCAGTCCTCTACACTTAAGCCTAAGGCACAGGGACGCGTATTTGCTATCACTGCTGAGATGCCCTCTGAATCCGATGATCTGATTCAAGGTAAGTGTATAATTAATGGAAAACCTTTAATTGTATTGTTTGATTCTGGCGCAACACATTCATTAATTTCATATGATTGTGCTAATAAGTTGAGATTGTATATATCTGACTTAAAAATCATCTTAGTTGTCTCTACACCCACTATAAATACTGTTAGAACTGATCAAGCCTGCCTAAATTGTGAATTTGAGGTAGCTGATAGGATTTTTCATCATGATTTAGTTTGTCTACCCTTGTCTAGTTTTGATGTAATCTTGGGCATGGATTGGCGTTCCAACCGTGTGTGTTACTACATTGTGCAAATAAGTCACTAGTATTTCTTCCTAAACCATCTTTACCCAATCCTTCTAAACTTGATAGAAAGGTACGACTATACCTAAACTCCATTATCGTGGGGGATAGTAGGAATGAAGAGCGAGGATATGTTTTCCTGATGACAAGTGAGAGGGAAGTGGAGCAAGCTCTAGAAAAGATCCTTATAGTAAAGGAATTCTCAGATGTTTTTCCTGATGACATACCTGAATTTCCTCCAAAAAGGGAGATTGAGTTTTCTATAGATTTGGTACCGGGAACGGGACCCATATCTATAGCTCCTTATAGGATGCCACTGGCCGAGTTAACAGAATTGAAGAAGCAATTAGAGGAGCTACTAGAGAAGAAATTCATTAGGCCTAGTGCTTCACCATGGGGAGCTCCAGTGCTATTTGTCAAGAAGAAGGATGGGAGCTTGCGGTTATGTGTAGATTATAGGCAGCTAAACCAAGTGACCATAAAGAATAAATACCCTTTGCCTAGAATAGATGACCTCATGGACCAATTAAGAGGAGCCCAAGTGTTTTCCAAGATAGATCTGCGATTAGGATACCACCAGATTCGAGTGAAGGAGGAGGACATACCAAAGACAGCCTTTAGGACTAGATATGGACATTATGAGTTTAATGTGATGTCGTTTGGGTTAACCAATGCACGTGTTTATGGACTACATGAATAGGATATTTAGACCATACTTGGACAAGTTTGTAATAGTGTTCATCGATGACATTCTAGTTTACTCTAGAACTGAAGAAGAGCACGAAGAACACTTACGAGTGGTGTTGGAGGTGTTGAGGAACAAGAAACTTTATGCAAAGTTGTCCAAGTGTGAATTTTGGATGAAGGAAGTTAAGTTCTTAGGTCATGTAGTGTCACATGGGGAATAGCAGTAGACCCAAGTAAGATAGAAGCGGTGCAACAATGGGAAACCCCTACCACTTTGTAAAGGAGATTAGGAGTTTTCTAGGGCTAGCGGTTACTCTTGAAGGTTCATTAGAGGTTTTTCCCAAATTGCCTTACCCTCACCAAGCTAACAAGGAAGAATTCAGCTTTTATATGGAGCCCAGAATGTGAAGAGAGTTTCCAAGAACTAAAGAAGAAGTTGACTACTACCCTGTCCTAATCCTAAGACCCAAAAGAAAAATTTGAGGTGTATTGTGATGCCTCGGGAAGAGGACTAGGATGTGTTTTGATGCAAAATAGGAATGTAGTAGCCTATGCCTCTAGACAGCTCAAACCCCATGAAGTTAATTACCCAACCCATGACTTAGAGCTAGCGGCTATTGTCTTTGCCTTAAAAATCTGGAGACATCATCTTTATGGTGTAAGGTTTGAAGTCTTTTTTGACCACAAAAGTCTGAAATACCTCTTCAACCAAAAGGAACTCAATATGAGACAAAGGCGTTGGATGGAGTTTCTCAAGGACTATGACTTTGGGTTGAACTACCACCCAGGAAAGGCAAATGTGGTAGCAGACGCTTTGAGTCGTAAGTCCTTGCATGCCGCTTGGCTCATGGTGAAAGAAAATGAGCTGATAGAAGATTTTAGGAACCTCAACTTAGGATATAGAGGGACTTCAGAACAAATTTGGTTAAGCTTGACTAAGTGTAACCAGTAGCTTTAAGGATCAAATAATTCAAGCCCAAAGGGAAGATGAGGATTTCCTTAGAACCTTAACCCTTGTCGAAGCAGGAAAGTTGAAAGAGTTTGTCCAGGATAAAGAAGGAGTGTGGAGATACCAAGGGAGAATCTGTGTACCTGCAAAAGAAGGACTGAGAGCTAGCATTTTGGACGAAGCCCACAAGAGTCAATTTAGTGTACACCTGTATAACCAAGATGTACCATGACCTAAAAAAAGATGTTCTGGTGGCCAAAGATGAAAGCAGACATAGCAAATATAGTGCAAAAATGTTTGGTATGCCAAAAAGTGAAGATAGAGCATCAAAAACCCTCCGGAGTGCTGCAACCTCTCGAAATCCCCGAATGGAAGTGGGAAGGAATATCCATGGATTTCGTGATGGGATTGCCAAGAACGCCTACCGGACATGACTCCATATGGGTAATTGTAGATAGATTGACCAAATCTGCTCACTTTTTACCCATTCGAGCAAATTACCCTTTGGAAAAGTTAGCTCAGCTATACATCCAAGAGATAATAAGGCTCCATGGAGTACCCAAAACCATTGTCTCAGATAGGGATCCAAGGTTCACCTCAAGATTTTGGGGAGCTTTGCAAAAGGCGTTTGGTTCAAGGTTGTGTCTAAGTACTGCCTATCACCCTCAAACTGATGGACAATCAGAAAGAACAATTCAAACCCTTGAGGATATGCTAAGAGCATGTGTCTTAGACCAGCCAAAAAGTTAGGACAAACAGCTTCCATTGATTGAGTTTGCATATAATAATAGTTACCATACTAGCATTGGGATGGCACCTTATGAGGCTTTGTATGGTAGAAAGTGTCAATCACCACTTTGTTGGTGTGACCCGGGAGAGCAAAGTATTTTGGGCCCTGATTTGGTAGAAGAGACAACCAAACAAATAAGGAAAATTAGGGAAAGAATCCTCCTTTGCTCAAAGTAGGCAGAAGAGCTATGCTGACAAGAGAAGGAAACCTCTCGAATTTCAAGAAGGAGAACACATATTCTTGCGAATTACTCCTACCACAGGTATAGGTCGTGCAATGAAAGTCAAAAAGCTAAGCCCTAGATTCTTAGGACCCTTCCAAATCCTCAAAAAGGTAGGTCCCTCCGCCTACCAAATTGCATTGCCTCCAAATTTGTCTAACCTGCACAATGTTTTTCATGTGTCCCAATTGAGAAAGTATCAGTCAGACCCTAGTCATGTGTTTGAGCCAGAAACTATACAATTAAAAGATGACTTAACTTTTGAATTACCACCGATGAGGATCGTGGATCATGGCATCAAGCAGCTGAGAAACAAATCTGTATCTCTGGTCCGAGTAGCTTGGGGACAAGATGGAATGGAAGAGCACACATGGGAGCTCGAGGAAGATATGCGAAAAGAATTTCCGAACCTATTCACAGGTATCAAATTTTGAGGGCAAAATTTTTAATAAGGAGGGGAGAAATGTAACATCCCCAAATTTATAACTAAGATAAATATTAATTAGCGATAGCAAAACCAAGAGAATCGGGACAAATGTTATGAAACACAACAAATAGTCTACTTAAGTATGTCTAGAAAAAAATGCAAAGAATTACGAAAATGCCATCACTTAGTAGGAATTACGAAAATGCCCTTGCTATGTAAAGGAAAATTGCGCACTTAATTAAATAAGCGGAATAAAAGACTAAGTGTAAAACAATTATCACATAAACTGGAATATAATCACTTAATACATAAGTCACAACAGGGCATATATCATACTGATAAGTTATTACAAATAACAATATAAGTTCTACTATTACTAATTGTTTCTCACAAACTATAATGTAACTAAAGCTCGGAATGCTCCTACTTGAACGGTTTGAAATCTTCACGTGCTACCTCCTTCCTCAGCTACGGCCTCGTTGCTTTAGGTGGACACGTCTGTCTCTGGTAACGACAACGGAAAATAAACATAGGAGTGAGAAATACATGATTTCTCAGTAGGAGTTCCTACTTGTACTAAAAGTGTCATCGTTGTCGTCCCAGTCACTTCGGGTTTATTATAAAAAGGTGAACAGATAAGGATTCAATTATCAAACTTTCACAAACGTGATTAGCCGAAGTGCAGTTACTTTTAAACTAATCTTGAACATTAGCAGAAATATCCATTCAAGATTTCATCAAGCATACATATAAGCATATCATGAAAAACCACTAATAAGCAATAATCATTTAGGAGCTGCATGCATTTCATGATTATTCATCCTCAACATTCACTTGTTTAGTGATCATCATCTTTCATTTATTTCATCAACATATTTCTTAATTACTCACGGGATGAATGCATCAATGCCTTAGACCACCCTAAAAGGGTAATGAGCTCATACCATGGCCGTCGCCATAACCTTTGTGGATTTCATTCCGTTCTTTGTGATCTCAACGGTTTAGGGGGTTAAGCCGTGAGTTTAGCTCAAGTCCACTTTTCCAGACTTTCATTGCTACTTTTTCAAACTTTACTTTTATGATTTCTTTTGGAAAATGAATGTATGCATATTATCATGTAATCACAATAAACCCTGGGCAATCAATCATTCATCCTCATCATTTCATAATTCATCACCATACATTCACATTACTATAAATCACTTCATAAAACATGGACAATATCATGTAAATCTCATAGTAAACACTTTCATAGATAATTCATATTAACTAACCAAAGTTATCAAGTTGAGTTCCTAGTGTTCGTAAGAGGTAATGGATGTCTTAGTATTATCTTTTTCTCTTAGTGTTCTTTGTACTCTTAGCATTCCATTAATACATTAATGCACTTCAAAATATTATTATAGGTTCCTTATATATTTTTATTATGACTTTCATATAACTCTTGAAGAATATTATTCTACTTAAATTCTTAAAATTCTCTCTTTACAAGACTTGATTCTTTTATTTATAGTTTTGACGTCTTTTAGAAGAAAGTTTATAATTCTCTGTATACTTGTTATCTCAGCTTAGTAAAGGTAGTTCCAAACTCCTAACTCATCAAATTTTAGCATTTACATCTTTGGAATAGTGTAAATCAACTGTAAACCATGCATAGGAGGGTTCCCAGGAAAGAGAGGTGGGTCACAATGGACATGCTTAAATACCAAGTCTTTCCTTAGCCAGAACCTTTCCAAACTGCACTTTCACAGTACACTATCCCGAAATTTATTTCTCATTCTGTATTTACGTGGTACAAAGCTTTTTACATAACATACATGGGTGTATTCCTATATGTGTTAGCTCTCCAACAAAGTTGAAATCAGTCCATTTGCATTTTTCTAGAGTGAGTTACATCTATTTTACTACTACAAGGTCAGATTTAAAGTTTCAGTCTTAGGCTCTACTTTAAAAATTTATATCTTGAGCTAGAAAACTCCGTTTTAGGTGATTCTTTTTGGAGAGTGTTCTATAATGAGTCTAGTTTATAGTAAAATTATTTTAATTTCGAGATACTTAATATTTTATGAACAGTAGCTTTCGAAGTACCTGCTGCCAGAAACAACTAGAATTTCCAGCACCTACCATTTTCATGTCTTAAGTTACCTTTATTAAATCAGGTTTCACATACAATCTTTTCAAGTTATATTTGAGTTTGATAACGTCATAAAGGTACTCATAACAAAATAGAACATGTCATATTTCTAAAAATATATTTTTCAAATAATCATTTAAAACTTTTGACAATAACTCAAACTTGAGGCATTCTATCAAGGTTAGAAGCCAACAATGCTTGAACAATTAAAGATGAAGCTCCTACCTCTTGTGTAGGGTCTAAAAAGGGTCCTTCTCTTCTTCCTTAAGCTTTGAACAAGAGTCTTTGGAGTGGATGACCCTCCTTGAATCTTGGCTTTAGAACTTGAATGCTTAAGAAAATATTTCTCACTAGAGTTAAAGATTGTAACTCTTGTGAGGGCTAGTGAAAGTTTGGACTTAGGATTTAAGTGTTTGGATGAAGTTTAGAGGATCAAGAGAAGTTTTTGAAGAACATAAGAAGAATGATAGAATAAGAAAGAAAGAACACTTAGGGAGTTTTTTTGAATTGAAGAGAGTTTGAGGAGTATTTATAGTGGAAAGATTAGAGAAAAAACAGAAGAAGGAAAGCACTTGGAGCATGATTTATGGAAACATGTTGGCTGAATTTTGGGACGAAAATGCTCCTTGTTTTGTGCAAACATGTTTCCATGTTTTGTGCAAACACATTTCCATGTTTTGTGCAAACACGTTTCCATGTTTTATGCAAACATGTTGGATGAAAATGCTCCATGTTTTATGCAAACATGTTTCCATGTTTTATGCAAAGATGTTAGTGGATATTTTTGTAATTAGACAATGATAGTGGTATTCTTGTAATTCCATTCATAGAGTAAGGGTATCTTTGTCATTTAATAAGGCAAGGGTAGTTTGGTAATTTCCTTTACATAGCAAGGGCATTTTCGTAATTCCTACTAAGTGATGGCATTTTCGTAATTCTTTGCATTTTTTTCTAGACATACTTAAGTAGACTATTTGTTGTGTTTCATAACATTTGTCCCGATTCTCTTGGTTTTGCTATCGCTAATTAATATTTATCTTAGTTATAAATTTGGGGATGTTACAAAGAGAGTTTCCAAGAACTAAAGAAGAAGTTGACCACTACCCCTGTCCTAATCCTACCTGACCCAAAAGAAAAATTTAAGGTGTATTGTGATGCCTCGGGAAGAGGACTAAGATGTGTTTTGATGCAAAATAGGAATGTAGTAGCCTATTCCTCTAGACAGCTCAAACCCCATGAAGTTAATTACCCAACCCATGACTTAGAGCTAGCGGCTATTGTCTTTGCCTTAAAAATCTGGAGACATTATCTTTATGGTGTAAGGTTTGAAGTCTTTTCTGACCATAAAAGTCTGAAATACCTCTTCAACCAAAAAGAACTCAATATGAGACAAAGGCGTTGGATGGAGTTTCTCAAGGACTATGACTTTGGGTTGAACTACCACCCAGGAAAGGCAAATGTGGTAGCAGACGCTTTGAGTCGTAAGTCCTTGCATGCCGCTTGGCTCATGGTGAAAGAAAATGAGCTGATAGAAGATTTTAGGAACCTCAACTTAGGATATAGGGGGACTTCAGAACAAATTCGATTAAGCCAACTAAGTGTAACCAGTAGCTTTAAGGATCAAATAATTCAAGCCCAAAGGGAAGATGAGGATTTCCTTAGAACCTTAACCCTTGTCAAAGCTGGAAAGTTGAAAGAGTTTGTCCAGGATAAGGAAGGAGTGTGGAGATACCAAGGGAGAATCTGTGTGCCTGCAAAAGAAGGATTGAGAGCTAGCATTTTGGAAGAAGCCCACAAGAGTCAATTTAGTGTACACCCCGGTATAACCAAGATGTACCATGACCTAAAAAAGATGTTCTGGTGGCCAAAGATGAAATCAGATATAGCAAATATAGTGCAAAAATGTTTGGTATGCCAAAAAGTGAAGATAGAGCATCAAAAACCCTCCAGAGCGCTGCAACCTCTCGAAATCCCCGAATGGAAGTGGGAAGGAATATCCATGGATTTCGTGATGGGATTGCCAAGAACGCCTACCGGACATGACTCCATATGGGTAATTGTGGATAGATTGACCAAATCTGCTCACTTTTTACCCATTCGAGCAAATTACCCTTTGGAAAAGTTAGCTCAGCTATACATCCAAGAGATAATAAGGCTCCATGGAGTACCCAAAACCATTGTCTCAGATAGGAATCCAAGGTTCACCTCAAGATTTTGGGGAGCTTTGCAAAAGGCGTTTGGTTCAAGGTTGTGTCTAAGCACTGCCTATCACCCTCAAACTGATGGACAATTAGAAAGAACAATTCAAACCCTTGAGGATATGCTAAGAGCATGTGTCTTAGACCAGCCAAAAAGTTGGGACAAACAGCTTCCATTGATTGAGTTTGCATATAATAATAGTTACCACACTAGCATTGGGATGGCACCCTATGAGGCTTTGTATGGTAGAAAGTGTCAATCACCACTTTGTTGGTGTGACCCAGGAGAGCAAAGTATTTTGGGACCTGATTTGGTAGAAGAGACAACCAAACAAATAAGGAGAATTAGGGAAAGAATCCTCACTGCTCAGAGTAGGCAGAAGAGCTATGCTGACAAGAGAAGGAAACCTCTCGAATTTCAAGAAGGAGAACACATATTCTTGCAAATTACTCCTACCACAGGTATAGGTCGTGCAATGAAAGTCAAAAAGCTAAGCCCTAGATTCTTAGGACCCTTCCAAATCCTCAAAAAGGTAGGTCCCTCTGCCTACCAAATTGCATTACCTCCAAATTTGTCTAACCTACACAATGTTTTTCATGTGTCCCAATTGAGAAAGTATCAGTCAGACCCCAGTCATGTGTTTGAGCCAGAAACTATACAATTAAAAGATGACTTAACTTTTGAATTACCACCGATGAGGATCGTGGATCATGGCATCAAGCAACTGAGAAACAAATCTGTATCTCTGGTCCGAGTAGCCTGGGGACAAGATGCAATGGAGGAGCACACATGGGAGCTCGAGGAAGCTATGCGAAAAGAATTTCCGAACCTATTCACAGGTATCAAATTTTGAGGGCAAAATTTTTAATAAGAAGGGGAGAAATGTAACATCCCCAAATTTATAACTAAGATAAATATTAATCTTAATTAGCGATAGCAAAACCAAGAGAATCTGGACAAATGTTATGAAACACAACAAATAGACTACTTAAGTATGTCTAGAGAAAAATGCAAAGAATTACGAAAATGCCATCACTTAGTGGAAATTACGAAAATGCCCTTGCTATGTAAAGGAAATTACCAAACTACCCTTACCTTATTAAATGACAAAGATACCCTTACTCTATGAATGGAATTACAAGAATACCACTATCATTGTCTAATTACAAAAATATCCTTGTCTTAGTTAAAGAAATTACTACAATGCTATTTGCACAAATCCCTACACTTGTCTTTAGACAAGAATGAATCTAAGCCATTAGATTAAGATGATAACACAATAATTTAACCACATACATCATACACATTTCTGAATCACATACATGCACTAAAGGTTAGAAAATCTCCACTAACATGTTTGCACAAAACATGGAGCATTTTCATCCAACATGTTTGCATAAAACATGGAAACATGTTTGCACACAACAAGGAGCATTTTCATCCCAAAATTCAGCCAACATGTTTCCATAAATCATGCTCCAAGTGCTTTCCTTCTTCTGTTTTTTTTCTCTAATCTTTCCACTATAAATACTCCTCAAACTCTCTTCAATTCAGAAACTCCCTAAGTGTTCTTTCTTTCTTATTCTATCATTCTTCTTATGTTCTTCAAAGACTTCTCTTGATCCTCTAAACTTCATCCAAACACTTAAATCCTAAGTTCAAATTTTCACTAGCCCTCACAAGAGTTACGATCTTTAACTCTAGTGAGAAATATTTTCTTAAGCACTCAAGTTCTAGAGCCAATATTCAAGGAGGGTCATCCACTCCAAAGACTCTTGTTCAAAGCTTAAGGAAGAAGAGAAGGACCCTTTTTAGACCCTACAAAAGAGGTAGGAGTTTCTTCTTTATTTGTTCAAGTATTGTTGGCTTCTAATTTTGCTCATGGATAGAATGCCTCAAACTTGAGTTATTGTCCAAAGTTTTGAATAATTATATTTTTAGAAAACACAACATGTTCTATTCTGCTATGAGTACTTTTATGATGTTATCAAACTCAAATATAACTTAAAAGATTGTATGTGAAACTTGAGTTAATAAAGATAACTTAAGACATGAACATGGCAGATGCTGGAATTTCTAGTTATTTCTGGTAGTAGTTACTTCGAAAATTAGTGTTCATAAAATATGAAGGATCTCGAAATGAAAATATTTTTATTATAAACTAGACTCATTGTAGAACACTCTCCAAAAAGAATCACCTAAAACGGAGTTTCCTAGCCCAAGATATAAATTTTTAAAGTAGAGCATAAGACTGAAACTCTTAATCTGACCTTGTAGTAGTAAAATAGGTGTAACTCACTCTAGAAACATGCAAATGGACTGATTTCAACTTTGTGGAAAAGCTAACACATCTACAAACACACTTATATATGCTATGCATAAAGTTTTACACCACGAAAATACAGAATGAGAGATATATTTTCGGGACAGTGTGCTGAGAAAGTCTTGAAGGTAGTGTGATACTGTGAAAGTGCAATTTAGAAAGGTTCTGGCTAAGGAAAGACTTGGTATTTAAGCGTGTCCATTGTGACCCACATCTCTTTCCTGGGAATCTTACTATGCACAATTACAGTTGATTTACACTAATCTAAGATGTTAGTGCTACAAATTTTATTCTAAAAGATGTCAAAACTCTAAATAAAAGATTCAAGTCTTGTAAAGAGATAATTTTAAGGATTTAAGTAGAATAATAATCTTCAGGAGATATATATAAAAGTCATAATAAAAATATATAAAGAACCTCTAAAAATATCTTAAAGGGTATTAATGTGTTAATGGAAATACTAAGAGTACAAAGAAGACTAAGAGAAAAAGATAATACCAAGATATCCATAACCTATTAGGAACACTAGAGACCTAACTTGATAACTTAGGTTGCTTAATGTGAATTATCTATGAGAATATTTACTATGAGATTTACATGATATTGTCTATGTTACATGAAGTGATATATAGAAATGTGAATGTATTGATGAGATATGAAATGATAATGATAAAATGATTGACTGTTTGTGAAAGTTTGATAATTGAATCCTTACCTGTTCACCTTTTTATAATAAACCCGAAGTGACTGGGACGACAACGATGACTGTAACACCCTAATAGAACCCCACTGTGCTTAAGTTCACATTTGGATTCTATTAGTTGTCACTTATGCCTTGAATTAATTTTCTTTTGAAACTAACTTAGAAAAATAATGGAAGTTTTTTTTTTCTTTAAATAAATTAATTTTTTTGAAAACTTAAGCCTGTAACGAGAAGTGAAATACATAGCGCTTTTATAGATAATAATCAAATTACATTGCGCACTTAATTTAATAAGCGGAATAAAAGACTAAGTGTAGAACAATTATCACATAAACTGGAATATAATCACTTAATACATAAGTCACAACAGGGCATATATCATACTGATAAGTTATTACAAATAACAATATAAGTTCTACTATTACTAATTGTTTCTCACAAACTATAATGTAACTAAAGCTCGGAATGCTCCTACTTGAACGGTTTGAAATCTTCACGTGCTACCTCCTTCCTCAGCTACGGCCTCGTTGCTTTAGGTGGACACGTCTGTCTCTAGTAACGACAACGGAAAATAAACATAGGAGTGAGAAATACATGATTTCTCGAGAGGAGTTCCTACTTGTACTAAAAGTGTCATCGTTGTCGTCCCAGTCACTTCGGGTTTATTATAAAAAGGTGAGCAGTAAGGATTCAATTATCAAACTTTCACAAACGTGATTAGCCGAAGTGCAGTTACTTTTAAACTAATCTTGAACATTAGCAGAAACATTCATTCAGTATTTCATCAAGCATACATATAAGCATATCATGTAAAACCACTAATAAGCAGTAATCATTTAGGAGCTGCATGCATTTCATGATTACTCATCCTCAACATTCACTTGTTTAGTGATCATCATCTTTCATTTATTTCATCAACATATTTCTTAATTATTCACGGGATGAATGCATCAATGCCTTAGACCACCCTAAAAAGGGTAATGAGCTCATACCATGGCCGTCGCCATAACCTTTTTGGTTTTCATTCCGTTGCCGTGATCTCAACGGTTTAGGGGGTTAAGCCGTGAGTTTAGCTCAAGTCCACTTTTCCAGACTTTCATTGCTACTTTTTCAAACTTTACTTTTATTATTTCTTTTGGAAAATGAATGTATGCATATTATCATGTAATCACAATAAACCTTGGGCAATCAATCATTCATCCTCATCATTTCATAATTCATCACCATACATTCACATTACTATAAATCACTTCATAAAACATGGACAATATCATGTAAATCTCATAGTAAACACTTTCATAGATAATTCATATTAACTAACCAAAGTTATCAAGTTGAGTTCCTAGTGTTCGTAAGAGGTAATGGATGTCTTAGTATTATCTTTTTCTCTTAGTGTTCTTTGTACTCTTAGCATTCCATTAATACATTAATGCACTTCAAAATATTATTATAGGTTCCTTATATATTTTTATTATGACTTTCATATAACTCTTGAAGATTATTATTCTACTTAAATTCTTAAAATTCTCTCTTTACAAGACTTGATTCTTTTATTTATAGTTTTGACATCTTTTAGAAGAAAGTTTATAATTCTCTGTATACTTGTTAGTAAAGGTAGTTCCAAATTCCTAACTCATCAAATTTTAGCATTTACATCTTTGGAATAGTGTAAATCAACTGTAAACCATGCATAGGAGGGTTCCCAGGAAAGAGAGGTGGGTCACAATGGACATGCTTAAATACCAAGTCTTTCCTTAGCTGGAACCTTTCCAAACTGCACTTTCACAGTACATTATCCCGAAATTTATTTCTCATTCTGTATTTACATGGTACAAAGCTTTATACATAACATACATGGGTGTATTCCTATATGTGTTAGCTCTCCAACAAAGTTGAAATCAGTCCATTTACATTTTTCTAGAGTGAGTTACATCTATTTTACTACTACAAGGTCAGATTTAAAGTTTCAGTCTTAGGCTCTACTTTAAAAATTTATATCTTGAGGTAGAAAACTCCGTTTTAGGTGATTCTTTTTGGAGAGTGTTCTATAATGAGTCTAGTTTATAGTAAAATTATTTTAATTTCGAGATACTTAATATTTTATGAACAGTAGCTTTCGAAGTACCTGCTGCCAGAAACAACTAGAATTTCCAGCACCTACCATTTTCATGTCTTAAGTTACCTTTATTAAATCAGGTTTCACATACAATCTTTTCAAGTTATATTTGAGTTTGATAACATCATAAAGGTACTCATAACAAAATAGAACATGTCATATTTCTAAAAATATATTTTTCAAATAATCATTTAAAACTTTTGACAATAACTCAAACTTGAGGCATTCTATCAAGGTTAGAAGCCAACAATGCTTGAACAATTAAAGATGAAGCTCCTACCTCTTGTGTAGGGTCTAAAAAGGGTCCTTCTCTTCTTCCTTAAGCTTCGAACAAGAGTCTTTGGAGTGGATGACCCTCCTTGAATCTTGGCTCTAGAACTTGAATGCTTAAGAAAATATTTCTCACTAGAGTTAAAGATTGTAACTCTTGTGAGGGCTAGTGAAAGTTTGGACTTAGGATTGAAGTGTTTGGATGAAGTTTAGAGGATCAAGAGAAGTTTTTGAAGAACATAAGAAGAATGATAGAATAAGAAAGAAAGAACACTTAGGGAGTTTCTGAATTGAAGAGAGTTTGAGGAGTATTTATAGTGGAAAGATTTAGAGAAAAAAACAGAAGATGGAAAGCACTTGGAGCATGATTTATGGAAACATGTTGGCTGAATTTTGGGATGAAAATGCTCCTTGTTTTGTGCAAACACGTTTCCATGTTTTGTGCAAACACGTTTCCATGTTTTATGCAAACATGTTGGATGAAAATGCTCCATGTTTTATAAAACATGTTTCCATGTTTTATGCAAACACGTTTCCATGTTTTGTGCAAAGATGTTAGTGGATATTCTTGTAATTCCATTCATAGAGTAAGGGTATCTTTGTCATTTAATAAGGCAAGGGTAGTTTGGTAATTTCCTTTACATAGCAAGGGCATTTTCGTAATTTCCACTAAGTGATGGCATTTTCGTAATTCTTTGCATTTTTCTCTAGACATACTTAAGTAGTCTATTTGTTGTGTTTCATAACATTTGTCCAGATTCTCTTGGTTTTGCTATCGATAATTAAGATTCTTAGTTATAAATTTGGGGATGTTACAATGACACTTTTAGTACAAGTAGGAACTCCTACTGAGAAATCATGTATTTCTCACTCCTATGTTTATTTTCCGTTGTCGTTACCAGAGATAGACGTGTCCACCTAAAGCAACAAAGCTGTAGCTGAGGAAGGAGGTAGCGCGTGAAGATTTCAAACCTTTGAAGTAGGAGCATTCCGAGCTTTAGTTACATTATAGTTTGTGAGAAACAATTAGTAATAGTAGAACTTATATTGTTATTTGTAATAACTTATTGGTATGATATATGCCCTGTTGTGACTTATGTATTAAGTGATTATATTCCAGTTTATGTGATAATAGTTCTACACTTAGTCTCTTATTCCGCTTATTTAATTAAGTGCGCAATGTAACTTGATTATTATCTATAAAAGCGCTATGTATTTCACTTCTCGTTACAGGCTTAAGTTTTCAAAAAATTAATTTATTTAAAGAAAAAAAAACTTCCACCTATTTTTCTAAGTTAATTTCAAAAGAAAATAAATGCAAGGCATAAGTGACAACTAATAGAATCCAAATGTGAACTTATGCACAGTGGGGTTCTATTAGGGTGTTACATTACATGTAACGCCTGGGGACGAGGATGAGGAGTGATCGTCGGTGCAAAGAGGGCACGGACAAGGAGCGGCTCCTCGCAAGGTCCTCTAAGCGGAGGGGTACATGAATAAACCGATTACACACCCGAATGAGGGAGATCCTAAGACTGTATAGGTATGGGACTATACAGTTGAGGAGGGCTTATATGAATTGATTTGTACTACCTATACCAACAAGATGCATCTTCTTTTCGGTAGCCTAAACTGAAAGAACTCCACAGTTAAGCGTGCTTGACCTGGGGTAATTTTGGGATGGGTGACCTCCTGAGAAGTTTGCCCAGGAAGCGTGTGAGTGAGGACAAAGCATGCTGAAAGGACCCGTGTTAGTTTGTGGGGACAGTTGTCAATCCATAAAGCAGCAGGGGATGTTACAAATGGTATCAGAGCCTGCACCTCTCCCAGTACGGTGTGGTTCGGGGACGAACCAGGAGGAAGCTGGTGGGCATGTAACGCCCAGGGACGACGAGGAGGAGTGATCACCGGTGCAAAGAGGGCACGTGTAACATCCCCAAATTTATAACTAAGATAAAAATATTAATCTTAATTAGCGATAGCAAAACCAAGAGAATCTGGACAAATGTTATGAAACACAACAAATAGACTACTTAAGTATGTCTAGAGAAAAATGTAAAGAATTACGAAAATGCCATCACTTAGTGGAAATTACGAAAATGCCCTTGCTATGTAAAGGAAATTACCAAACTACCCTTGCCTTATTAAATGACGAAGATACCCTTACTCTATGAATGGAATTACAAGAATACCACTATCATTGTCTAATTACAAAAATATCCTTGTCTTAGTTAAAGAAATTACTATAATGCCATTTGCACAAATCCCTAGACTTGTCTTTAGACAAGAATGAATCTAAGCCATTGGATTAAGATGATAACACAATAATTTAACCACATACATCATACACAGTTTTGAATCACATACATGCACTAAAGGTTAGACAATCTCCACTAACATCTTTGCACAAAACATGGAGCATTTTCATCCAACATGTTTGCATAAAACATGGAAACATGTTTGCACAAAACAAGGAGCATTTTCATCCCAAAATTCAGCCAACATGTTTCCATAAATCATGCTCCAAGTGCTTTCCTTCTTCTGTTTTTTCTCTAATCTTTCCACTATAAATACTCCTCAAACTCTCTTCAATTCAGAAACTCCCTAAGTGTTCTTTCTTTCTTATTCTATCATTCTTCTTATGTTCTTCAAAGACTTCTCTTGATCCTCTAAACTTCATCCAAACACTTAAATCCTAAGTCCAAACTTTCACTAGCCCTCACAAGAGTTACAATCTTTAACTCTAGTGAGAAATATTTTCTTAAGCACTCAAGTTCTAGAGCCAAGATTCAAGGAGGGTCATCCACTCCAAAGACTCTTGTTCAAAGCTTAAGGAAGAAGAGAAAGACCCTTTTTAGACCCTACACAAGAGGTAGGAGTTTCTTCTTTATTTGTTCAAGTATTGTTGGCTTCTAACTTTGCTCATGGATAGAATGCCTCAAACTTGAGTTATTGTCAAAAGTTTTGAATAATTATATTTTTAGAAAACACAATCTGTTCTATTCTGCTATGAGTACTTTTATGATGTTATCAAACTCAAATATAACTTAAAATATTGTATGTGAAACTTGAGTTAATAAAGATAACTTAAGACATGAACATGGCAGGTGCTGGAATTTCTAGTTATTTCTGGTAGTAGTTACTTCAAAAATTAGTGTTCATAAAATATGAAGGATCTAGAAATAAAAATATTTTTATTATAAACTAGACTCATTGTAGAACACTCTCCAAAAAGAATCACCTAAAACGGAGTTTCCTAGCCCAAGATATAAATTTTTAAAGTGGAGCCTAAGACTGAAACTCTTAATCTGACCTTGTAGTAGTAAAATAGGTGTAACTCACTCTAGAAAAATGCAAATGGACTGATTTCAACTTTGTGGAAAAGCTAACACACCTACAACCACACTTATGTATGCTATGCATAAATTTTTACACCACAAAAATACAGATTGAGAGATATATTTTCGGGATAGTGTGCTGAGAAAGTCTTGAAGGCAGCGTGATACTGTGAGAGTGCAATTTGGAAAGGTTCTGGCTAAGGAAAGACTTGGTATTTAAGCGTGTCCATTGTGACCCACCTCTCTTTCCTGGGAATCCTACTATGCACAATTTACAGTTGATTTACACTAATCTAAGATGTTAGTGCTACAAATTTTATTCTAAAAGATTGCAGAACTTTAAATAAAAGATTCAAGTCTTGTAAAGAGATAATTTTAAGGATTTAAGTAGAATAATAATCTTCAGGAGATATATATAAAAGTCATAATAAAAATATATAAAGAACCTCTAAAAATATCTTAAAGGGTATTAATGTATTAATGGAAATACTAAGAGTACAAGGAAGACTAAGAGAAAAAGATAATACCAAGATATCCATAACCTATTAGGAACACTAGAGACCTAACTTTATAACTTAGGTTGCTTAATGTGAATTATCTATGAGAATGTTTACTATGAGATTTTACATGATATTGTCTATGTTACATGAAGTGATATACAGAAATGTGAATGTATTGATGAGATATGAAATGATAATGATAAAATGATTGACTGTGCCATAATTTATTAATGTGCATACATTCATGTTTCAAATGAAATAATAAATAGACCAACTCACTGCTTAATCCTCTTTGAGGTTTAAGGTATTGATGATTTCACTAAGTGAGAATAAAAGTAAAACCTGAAAAAGTAGCAATGATAGTCTGGAAAAGTGGACTTGAGCTAAACTCACGGCTTAACCCCCTAAACCGTTGAGATCATGGCAATGGAAAGAAAACCAAAAGGTTGTGGCGACGGCCACGGTATGAGCTCATTACCCTTTTAGGGTGGTCTAAGGCATTAATGCATTCATCCCGTGAGTAATTAAGAAATATGTTGATGAAATAAATGAAAGCTGATGATCACTAAACAAGTGAATGTTGAGGATGAGTAATCATGAAATGCATGCAGCTCCTAAATGATTATTGCTTATTAGTGGTTTTACATGATATGCTTATATGTATGCTTGATAAAATACTGAATGGATATTTCTGTTAATGTTCAAGATTAGTTTAAAAGTAACTGCACTTCGGCTAATCACGTTTGTGAAAGTTTGATAATTGAATCCTTACCTGTTCACCTTTTTATAATAAACCCGAAGTGACTGGGACGACAACGATGACACTTTTAGTACAAGTAGGAACTCCTACTGAGAAATCATGTATTTCTCACTCCTATGTTTATTTTCCGTTGTCGTTACCAGAGAGAGACGTGTCCACCTAAAGCAACGAAGCTGTAGCTGAGGAAGGAGATAGGGTGTGAAGATTTCAAACCTTTCAAGTAGGAGCATTCCGAGCTTTAGTTACATTATAGTTTGTGAGAAACAATTAGTAATAGTAGAACTTATATTATTATTTGTAATAACTTATCAGTATGATATACGCCCTGTTGTAACTTATGTATTATGTGATTATATTCCAGTTTATGTGATAATAGTTCTACACTTAGTCTCTTATTCCGCTTATTTAATTAAGTGCGCAATGTAACTTGATTATTATCTATAAAAGCGCTATATATTTCACTTCTCGTTACAGGCTTAATGTAACATCCCCTGCTGCTTTTATGGATTGACGACTGTCCCCACAAACCAACACAGGTCTTTTCAGCATGCTTTGTCCTCACTCACACGCTTCCTAGGAAAACTTCCCAGGAGGTCACCCATCCCAAAATTACCCCAGGTCAAGCACGCTTAACTGTGGAGTTCTTTCAGTTTGGGCTACCGAAAAGAAGATGCATCTTGTTGGTATAGGTAGTGCAAATCAATTCATATAAGCCCTCCTCAACTGTATAGTCCTATACCTATACAATCTTAGGATCCCTCTCATTCGGGTGTGTAATCGGTTCATTCATATACCCCTCTGCTTAGAGGACCTTGCGAGGAGCCACTCCTTGTCCGTGCCCTCTTTGCACCGGCGATCACTCCTCGTCCTCGTCCCCGGGCGTTACATGAGATTTACATGATATTGTCCATGTTTTATGAAGTGATTTATAGTAATGTGAATGTATGGTGATGAATTATGAAATGATAAGGATGAATGATTGATTGCCCAAGGTTTATTGTGATTACATGATAATATGCATACATTCATTTTCCAAAAGAAATAATAAAAGTAAAGTTTGAAAAAGTAGCAATGAAAGTCTGGAAAAGTGGACTTGAGCTAAACTCACGGCTTAACCCCCTAAACCGTTGAGATCACGGCAACGGAATGAAAACCAAAAAGGTTATGGCGACGGCCATGGTATGAGCTCATTACCCTTTTAGGGTGGTCTAAGGCATTGATGCATTCATCCCGTGAATAATTAAGAAATATGTTGATGAAATAAATGAAAGATGATGATCACTAAACAAGTGAATGTTGAGGATGAGTAATCATGAAATGCATGCAGCTCCTAAATGATTACTGCTTATTAGTGGATTTACATGATATGCTTATATGTATGCTTGATGAAATCTTGAATGAATATTTACGCTAATGTTCAAGATTAGTTTAAAAGTAACTGCACTTGGCTAATCACGTTTGTGAAAGTTTGATAATTGAATCCTTACTGTTCACCTTTTATAATAAACCCAAGTATTTGGGACGACAACGATGACACTTTTAGTACAAGTAGGAACTCCTACTGAGAAATCATGTATTTCTCACTCCTATGTTTATTTTCCGTTGTCGTTACCAGAGACAGACGTGTCCACCTAAAGCAACGAGGCCGTAGCTGAGGAAGGAGGTAGCACGTGAAGATTTCAAACAGTTCAAGTAGGAGCATTCCGAGCTTTAGTTACATTATAGTTTGTGAGAAACAATTAGTAATAGTAGAACTTATATTGTTATTTGTAATAACTTATCAGTATAATATATGCCTTGTTGTGACTTATGTATTAAGTGATTATATTCCAGTTTATGTGATAATTGTTCTACACTTAGTCTTTTATTCCGCTTATTTAATTAAGTGCGCAATGTAATTTGATTATTATCTATAAAAGCGCTATGTATTTCACTTCTCGTTACAGGCTTAAGTTTTCAAAAAAATTAATTTATTTAAAGAAAAAAAAAACTTCCATTATTTTTCTAAGTTAATTTCAAAAGAAAATTAATACAAGGCATAAGTGACAACTACTAGAATCCAAATGTGAACTTAAGCACAGTGGGGTTCTATTAGGGTGTTACACTTAAGTTTTAAAAAAATTAATTTATTTAAAGAAAAAAAAAACTTCCATTATTTTTCTAAGTTAATTTCAAAAGAAAATAAATGCAAGGCATAAGTGACAACTAATAGAATCCAAATGTGAACTTGAGCACAGTGGGGTTCTATTAGGGTGTTACAGCACGGACAAGGAGCGGCTCCTCGCAAGGTCCTCTAAGTGGAGGGGTACATGAATGAACCGATTACACACCCGAATGAGAGGGATCCTAAGACTGTATAGGTATGGGACTATACAGTTGAGGAGGGCTTATATGAATTGATTTGCACTACCTATACCAACAAGATGCATGTAACATCCCCAAATTTATAACTAAGATAAATATTAATTAGCGATAGCAAAAACCAAGAGAATCTGGACAATTGTTATGAAACACAACAAATAGACTACTTAAGTATGTCTAGAGAAAAATGCAAAGAATTACGAAAATGCCATCACTTAGTGGAAATTATGAAAATGCCCTTGCTATGTAAAGGAAATTACCAAACTACCCTTGCCTCATTAAATGACAAAGATACCCTTACTCTATGAATGGAATTACAAGAATACCACTATCATTGTCTAATTACAAAAATATCCTTGTCTTAGTTAAAGAAATTACTACAATGCCATTTGCACAAATCCCTAGACTTGTCTTTAGACAAGAATGAATCTAAGTCATTGGATTAAGATGATAACACAATAATTTAACCACATACATCATACACATTTCTGAATCACATACATGCACTAAAGGTTAGAAAATCTCCACTAACATCTTTGCACAAAACATGGAGCATTTTCATCCAACATGTTTGCATAAAACATGGAAACATGTTTGCACAAAACATGGAAACATGTTTGCACAAAACATGGAGCATTTTCATCCAACATGTTTGCTTAAAATATGGAAACATGTTTGCACAAAGCAAGGAGCATTTTTATCCCAAAATTCAGCCAACATGTTTCCATAAATCATGCTCCAAGTGCTTTCTTTCTTTTGTTTTTTCTCTAATCTTTCCACTATAAATACTCCTCAAACTCTCTTCAATTCAGAAACTCCCTAAGTGTTCTTTCTTTCTTATTCTATCATTCTTCTTAAACTTCTCTTGATCCTCTAAACTTCATCCAAACACTTAAATCCTAAGTTCAAACTTTCACTAGCCCTCACAAGAGTTACAATCTTTAACTCTAGTGAGAAATATTTTCTTAAGCACTCAAGTTCTAGAGCTAAGATTCAAGGAGGGTCATCCACTCCAAAGACTTTTGTTCAAAGCTTAAGGAAGAAGAGAAGGACCCTTTTTAGACTCTACACAAGAGGTAGGAGCTTCATCTTTAATTATTCAAGCATTGTTGGCATCTAACCTTGATAGAATGCCTCAAGTTTGAGTTATTGTCAAAAGTTTTGAATGATTTGAAAAATATATTTTTAGAAATATGACATGTTCTATTCTGTTATGAGTACTCTTATGATGTTATCAAACTCAAATATAACTTGAAAAGATTGTTTGTGAAACCTAATTTAATAAAGGTAACTTAAGACATGAAAATGGTAGGTGCTGGAATTTCTAGTTGTTTCTAGCAGCAGGTACTTCGAAAGCTACTGTTCATAAAATATCAAACATCTCGGAGTTAAAATAATTTTACTATAAACTAGACTCATTATAGAACATTTTCCAAAAAGAATCACCTAAAACGAAGTTTTTTAGCTCAAGATATAATTTTTTAAAGTAGAGCCTAAGACTGAAACTTTAAATTTGACCTTGTAGTAGTAAAGTAAGTGTAACTCACTCTAGAAAAATGCAAATGGACTGATTTCAACTTTGTTGGAGAGCTAACATATATAGGAATACACCCATGTATGTTATGTATAAAGCTTTGCACCTCGTAAATACAGAATGAGAAATAAATTTCGGAATAGTGTACTGTGAAAGTGCAGTTTGGAATGGTTCTGGCTAAGGAAAGACTTGGTATTTAAGCGTGTCCATTGTGACCCACCTCTCTTTCCTGGGAACCCTCCTATCCATGGTTTACAATTGATTTACACTATTCCAAAGATGTAAATGCTAAAATTTGATGAGTTAGGAATTTGGAACTACCTTTACTAAGCTGAGATAACAAGTATACAGAGAATTATAAACTTTCTTCTAAAAGATGTCAAAACTATAAATAAAAGAATCAAGTCTTGTAAAAAGAGAATTTTAAGAATTTAAGTAGAATAATAATCTTCAAGAGTTATATGAAAACCATAATAAAAATATATAAAGAATCTATAATAATATTTTGAAGTGCATTAATGTATTAATGGAATTCTAAGAGTACAAAGAACACTAAGAGAAAAAGATAATACTAAGACGTCCATCACCTCTTAGGAACACTAGGAACTCAACTTGATAACTTTGGTTGCTTAAAATGAATCATTTATGAAAATGTTTACTATGAGATTTACATGATATTATCCATGTTTCATGAAGTGAATTATAGTAAAATGTATAGTGATGAGTTATGAAATGATGAAGATGAATGATTGATTGCCCATGATTTATTGTGATTACATGATGATATGCATACATTCATTTTCAAAGGAAATAATAAAAGTAAAAGCCTGAAAAAGTAGCAATGAAAGTCTGGAAAAGTGGACTTGAGCTAAACTCACGGCTTAACCCCCTAAACCGTTGAGATCACTAAGAACGGAAAGGAAACCAAAAAGGTTGTGGCGACGGCCACGGTATGAGCTCATTACCCTTTTAGGGTGGTCTAAGGCATTGATGCATTCATCCCGTGAGTAATTAAGAAATATGTTGATCACTAAACAAGTGAATGTTGAGGATGAGTAATCATGAAATGCATGCAGCTCCTAAATGATTATTGCTTATTAGTGGTTTTACATGATATGCTTATATGTATGCTTGATGAAATACTGAATGGATATTTCTGCTAATGTTCAAGATTAGTTTAAAAGTAACTGCACTTCGGCTAATCACGTTTGTGAAAGTTTGATAATTGAATCCTTATCTGTTCACCTTTTTATAATAAACCCGAAGTGACTGGGACGACAACGATGACACTTTTAGTACAAGTAGGAACTCCTACTGAGAAATCATGTATTTCTCACTCCTATGTTTATTTTCCGTTGTCGTTACCAGAGAGAGACGTGTCCACCTAAAGCAACGAAGCTGTAGCTGAGGAAGGAGATAGGGTGTGAAGATTTCAAACCTTTCAAGTATGAGCATTCTGAGCTTTAGTTACATTATAGTTTGTGAGAAACAATTAGTAATAGTAGAACTTATATTGTTATTTGTAATAACTTATTAGTATGATATACGCCCTGTTGTGACTTATGTATTAAGTGATTATATTCCAGTTTATGTGATAATTGTTCTACACTTAGTCTCTTATTCCGCTTATTTAATTAAGTGCGCAATGTAACTTGATTATTATCTATAAAAGCGCTATGTATTTCACTTCTCGTTACAGGCTTAAGTTTTCAAAAAATTAATTTATTTAAAGAAAAAAAAAAACTTCCACTATTTTTCTAAGTTAATTTCAAAAGAAAATAAATGTAAGGCATAAGTGACAACTAATAGAATCCAAATGTGAACTTAAGCACAGTGGGGTTCTATTAGGGTGTTACATTGCATCTTCTTTTCGGTAGCCTAAACTAAAAGAACTCCACAGTTAAGTGTGCTTGACCTGGGGTAATTTTGGGATGGGTGACCTCCTGGGAAGTTTTCCCAAGAAGCGTGTGAGTGAGGACAAAGCATGCTGAAAGGACCCGTGTTAGTTTGTGGGGACAGTCGTCAATCCATAAAGCAGCAGGGGATGTTACAAATGGTATCAGAGCCTGTACCTCTCCCAGGACGGTGTGGTTCGGGGACGAACCAGGCGGAAGCTGGTGGGCATGTAACGCCCGGGGACGAGGACGAGGAGTGATCGCCGGTGCAAAGAGGGCACGGACAAGGAGCGGCTCCTCGCAAGGTCCTCTAAGTGGAAGGGTACATGAATGAACCGATTACACACCCGAATGAGAGGGATCCTAAGACTGTATAGGTATGGGACTATACAGTTGAGGAGGGCTTATATGAATTGATTTGCACTACCTATACCAACAAGATGCATCTTCTTTTCGGTAGCCTAAACTGAAAGAACTCCACAGTTAAGCGTGCTTGACCTGGGGTAATTTTGGGATGGGTGACCTCCTGGGAAGTTTTCCCAGGAAGCGTGTGAGTGAGGACAAAGCATGCTGAAAGGACCCGTGTTAGTTTGTGGGGACAGTCGTCAATCCATAAAGCAGCAGGGGATCTTACAGCCTTCCTTGAGGATGCGACATTTGTTGACTAGGGTAGGGAAATCCCTGATCTCCATGTGTGCAATGGCGACATTGAGCTCGGCCTTCAACCCAGCCTCGTACTTGACACCCTTCCACATTTCATCAGGATTACCATGAAAAACCCTCAAGAACTTGATTAGCTCCTCAAACTTGGCAGTATATTGTACCACACTCATCTTGCCCTGGGTTAGTTGCATGAACTCTATATCTTTAGCATTTCTTACCGATTCTGGGAAGTGCTTCTTATATAAGTAGTTTTTGAATAATTCCCAATTGATCAAGCGACTAGATGTCTCCAATAATCTTCGGGTGCTAGTCTACCAAAACTCAGCATCCGCCTCTAGCATGTATGTCGTAAAAGTTACCTTTTCCTCTTCGGTGCAAGTGATCACCAAGAAGATCTTCTCCATGCTTTTAATACACTTATCTGCTTGGTTTGGGTTTAGAGTTCCTCGAAATGGTGACGGGTTTGCCTTGCGGAACTCCCCAAATCAGGCATGTTTGAGCCCTTCAGTAGTGTTGGGGCCCCGACTAGTATCGCCTTGGCATTCCATCCTTTCAAACATTGTCTACATGGCTCTTGCCATGTCCTTGATAGCTTCTGCGGTCTCATTATTCTGATTGTCTCCGTTTGGAGTCCTATTCTGTCATGGTCATGCCATCAGTTCCTGAGCACACAAAACAACAAACATTGAGGTGATCAGGCTCAATACTGTAGCATGCACACAAATAGGGGGTCATGCATCTCTATCCTATAGCTTGTATAAAAAGCACTACACATGACATGACTATTACATTATGCTTAAGAAGCATACTCAGTCCAATCTCCAGGCCCCATGAAAATCGAACTACTCTGATATCAAAATTGTAACACTCCAATAATTAACCTAACACGCCTAGGACGCGTTCGAGTTAATTACTCTTTTGTTTCAGTTCTTATTTCTCAACTTGGGAATACTTTAATGAAAATATGGGTAAATAACATGTGAGTAGCACGTATAGGTAAAGCATGTTATTCATTTACCATGATGCGAAGGAAAACAAAACTATCCATGGGCATATATAAAATGTAATCACAACAATCTTATGAACATAAGCACACTGTCATATATATACGTACATAAAACAAACACTAACCATTCCCTGACTCACCCTAAAATCAAACCGTTAAGATAGTACTATGCCCACTAACAGGGGTTGGGCTAAGCATAGTCACCCAAAGAAACATACACAATATGTACATAGAAACCAATATAATCCTACTGGAGTATCTCCTAGTACTAAAACCCATGATTAAAGTCAGTATGAGTGGCGAGATGACCTATGGGATGAATGTTAGCTCCTCGGCATGGATGGGTGGCTCCTCTACCATCATGTTGGATTCCCCTCATAGGTTCAGTCACCGTGGCCTCTCCATCTCTGTCAATTCCCATATCCCTGGGAATGGTAGGTGTGGAGCAGCTTGAAGAGTGTTGGGAGGGGGATTCCTCTGATGGATCTAAGCAAGGCTCAGCAAGGCGAGGGGGTGAACAGGGTGTATAAATAGGGAAGTCATAGATGGCAGATGTAGCAGTGTGGCCGCAAGGAAATTGCTCTGTACGTGGACAGGCATGATCAAAAGCAAAATCATCAGTGAATGGAGTAGCGGTGGAGAACCATATACCGGTAATCAGGTGTGTGAAGGGACAATCTAAGAAAGCAAATAGACGGATGGCACATTGACCCACAAAATGATAGGACTGGTTGATAGAATCAAAATGCATTTCCCAGGTGGGAGCCTCAATGTAAAGCACGAATGTGGCCATCGTCTTCTAAAGATGAGATAGAAAGAAAAGAGAAGGAATAAGAAACTTGAACAAGTATCCCAATAGGGCTCTTACCCCTAAATGGGTGTCATCATCTTCGTCTTTAGGAACGTCAGGTTTCATTATGAAATAGTGTATGCTATAGGGTTCGTTTATTAGTTTAAAAACCTATTAGCCGAGGTTCGTGTCTTTTACCATAATTCTTAATGCTGTAAATACATCACGCCTCATCATAAATGCACATTGATGCCATATACAATGCATTGCAAAATCTCAATAATTCAATATGGCAGAAAGAATATAAATTGTCATAAATCAATCCTTTCTGTTCACTGTTTTAGGTGACTAAGCTTTCTTGTTCTCTTTCAGAGGGTCACCCTAATGCTATCTCTTCTTGAGAGTTCTAGATTATGAGCACATACCTTAAACTAGTCGTCACTAGTTTCTACTTACCTTGTGATAAGCTATTTATCCTATGATAAGTTTAACTCTCGACTCCCAGAGTACGGGTTAGGAGGCCCAAGGATCACCTATCATAACCATTAATTGTTGGAGTTTATAGGGGTTCATTCCTATGTGCTGTGTGTCACCTTTCGTCTTAACATGTTACTTAGAGATGCACATATGAGCAAACATAATCATGCCCATCATCATAACTTAACACTTCATGCTCATAAAACATATCAATCAAATGTCTTAATTATCTATTCATCATCATATCATGCCATAAGTTATCATAGCTCATAATTTCAATAGTCTATGTATAATTTAGGAAAGAAGGAGGCCAAATAACTCATAATTTACCATTTTATGTACAAGGATAGAATTAAAGCAAGAAGAATAGAATAATAATAACAATATAGGAGAGTAAGGGTTTTAGGAAAAATTAATTTTTTAGCTTGATAGCTGTTAACTATGCTAACGTATCCCCTAGTGTAATGAGGAACTCAAAGCCACGTCGTTCTCTAATTTAAAATTTTTATATTCATCTTCAAATTTTTAAAAGCTTAATTAACAATAATGATAACTTAGAAAAAAATTTATAAGTAATAATGTATTGATATTAAGTTAGTTCAAGAATATTTTCCTCAAGAATCCTGAAGCCTATCCAAAAAAATAGACACCCCTTCACGTAACGACCTGATTTTTCCCTACTATACAAAATGACCAACATGTCTCTAGTTAGTGCCAAAACAAGCTTAATCAAATAATTAAGGAAGTAAAGATAATATTAGGCTTTAATGAAAGATAAATTAATCCTAAAATAACTAATTTAGGTTAAGAAAATTCAAAATTTGCATATTCTATAACACTCAAAACTTCTTTTACATTCATCCTTTAAACACTTGGATAAAAGCAATTACCCAAAAGATGTGAGTTTAAATTTAAAGTTGTAAAAATTGTAAAATAGTGTAAAAAAAAAGATCGATAAATGATATTTACCCTCTTATTTATCTCTTAGTATTATCCTTCCATGCTTCCTGGAACTTAAATGTTAAGACCTGGAATCTATTATTAACCTTCAAAAGTGTAATATGAAATAATTTTATTAACTTAATATAATATTTGTTTGAATATTGATTAAATTTTGTCTATCTTTTTATGTAACACTTGATGTATTCACATCTATGAGATTAATTGTAATACACAACTTTACACTAGAATTCACCATATGCTATTATAGCTTAACTTTGAGACATCAGTGAGCTTTTGAGACATTTATACGATAGTCATGACTCATGGCACTTTTATGTGACAAAATAGAAATACAGTAGCAAACATAAAACACATGTCAAAACACTAGAGTAATCAAATGAACACCTGTATTGTACTTGCACTAAAGCTAATTTTGTAACATTTATTTCCTATCCTGTACATTCCTATCACTATGTAACATCCCCAAATTTATAACTAAGATAAATATTAATCTTAATTATCGATAGCAAAACCAAGAGAATCTGGACAAATGTTATGAAACACAACAAATAGACTACTTAAGCATGTCTAGAGAAAAATGCAAAGAATTACGAAAATGCCATCACTTAGTGGAAATTACGAAAATGCGCTTGCTATGTAAAGGAAATTACCAAACTACCCTTGCCTTATTAAATGACAAAGATACCCTTACTCTATGAATGGAATTACAAGAATACCACTATCATTGTCTAATTACAAAAATATCCTTGTCTTAGTTAAAGAAATTACTACAATGCCATTTACACAAATCCCTAGACTTGTCTTTAGACAAGAATGAATCTAAGCCATTGGATTAAGATGATAACACAATAATTTAACCACATACATCATACACATTTCTGAATCACATACATGCACTAAAGGTTAGAAAATATCCACTAACATCTTTGCACAAAACATGGAAACATGTTTGCATAAAACATGGAGCATTTTCATCCAACATGTTTGCATAAAACATGGAAACGTGTTTGCACAAAACATGGAAACGTGTTTGCACAAAACATGGAAACATGTTTGCACAAAACAAGGAGCATTTTCATCCCAAAATTCAGCCAACATGTTTCCATAAATCGTGCTCCAAGTGCTTTCCTTCTTCTGTTTTTTTCTCTAATCTTTCCACTATAAATACTCCTCAAACTCTCTTCAATTCAGAAACTCCCTAAGTGTTCTTTCTTTCTTATTCTATCATTCTTCTTATGTTCTTCAAAAACTTCTCTTGATCCTCTAAACTTCATCCAAACACTTAAATCCTAAGTTCAAATTTTCACTAGCCCTCACAAGAGTTACGATCTTTAACTCTAGTGAGAAATATTTTCTTAAGCACTCAAGTTCTAGAGCCAATATTCAAGGAGGGTCATCCACTCCAAAGACTCTTGTTCAAAGCTTAAGGAAGAAGAGAAGGACCCTTTTTAGACCCTACACAAGAGGTAGGAGCTTCATCTTTAATTGTTCAAGCATTGTTGGCTTCTAACCTTGATAGAATGCCTCAGGTTTGAGTTATTATCAAAAGTTTTAAATGATTATTTGAAAAATATATTTTTAGAAATATGACATGTTCTATTCTGTTATGAGTACCCTTATGATGTTATCAAACTCAAATATAACTTGAAAAGATTGTATGTGAAACCTGATTTAATAAAGGTAACTTAAGACATGAAAATGGTAGGTGCTGGAATTTCTAGTTGTTTCTGGCAGCAGGTACTTCGAAAGCTACTGTTCATAAAATATCAAGTATCTCGAAATTAAAATAATTTTAATATAAACTAGACTCATTATAGAACACTGTCCAAAAAGAATCACCCAAAACGGAGGTTTCTAGCTCAAGATATAAATTTTTAAAGTAGAGCCTAAGACTGAAACTTTAAATCTGACCTTGTAGTAGTAAAATAGGTGTAACTCACTCTAGAAAAATGCAAATGGACTGATTTCAACTTTGTTGGAGAGCTAACACATATAGGAATACACCCATATATGTTATGTATAAAGCTTTGTACCACGTAAATACAGAATGAGAAATAAATTTCGGGATAGTGTACTGTGAAAGTGCAGTTTGGAAAGGTTCTGGCTAAGGAAAGACTTGGTATTTAAGCATGTCCATTGTGACCCACCTCTCTTTCCTGGGAACCCTCCTATGCATGGTTTACAATGGATTTACACTATTCCAAAGATGTAAATGCTAAAATTTGATGAGTTAGGAATTTGGAACTACCTTTACTAAGCTGAGATAACAAGTATACAGAGAATTATAAACTTTCTTCTAAAAGAAATCAAAACTATAAATAAAAGAATCAAGTCTTGTAAAAAGAGAATTTTAAGAATTTAAGTAGAATAATAATCTTCAAGAGTTATATGAAAACCATAATAAGAATATATAAAGAACCTATAATAATATTTTGAAATGCATTAATGTATTAATGGAATTCTAAGAGTACAAAGAACACTAAAAGAAAAAGATAATACTAAGACATCCATTACCTCTTAGGAACACTAGGAACTCAACTTGATAACTTTGGTTGCTTAAAATGAATCATTTATGAAAATGTTTACTATGAGATTTACATGATATTATCCATGTTTCATGAAGTGAATTATAATAAAGTGAATGTATGGTGATGAGTTATGAAATGATGAAGATGAATGATTGATTGCCCATGATTTATTGTGATTACATGATGATATGCATACATTCATTTTGAAAAAGTAGCAATGAAAGTCTGGAAAAGTGGACTTGAGCTAAACTCACGGCTTAACCCCCTAAACCGTTGAGATCACGGCAACGGAAAGGAAACCAAAAAAGATTGTGGCGACGGCCACGGTATGAGCTCATTACCCTTTTAGGGTGGTCTAAGGCATTGATGCATTCATCCCGTGAGTAATTAAGAAATATGTTGATGAAATAAATGAAAGATGATGATCACTAAACAAGTGAATGTTGAGGATGAGTAATCATGAAATGCATGCAGCTCCTAAATAATTACTGCTTATTAGTGGTTTTACATGATATGCTTATATGTATGCTTGATGAAATACTAAATGAATATTTCTGCTAATGTTCAAGATTAGTTTAAAAGTAACTGCACTTCGGCTAATCATGTTTGTGAAAGTTTGATAATTGAATCCTTACCTGTTCACCTTTTTATAATAAACCCGAAGTGACTGGGACGACAACGATGACACTTTTAGTACAAGTAGAAACTCCTATTGAGAAATCATGTATTTCTCACTCCTATGTTTATTTTCCGTTGTCGTTACCAGAGACAGACTTGTCCACCTAAAGCAACGAGGCCGTAGCTGAGGAAGGAGGTAGCACGTGAAGATTTCAAACCGTTCAAGTAGGAGCATTCCGAGCTTTAGTTACATTATAGTTTGTGAGAAACAATTAGTAATAGTAGAACTTATATTGTTATTTGTAATAACTTATCGATTATGATATATGCCCTGTTGTGACTTATGTATTAAGTGATTATATTCCAGTTTATGTGATAATTGTTCTACACTTAGTCTTTTATTCCGCTTATTTAATTAAGTGCGCAATGTAACTTGATTTTTATCTATAAAAGCGCTATGTATTTCACTTCTATTCTGAGGCTTAAGTTTTCAAAAAATTAATTTATTTAAAGGAAAAAAAAAACTTCCATTATTTTTCTAAGTTAATTTCAAAAGAAAATTAATACAAGGCATAAGTGACCACTAATAGAATCCAAATGTGAACTTAAGCACAGTGGGGTTCTATTAGGGTGTTACATTATGGTATCAGAGCAGTTCATCCTATCTAAGCCTGAGGAATGGACTGACTATGCTTCTGTCTATGATATCATGCTATTAATCTTATCTGTATGATGGGATATAGGATTTAGAAATGCATGATCGTCTTGTGATACTGCCATAGTTGCTACCATGCTTAGCTATAGTATTGAGCCTGATCAACTCGATGGTACTGTTGTTTGGTGTGTTTAGGAACTAATGGCAGCAAGCACGTGACGCATGGGGCACGCGGTGGAGGTAATCGTGATGAACTGGCAAATGCACTCCAGGAGATGGCTAGGGCTATGCAAGCACAAGCAACAGTGATGATGGAGCAGATGAATAGGTGGTCAGAGGAGTCAGTTGGGAATCAAGAACATGGAAAATTCTCAGAATTCAAGAGGGCTGGACCTCCAGAATTCAAAGGGAACTAACCCCGAAATAGCTGACATATGGATTCAAGAGATGGACAAGGTTTTCTCAGTGGTAGAATGCTCTGATGAACAAAAGGTGGCATTCTCTACTTATATGCTGAAAGGGGAGGCAGCCGCGTGGTGGAAGGGTGCAAAGGGCTTGCTTGAAAGTGCTGACATACAGATTACGTGGGAGGTTTTCTATGCTACATTCCATAAGAAATATTTTCCAGATCCGGTTAAGAAGGCAAAGGAAGTAGAATTTCTATTGCTGACACAGGGAAATCGAAGTGTGGCTGAGTACACAGCTAAGTTTGAAGAACTGATCAAACACTCAACTAGCTACCAAAGTAATCCCAACGAGGCTTGGAAATGCATGAAATATGAGAGTGGTTTGAGGCCAGACATTTTGGCATCTGTGGCTCCACTGGAGGTCATTGACTATGCATCTTTAGTCAGCAAAAGCCAAGTGGCTGAGAGTTGCAATCGCCAGCTAATTGCCCACCGAGTTGAAGAGAATAGGAAGAGGTCTGCTCAACAAGGTCACCAAGGGTTCCCACCCCCTTACAAAAAACCGTACCAAGGAGGTGGATTTAAAGGGAAACAACCCCAACACCCTATGATGAATCAACCTAAGACACAAGCTGTTAATCGACCTAGGATGACTGCTGTCCCTGAACCTATGAGTAGACCCCCTTGTGCCACTTGTGGAAAGATACATGGAGGGGAATGCAGATTTGGTAAGAATGTTTGTTATCGGTGTGGACAGGCAGGACACTATTCTAGAGAGTGCCTAAAGTTCAATCAGTCCTCTACACTTAAGCCTAAGGCACAGGGACGCGTGTTTGCTATCACTGCTGAGATGCCCTCAGAATCCGATGATCTGATTCAAGGTAAGTGTATAATTAATGGAAAATCCTTAATTGTATTGTTTGATTCTGGTGCAATACATTCATTCATTTCATATGATTGTGCTAATAAGTTGAGGTTGTATATATCTGACTTAAAAATCATCTTAGTTGTCTCTACACCCACTATAAATACTGTTAGAACTGATCAAGCCTGCCTAAATTGTGAATTTGAGGTAGCTGATAGGATTTTTCATCACGATTTAGTTTGTCTACCCTTGTCTAGTTTTGATGTAATCTTGGGCATGGATTGGCTTTCGGCTAACCGTGTGTTACTACATTGTGCAAATAAGTCACTAGTATTTCTTCCCAAACCATCTTTACCCAATCCCTCTAAACTTGATAGAAAGGTACGACTATACCTAAACTCCATTATCATGGGGGATAGTAGGAATGAAGAGCGAGGATATGTTTTCCTGATGACAAGTGAGAGGGAAGTGGAGCAAGCTCTAGAAAAGATCCTTGTAGTAAAGGAATTCTCAGATGTTTTTCCTGATGACATACCTGAATTTCCTCCAAAAAGGGAGATTGAGTTTTCTATAGATTTGGTATCGGGAACGGGACCCATATCTATAGCTCCTTATAGGATGCCACTAGCCGAGTTAACAGAATTGAAGAAGCAATTAGAGGAGCTACTAGAGAAGAAATTCATTAGGCCTAGTGCTTCACCATGGGGAGCTCGAGTGCTATTTGTCAAGAAGAAGGATGGGAGCTTGCGGTTATGTGTGGATTATAGGCAGCTAAACCAAGTGACCATAAAGAATAAATACCCTTTGCCTAGAATAGATGACCTCATGGACCAATTAAGAGGAGCCCAAGTGTTTTCCAAGATAGATCTGCGATCAGGATACCACCAGATTCGAGTGAAGGAGGAGGACATACCAAAGACATCCTTTAGGACTAGATATGGACATTATGAGTTTAATGTGATGTCGTTTGGGTTAACCAATGCACCGGCAGTGTTTATGGACTACATGAATAGGATATTTAGACCATACTTGGACAAGTTTGTAATAGTGTTCATCGATGACATTCTAGTTTACTCTAGAACTGAAGAAGAGCACGAGGAACACTTACGAGTGGTGTTGGAGGTGTTGAGGAACAAGAAACTTTATGCAAAGTTGTCCAAGTGTGAATTTTGGACGAAGGAAGTTAAGTTCTTAGGTCATGTAGTGTCACATGGGGAATAGCAGTAGACCCAAGTAAGATAGAAGCGGTGCAACAATGGGAAACCCCTACCCTTTGTGAAGGAGATTAGGAGTTTTCTAGGGCTAGCCGGTTACTACCGAAGGTTCATTAGAGGTTTTTCCCAAATTACCTTACCCCTTACCAAGCTAACAAGGAAGAATTCAGCTTTTATATGGAGCCCAGAATGTGAAGAGAGTTTCCAGGAACTAAAGAAGAAGTTGACCACTACCCCTGTCCTAATCCTACCTGACCCAAAAGAAAAATTTGAGGTGTATTGTGATGCCTCGGGAAGAGGACTAGGATGTGTTTTGATGCAAAATAGGAATGTAGTAGCCTATGCCTCTAGACAGCTCAAACCCCATGAAGTTAATTACCCAACCCATGACTTAGAGCTAGCGGCTATTCTCTTTGCCTTAAAAATTTGGAGACATCATCTTTATGGTGTAAGGTTTGAAGTCTTTTCTGACCACAAAAGTCTGAAATACCTCTTCAACCAAAAGGAACTCAATATGACACAAAGGCGTTGGATGGAGTTTCTCAAGGACTATGACTTTGGGTTGAACTACCACCCAGGAAAGGCAAATGTGGTAGCAGACGCTTTGAGTCGTAAGTCCTTGCATGCCGCTTGGCTCATGGTGAAAGAAAATGAGCTGATAGAAGATTTTAGGAACCTCAACTTAGGATATAGGGGGACTTCAGAACAAATTCGGTTAAGCCAACTAAGTGTAACCCGGTAGCTTTAAGGATCAAATAATTCAAGCCCAAAGGGAAGATGAGGATTTCCTTAGAACCTTAACCCTTGTCAGTAGGAAAGTTGAAAGAGTTTGTCCAGGATAAGGAAGGAGTGTGGAGATACCAAGGGAGAATCTGTGTACCTGCAAAAGAAGGATTGAGAGCTAGCATTTTGGAAGAAGCCCACAAGAGTCAATTTAGTGTACACCCCGGTATAACCAAGATGTACCATGACCTAAAAAAGATGTTCTGGTGGCCAAAGATGAAAGCAGATATAGCAAATATAGTGCAAAAATGTTTGGTATGCCAAAAAGTGAAGTAGAGCATCAAAAACCCTCCGGAGTGCTGCAACCTCTCGAAATCCCCGAATGGAAGTGGGAAGGAATATCCATGGATTTCGTGATGGGATTGCCAAGAACGCCTACCGGACATGACTCCATATGGGTAATTGTGGATAGATTGACCAAATCTGCTCACTTTTTACCCATTAGAGCAAATTACCCTTTGGAAAAGTTAGCTCAGCTATACATCCAAGAGATAATAAGGCTCCATGGAGTACCCAAAACCATTGTCTCAGATAGGGATCCAAGGTTCACCTCAAGATTTTGGGGAGCTTTGCAAAAGGCGTTTGGTTCAAGGCTATGTCTAAGCACTGCCTATCACCCTCAAACTGATGGACAATCAGAAAGAACAATTCAAACCCTTGAGGATATGCTAAGAGCATGTGTCTTAGACCAGCCAAAAAGTTGGGACAAACAACTTCCATTGATTGAGTTTGCATATAATAATAGTTACCACACTAGCATTGGGATGGCACCTTATGAGGCTTTGTATGGTAGAAAGTGTCAATCACCACTTTGTTGGTGTGACCCAGGAGAGCAAAGTATTTTGGGCCCTGATTTGGTAGAAGAGACAACCAAACAAATAAGGAAAATTAGGGAAAGAATCCTCCTTTGCTCGAGTAGGCGGAAGAGCTATCTTTGACAAGAGAAGGAAACCTCTCGAATTTCAAGAAGGAGAACACATATTCTTGCGAATTACTCCTACCACAGGTATAGGTCGTGCAATGAAAGTCAAAAAGCTAAGCCCTAGATTCTTAGGACCCTTCCAAATCCTCAAAAGGTAGGTCCCTCCGCCTACCAAATTGCATTACCTCCAAATTTGTCTAACCTACACAATGTTTTTCATGTGTCCCAATTGAGAAAGTATCAGTCAGACCCCAGTCATGTGTTTGAGCCAGAAACTATACAATTAAAAGATGACTTAACTTTTGAATTACCACCGATGAGGATCGTGGATCATGGCATCAAGCAGCTGAGAAACAAATCTGTATCTTTGGTCCGAGTAGCCTGGGGACAAGATGGAATGGAAGAGCACACATGGGAGCTCGAGGAAGATATGCGAAAAGAATTTCCGAACCTATTCACAGGTATCAAATTTTGAGGGCAAAATTTTTAATAAGAAGGGGAGAAATGTAACATCCCCAAATTTATAACTAAGATAAATATTAATCTTAATTATCGATAGCAAAACCAAGAGAATCTGGACAAATGTTATGAAACACAACAAATAGACTACTTAAGCATGTCTAGAGAAAAATGCAAAGAATCACGAAAATGCCATCACTTAGTGGAAATTACGAAAATGCCCTTGCTATGTAAAGGAAATTACCAAACTACCCTTGCCTTATTAAATGACAAAGATACCCTTACTCTATGAATGGAATTACAAGAATACCACTATCATTGTCTAATTACAAAAATATCCTTGTCTTAGTTAAAGAAATTACTACAACGCCATTTACACAAATCCCTAGACTTGTCTTTAGACAAGAATGAATCTAAGCCATTGGATTAAGATGATAACACAATAATTTAACCACATACATCATACACATTTCTGAATCACATACATGCACTAAAGGTTAGAAAATATCCACTAACATCTTTGCACAAAATATGGAAACATGTTTGCATAAAACATGGAAACATGTTTGCATAAAACATGGAGCATTTTCATCCAACATGTTTGCATAAAACATGGAAACGTGTTTGCACAAAACATGGAAACGTATTTGCACAAAACATGGAAACGTGTTTGCACAAAACATGGAAACATGTTTGCACAAAACAAGGAGCATTTTCATCCCAAAATTCAGCCAACATGTTTCCATAAATCGTGCTCCAAGTGCTTTCCTTCTTCTGTTTTTTTCTCTAATTTTTCCACTATAAATACTCCTCAAACTCTCTTCAATTCAGAAACTCCCTAAGTGTTCTTTCCTTCTTATTCTATCATTCTTCTTATGTTCTTCAAAAACTTCTCTTGATCCTCTAAACTTCATCCAAACACTTCAATCCTAAGTCCAAACTTTCACTAGCCCTCACAAGAGTTACAATCTTTAACTCTAGTGAGAAATATTTTCTTAAGCATTCAAGTTCTAGAGCCAAGATTCAAGGAGGGTCATCCACTCCAAAGACTCTTGTTCAAAGCTTAAGGAAGAAGAGAAGGACCCTTTTTAGACCCTACACAAGAGGTAGGAGCTTCATCTTTAATTGTTCAAGCATTGTTGGCTTCTAACCTTGATAGAATGCCTCAGGTTTGAGTTATTATCAAAAGTTTTAAATGATTATTTGAAAAATATATTTTTAGAAATATGACATGTTCTATTCTGTTATGAGTACCCTTATGATGTTATCAAACTCAAATATAACTTGAAAAGATTGTATGTGAAACCTGATTTAATAAAGGTAACTTAAGACATGAAAATGGTAGGTGCTGGAATTTCTAGTTGTTTCTGGCAGCAGGTACTTCGAAAGCTACTGTTCATAAAATATCAAGTATCTCGAAATTAAAATAATTTTAATATAAACTAGACTCATTATAGAACACTGTCCAAAAAGAATCACCCAAAACGGAGGTTTCTAGCTCAAGATATAAATTTTTAAAGTAGAGCCTAAGACTGAAACTTTAAATCTGACCTTGTAGTAGTAAAATAGGTGTAACTCACTCTAGAAAAATGCAAATGGACTGATTTCAACTTTGTTGGAGAGCTAACACATATAGGAATACACCCATGTATGTTATGTATAAAGCTTTGTACCACGTAAATACAGAATGAGAAATAAATTTCGGGATAGTGTACTGTGAAAGTGCAGTTTGGAAAGGTTAGCTAAGGAAAGACTTGGTATTTAAGCATGTCCATTGTGACCCACCTCTCTTTCCTGGGAACCCTCCTATGCATGGTTTACAATGGATTTACACTATTCCAAAGATGTAAATGCTAAAATTTGATGAGTTAGGAATTTGGAACTACCTTTACTAAGCTGAGATAACAAGTATACAGAGAATTATAAACTTTCTTCTAAAAGAAATCAAAACTATAAATAAAAGAATCAAGTCTTGTAAAAAGAGAATTTTAAGAATTTAAGTAGAATAATAATCTTCAAGAGTTATATGAAAACCATAATAAGAATATATAAAGAACCTATAATAATATTTTGAAATGCATTAATGTATTAATGGAATTCTAAGAGTACAAAGAACACTAAAAGAAAAAGATAATACTAAGACATCCATTACCTCTTAGGAACACTAGGAACTCAACTTGATAACTTTGGTTGCTTAAAATGAATCATTTATGAAAATGTTTACTATGAGATTTACATGATATTATCCATATTTCATGAAGTGAATTATAATAAAGTGAATGTATGGTGATGAGTTATGAAATGATGAAGATGAATGATTGATTGCCCATGATTTATTGTGATTACATGATGATATGCATACATTCATTTTGAAAAAGTAGCAATGAAAGTCTGGAAAAGTGGACTTGAGCTAAACTCACGGCTTAACCCCCTAAACCGTTGAGATCACGGCAACGGAAAGGAAACCAAAAAGATTGTGGCGACGGCCACGGTATGAGCTCATTACCCTTTTAGGGTGGTCTAAGGCATTGATGCATTCATCCCGTGAGTAATTAAGAAATATGTTGATGAAATAAATGAAAGATGATGATCACTAAACAAGTGAATGTTGAGGATGAGTAATCATGAAATGCATGCAGCTCCTAAATAATTACTGCTTATTAGTGGTTTTACATGATATGCTTATATGTATGCTTGATGAAATACTAAATGAATATTTCTGCTAATGTTCAAGATTAGTTTAAAAGTAACTGCACTTCGGCTAATCATGTTTGTGAAAGTTTGATAATTGAATCCTTACCTGTTCACCTTTTTATAATAAACCCGAAGTGACTGGGACGACAACGATGACACTTTTAGTACAAGTAGGAACTCCTATTGAGAAATCATGTATTTCTCACTCCTATGTTTATTTTCCGTTGTCGTTACCAGAGACAGACTTGTCCACCTAAAGCAACGAGGCCGTAGCTGAGGAAGGAGGTAGCACGTGAAGATTTCAAACCGTTCAAGTAGGAGCATTCCGAGCTTTAGTTACATTATAGTTTGTGAGAAACAATTAGTAATAGTAGAACTTATATTGTTATTTGTAATAACTTATCAGTATGATATATGCCCTGTTGTGACTTATGTATTAAGTGATTATATTCCAGTTTATGTGATAATTGTTCTACACTTAGTCTTTTATTCCGCTTATTTAATTAAGTGCGCAATGTAACTTGATTTTTATCTATAAAAGCGCTATGTATTTCACTTCTAATTCTGAGCTTAAGTTTTCAAAAAATTAATTTATTTAAAGGAAAAAAAAAACTTCCATTATTTTTCTAAGTTAATTTCAAAAGAAAATTAATACAAGGCATAAGTGACAACTAATAGAATCCAAATGTGAACTTAAGCACAGTGGGGTTCTATTAGGGTGTTACACACTACAACAATGATCATCCTGCCAAGACCATAGAATGAGAATGGGCACTCTGCAAGAATAATGGGCAAGGTGAGAAGTGTGGGAGAAGGCAGGCCCGCATGGTTCCCATGCAATAGCATGGGAATAATACTAGTTTAAAAAATAAACCCAGTATAAGATGCATAGAGAGCTAAGGGAGAGAGGCACATAGCTCACCACCATTACCATCATTCAACATCTCACCACCCTCTCTACAATTTGCATTACAACACAACCCACTCCACCTTGAATCTATATGCTCCATCAGATATAGCAACATCGTCACCTTCACCTAGCTCCAATCAATACAAACAACAGCCTCCATTAACAATCATTCTTTTCTTAACTTAAGCCAAATCAACATCACAAGTTGAAATCATCAAAACCAAAGAAAGTAGAATCACAACAAAACCCCAACAAATCATCATCCAAACACAATAGCAAAAATCACAACCTAAAGATCAAACATAGATCCACACCAAATTAAGAGAAAGAGAATTCCTTTGTTGGGAGATAAAAAAAATAGAAGGCACATCACACAAATTGAGAGATAGGAAAGGAAAGGAAAAATCACAGAGCTGAAGGATTCCCACAAAGGAGAGAGCAGCATCATCGATATTTTTATTTTTCTTAATTCTCTTTCCTTCTGGCTCTTGCTATCTGGCAGTGTTCTTCTTAGTTGTCCTTAAAAACATGCACTTACATAACCTCCGCTAGTAAACATTCCACACACACATTGACATACATATGTTTCAATAGTTCATTCCAAGCCAAAATGTAGATCAACAATGGCCTCATGTCAATAGCTCATAATGTACCCCCATTGGAGTCATCCATGACACCACAACCCAACCCCTTTCAGCCACAATCCCTGCAAAGCATCATAAAGCCAAATCTATCCCAATCTATCAAGTAAAATAACTGCAGCAAAATATGACAAACCAAATCATTTTAACAAAAAAAAATTAATAAATTAAGCTAAATCACTCAAAAATCAAAGGAAATTGCTGAACTAGAAATAAGAATAAGGGAGGAAAAGCAGAGCGGTGGCGCGACTGTTATAGCCACTGGGTTAGCCGTGAGCCACCCACCATCACGGTCACATCCTTCGCACTCTTGCCCCCTTCGCCGTGCATGCTCCCCTTTCAGCCGCCATAGTCATCGCGCACCTCTCATTCCGCAGCCAGCATTGTTGCACGACAGATCCTCACCAACCACGTTGTGATCTGCGCCCTATCGCGGTGCTTGCCAGCCCTTCCCCCTCCGCGATTCAGCCACCACACGAACCCCCTCCCTGCATGCATCTCATCTCAGTCCTTCTCTCTTTCTCTCTTGTGTGTATGTCTCACTGTGTGTATGTGTGAGTGTGTATGTGTTTGGGATTGCAGAACCTATCCCTGTCTTGTTACCAAATGCCCACTTCGTGTCTCTGTTTTCAAAAGAAAGAAAAGGAAGAAATCTTGACAGCCATAACCAACCCATACCCTTATGTTTCATTTAAAATAATAATGTTCCTAGACCAGGTCCATCTGTCTCGAGAATTTCCTCTTGGTGACCATAGTTATTGGTTTAATTTTTTTTGTAACAAGTTGTGTTAATGGGCTGTGCTTCCTTGTCCAGAATGAATTCATTAGAATGGTTCTCTAAAACATTTTGGACTGTTACATTCTTTTTCTTTTAACGAGATTATTGGGCTGGTTCTTTAAGAATATTGCTGCCTACACTAATATTAATAGTTAAACAATTTCTTTAGTTTGTTTAAGTCAAGAAGATGATGATAATAATAATAATAAAAATAATAATAGTAACAATAATAATGAATAAAATGGATATTGTTTCTTAAGATAGTCTATATATATGTACACATGAATATATATGTTTTGAGCCGCACTGATATGGGTAGTTAAGTTGTTTCTTTAGTTTGTTTGAGAAAAAAAAAAATAATAGTAAGAATAATAATAAATATAATAATAATCACAATAATAATAATAATAATAGTAGTGGTAATAATAATGACAGTGTGTAATGTTCTTTATGTTAGTATATGTATATAGGTGTGCATAAATATATTGTGATGGTTAAAGTTTTATTTTGGTTAAGTTAGTTTGCATATGTATGTATATGTGCATAAATATATAAGATATCTTGACAAAAATTTTATTTTGGGTTGCACTGTTATTAACACTTAAGATTTCAATCTATTATTTTATGGGAATATCGTCCAAACGAGGGGGTTGTAATGATGATGATGATAATAATAATAATAAAAATGGGTAATTTCTTCAGTCATTATTCTGCTAATTCGAATTATACTATTATTACATCAATTCCCCTTAGCTAGGATAGAAGCTAGCACTATTGTTTTAATTAAAGATATTGTTACTAAAGAAGCATGCAATAGATCTATGTGCGTTTAAATTAAAAGATAAAGGTTGAGACATAAGTTATGTGGTGACTAAATGCTCCAAGTGAAAATTTTATTTAGAGAATGATGTGGCTTTGAGTTCCTAATTGTACCAGAGGATACGCCGGTGTAACTAATAGCTATCAAGCCAAAATTTATTTTCCTAATATCTATATTATTATTCTAATCTTGTTTTAATGTTTACATAAAATATTATCGGCCTCATATTCTCAGCCTTAAGATATGGTCGAACTTTGAAAAATGTATCCTCAGACTTTGAAAATATGTCCTTGGCCTTGAGAATGTATTCATGACCTCATGATGAGGAAGGACTTGAAAAGAGTTTTATTTTAATTTAAAGATTCAAAACTTATGTCCTCGGATTTTTGGAAGTATTTAAGGGTGTAAAAGTTATTTCAGAATCTTGACCCCTGTCTTGTGTAAAGTGTTATGGGGAAGCCTTATGGTGATCCCTGGTATGCTATATATATATATATATATATATATGTTCTGCCGATCATAGTATGTGCATTAGCTGAGTCCGGTCCTTGGCATACTGGGTAGAAACAAGTTTACTTCTAGTAGGACAATGATGATATGTACTTATGAATACATGGATGTGAAGTATGTCTGCATGATTTACTCGTGGTATGTTATGGTTATGAATTGGTTGATTGAGATGCATGATTTCATATGAAGTATATAAGTATGAAATGTTATGATGATATTTGAAGTTCTATGTTCATGTTGCATTCTCAAGAATAAGGAGGTAAAGTTAAGGCGGCGAAGTTATGTGTTTCTCCCTCTATTACCCCCACGTAAATCTAGCAAAGGCTAGTTAGGATGATCTCATCCTAGGCGATTGAAGAGCTAGGAGTTTTGGTGGCTATGATAAAATCACTGGGGACGGTGAGATGGTTGGGTTAGGATGGATATGTAAGAGGGTGGTTAGGTGAGACGATTGGATTAGAATGGTGATGAAAGGCTAGTCATTAAGAAAAGAAAGTTCATGCATGAGGAAGTAAAGCATCATTATGGCTGAGCATTCATGAGAGAGTAAAGCATAATGAATTTCCTTTTATTCTCATGCTTGTTAAAAGTTATATGATTTATCATGTCTATTTTGTCATGCTCACGTTGTTTACATGGGATGCATGAACATTGAGGCATTGAATCCCCCTTTTTTTCTCATGTTAAATCTAGCCTCGGCTAGTTAGGATGACCTCATCCTAGGTGATCAGCGGGTTGCGAGTTTTGGTGGCTATGATAAAATTGTTGGGGCTAGTATGATGGTTGGATTAGGATGGTTATGTAAGAAGGTGGATAATGAGAAAAGAGGAATCACATGCATGTGCATTGTGTTCAGTATGTCTAGCACGTAATGCTCAGTCGTTATGTTCGGCATGTTGTGTTTTAGATTTCAATGCTATCAACTCCTATTGTAAGTGTGCTTGTGTTAATTGCATGTGTTACTATGCTCTTGAGGTATTGTCATGTATACATAAGATATCCATTACATTCATGATATCAAGACCTATGCTAAAAGACACCCACTTCGGATAAATAGATTTGAGAAGCTTAAAACTGAACCTTATGCATGTACATCTCTTTCGTAATGAAAACCAAAGTGGCTGGGGATGATGACGATGACACTAGCCTTACTGAGAGTCTTGAATGAGTTTCTCATCCCTCTTTTTTCTTTTGTGGTTCTCCTTGAGGCATGGACATGGGAGTCATGCTACGAATTGGATCGGAAGGTCGCAATGGAAGTGGAGAGATGGCTATTCCTTGGGCATTAACTTTAGAGTTGCATATCCCCTGTGCCTATGTGTGGATTTGTATTTCGAGGAATATGTACCGAAACTAGCCTAGTCTTGCTAAAACTTTATTTAGCTTTGGTTTATTGTACATTCAACCTTTATTGGTGAACCTAGTACATTTGGGTGTCCTTTATGTTTATAGGACATCACTATTATATTATGGTTATAATATGTTAATCTAGTATTGTAATGTTATGCTAGGGTCTTCATATATATTGTGAGGAGGTTTATGCGAATACCATTATCATCCATGTCCTGACTGGTCTATACATACACGGGGCTCGCACTTTGGTTTTAAAAGTTCAAAAAAAAAATTTTTACTCATAGTTTTACTAAAGTATCTCCATGTCAAAAGATAAAAATTAAAAGAAAAGAGTAACAACTAATGATTAACCATTATGCATCCTAGGCTTATTGTGTTAAAAGTTAGGGTGTTACAAAAGACATATGAGAAGGGTTTATATAGGGAGAGGGGGAGTTTTAGTGAAACTGTGTAACATCCCCTGCTACTTTATGGATTGACGACTATTCCCATAAACCAACACGGGTCTTTTTAGCATGCTTTGTCCTCACTCACACACTTCCTAGGAAAACTTCCCGGGAGGTCACCCGGGGACATTTGATAAAATTGGAACGATATAGAGAAGATTAGCATGGCCTCTGTGCAAGGGTGACATGCGCAAATTGAGAAATGGTTCAAATTTTTTCGTGTAATGCCCAGTGACAAGGATGAGGAGTGATCACCGGTGCAAAGAAGGCATAGATAAGGAGCGGCTCCTTGCAAGGTCCTCTAAGTGGAGGGGTACATGAATGAACCGATTACGCACCCAAATAAAAGGGATCCTAAGACTGTATAGGTATGGGACTATATAGTTGAGGATGGCTTATATGAATTGATTTGTACAACCTATACCAACAAGATGCATCTTCTTTTCGGTATCCTAAACTGAAAGAACTCCACAGTTAAGTATACTTGACTTGGAGTAATTTTGGAATAGGTGATCTTCTGGAAAGTTTTCGAAAGTCTATCAGTGTTGGGGTGCTCACTATAGCAAGCTTGTTATTTCACCTACTCATTGCAATGAGAGAAAACTCAATGCAGTGAACTTGCCTAAAATCTTGCTGTAGCAAATATGTCTATAATGAAAAATGAAGACTTTAGCAATATGATGATTTTCCGCAATCTTAAGTTTTTCGAGGTAACCAAATGCTATGCTACACTTAGCCAAGGATAAGAAGACTTGAGGCATCATATACTTCCCTCTTAAAAGGATTTGATACCCAAATCTAAACTTGTGTATCTAGAAGATCAAAGACATAGGATACTTGAATTGTATAGCACTATCAAGATGGACATGAATTCCTCAAACATGCTAACATGATTTTCTGGGCGACTCTACCTCTAAGGGCAACCTTTTCCCATTAAGGCAACAAAAGGTACCTATCATGACACATACTGGGTAGCTCCACCTCCAAGGGCAGCCTTTTCCATAGTGTAAGTCCTAGGTGGATAGCCACACTTTGCTGCCTCGTTGATGACGACCAAGGAACTAACCTAAGCTTAGAGGCAATGGAAGGACTTCAAGGTTACATGACTAAGGCGAAGGAGAAAAGGTCAAGAGAAGCTTTGGAGAGAATGATGGTTGCCATATTTGAAAAGAGACCTATTCCAGACTTAGAATATTTGGAAGTTGCAAGCATTGTCAATTGTGTTCAGTTAGAGGAACAAGGTCTAGAATATAGCCAATTTCAAACTAAATAAGTGACACATGTTTATGGTCCATTAGAAGTTTATTTTCATTTGCTTACTTAATATTTTTTTAAAAAAACCCATGATATTTGCTTAGTGAGCTGCACAGCCCAAAGATGGCCTGTGCTTGAGTTTAGATTACTTGTCTATTTAAGTTTGTAAACACTTACGTACTAAAAAAAAAAACACAAGAATTCAGTTTGAAAACCTCTGTGAGAGTGTTCTTCTCTAGGTTCTTGAGTGAGCCACAACCTTCAATCTTATCAAGAGACCATACTCTTGTGGCGATCTTCAACCAAGGCTTATCAATCCATTGATTATGGCTTCCTCCATCCTCTATCTTATTTGTCTTCTTCTTATGTTCTTTTATTTACACTTTTATCATGCTTTTGTTTTATTTCTTATTATTTCTCTTGGGAATCTGATAATATCTTGATCCTAGATCCGAATTTTTAACTCAAAGAACCTGAGTTTTCATCAATTGGTATAAGAGCTCGTTGGTGTTGGAATGAAACTTTTTTAATTTCTAGGTTTGCAGAATGATCTAAGTACTGCATACTTTTTGATTTCATTGAATTTCACTTCAATTCTTGTTTTTGGACTTGTTTTGATGTTATATCTACATTCATGAATATCTTGATCATCTAAATTAATCATCAGCTGCCGAAAGGATACTGTGCTTGTTGCATTTTGTGTTCAAGTCTGTTCATCTTCTATATGTAAAAAAAAAAGAAAAAAAATACAAAAAATTGTGAAAAAAATGAAAAAAAGACAGAAACAGGCTTCATCATCTCTATTTTTGGTCACAATAGCTTTGTCTTTCTATTGGTATTCCTTGGTAACCTTGTTGATTACTTGTTGCTTGGTTATGGTTGATTGAAATGTTTGATTTTTTACTTCCTTAAGAACCATTGAGGGAACCAAAGAGGAAAAAGGCAAGAGAGTAATCATTGCACAAAAGCCAATATTGAGTGAAACACGAGTGACACCATCAATTGGGTGAAATGCTTAGTTGAGTGGAGAGGTCCTTTTTCTATCTTATTTAACTAATAATTACTGTTTTGTGGTTATGGCTAATAATGAAAGTTCACCAACTCTGCTCTCACTAAGAACATTGGCAATAAGGTTGCAAGTGGAGGGAATAGCACAAAGATTTGAGAAAATGTTTGAGAGGCAGAATGAAGAGATAAGGGCTACATGAGAGATTGGAAAATAGGGACGAAAAATCTGTCCATGGGGACACTAGCTGTGGTGCATCTTCTTATGATGAGGAAGAAATTGATAGAAGGGGAGAAAGAAGGCATCATAGGAGAGATGACAAAAGGAGAAAGTATGAAAGGAGGGAGAGAGGAAATGAGAGAATTAGTGGGGTAAAAATAAAAGTTCCTACTTTTCATGGGAGAAATGATGTTGAGGCTTACTTGGAGTGGGAGTTAAATATTGAACAGGTGTTCACATGCAACAACTACAATGAAGAAAAAAAGTTGATGGGAAAGAGATTTATTGCTACATATTATACTGGAGATCAACTCCAAAAAGAAAGGTGGCTTCTCTAGAGTTTCATAACAATAGTTTGGTATGGTGGGATCAACTCCAAAAAGAGAGAAGGTGTAACACCCTAATAGAACCCCACTATGCTTAAGTTCACATTTGGATTCTTTTATTTGTCACTTATGCCTTGCATTTATTTTCTTTTGAAATTAACTTAGAAAAATAGTGGAAGTTTTTTTTTCTTTAAATAAATTAATTTTTTGAAAACTTAAGCCTGTAACGAGAAATGAAATACATAGCGCTTTTATAGATAATAATCAAGTTACATTGCGCACTTAATTAAATAAGCGGAATAAGAGACTAAGTGTAGAACTATTATCACATAAACTGGAATATAATCACTTAATACATAAGTCACAACAGGGCATATATCATACTGATAAGTTATTACAAATAACAATATAAGTTCTACTATTACTAATTGTTTCTCACAAACTATAATGTAACTAAAGCTCGGAATTGCTCCTACTTGAAAGGTTTGAAATCTTCACGCGCTACCTCCTTCCTCAGCTACAACTTTGTTGCTTTAGGTGGACACGTCTGTCTCAGTAGCGACAACGGAAAATAAACATAGGAGTGAGAAATACATGATTTCTCGAGGAGTTCCTACTTGTACTAAAAGTGTCATCGTTGTCGTCCCAGTCACTTCGGGTTTATTATTAAAAAGGTGAACAGGTAAGGATTCAATTATCAAACTTTCACAAGCGTGATTAGCCGAAGTGCAGTTACTTTTAAACTAATCTTGAACATTAGCAGAAATATCCATTCAGTATTTCATCAAGCATACATATAAGCATATCATGTAAAACCACTAATAAACAATAATCATTTAGGAGCTGCATGCATTTCATGATTACTCATCCTCAACATTCACTTGTTTAGTGATCATCATCTTTCATTTATTTCATCAACATATTTCTTAATTACTCACGGGATGAATGCATCAATGCCTTAGACCACCCTAAAGGGTAATGAGCTCATACCGTGGCCGTCGCCACAACCTTTTGGTTTTCTTTCCGTTGCCATGATCTCAACGGTTTAGGGGGTTAAGCCGTGAGTTTAGCTCAAGTCCACTTTTCCAGACTATCATTGCTACTTTTTCAGGTTTTACTTTTATTCTCACTGAGTGAAATTGTAACGCCCCGATTTTCTGCTAGAGTGAAAATGACCGAAATGCCCCTGAGGTCATTTTCGGCCCAGAATTCGAGGAAAGCCGATCTGGCAGTACTCGAAGGGCAAACTCAATGTTGGAAGGGGATTAGATGACCTGTGTACCTTTCCGGAATCGAAAATCTCGTTTTTCGAGTTTTCGGGTCAAAATGACCAACACGCCCCTGCGGTGTTTTACCTATTTGCAAGTGCCGGATGAACCCGAAACTTCTCCAGATGGTTTTAAAAGGCGTTTTTATGTGTTCTATGACCTCAGTTTTAATTATGGAGGTCCCGGGCAAAATTAGTGCAAAATTACGATTTTACCCCTAGTTTCGTGTTTTTACGCTTAATCGCGTGATTAAGCAAACCTAAGCAATATTAGGCTCTAATCGAAGATTAATTAATTTCCATAATTAATCTTGAGTCAAAATAATTTATTAAAGTTGATTAGAACCTAAAAGTGCTTAATTACCACTTAAAATCTTATTTTAAATTCAAGATTTCTAGTCATGGAATCTTGAATAGTGTTTTCTCTCCAATTCCTTAAATTATGGAATTTTGTCTACATTGTTTTATTCATAAAATGAATTTAAAATCTCCTAAATATGTATGAGTACTCCTTAATCATGCCATAAAGGTTCCTAATCACATTCTTAGTCACCTAAACTTATGCTTAATGACTCCTAACCTTACACCTAAGCTAATACACCCTAAACACATCACTATCACACTATTACATGACCAAAACTCCCTCCTCCCTTGCTGCATCAGACCTGCACGAAATTTATCATCCATTTTATCACAATTTAATTTTATTTCACACTCCAAAGACTATGGTTGAAGCCATGTCATCAAAGTGCAATTCTCTCACCTCATGTTCCATGAGGATTCATTCTCCTCCACACATGCCTCACCTCATGTTCCATGAGGAGACCTCATGTTCCATGAGGATTCATTCTCCTCCACACATGCCTCACCTCATGTTCCATGAGGATTCATTCTCCTCCACTCATTCACTCTTATTCTTCTCTATAAATACCATGCCTAGATGAACCTTTGCTACACTTTGTTCATTTGCTAAGTTTAGTTTTTAGTTTTTCTCTAAGTTCTTCCTTTTTCTCTCAAATCTCAAGAGCATTCTTCTTCTTCATCTTCTTCTTTTTCCTTTTGAAACATCATCACACAACCTTGAAACACCACCCCACCACCTTGGATCATCATACAAACACCTAAACTTCCATTCTCAAACACAAGCTCACCAAGAACACATTTCCTTCCTTTTTCTTTCATCAAGGCCGAATCATCATCACCATCCTAGGAGGAGTTGCTCGTATCATTTTCATCTTCAAGTCCAAGCTTTTTGTCTTCACTCTAGGTAGGAGTGTTTTCTAAACTTTGTCTTCTTGAAAATGAGTTCTTTCTAGCTTTCTCTTGGGTTTTCTTTTTGAAACTTTCTTTGGTTTCCTTTTCTTGTATTTTCGGCCTCTTGGCCTTGATGAGTACATGATAGCTCAATGATGAGGACTCCTAGATAATGACTATGTGTTCATCTCAAAGGAAACTCTAGAGCTTGAGGTTTTATTTTCTTTGAGTTCCAACATTATTTTCTAACTCAAAAATGATTTTTACTCAAGAATACCTTTACTTTTCTTGCTATTATGATTTGGTTTCTTTGTTCCTTTCTTTAACATTTAGTTACCATTTTCCTTTTTGATCTTTGAAGTTTTATTTGTTCTAAAAGTTTTGCTTTCTTTGAGCTTGATGATGATGTTCAAGAACCTCATAATTCCTTTGAGAACTTAGTTCAAGAACTCTAAAGCTCTCTTTGTAATGAGATATGTGTTGGGTTATTATGTTGTTAAAGTCTTGGATGAGCTTTAGATCACCTTAAAATGAACCTTGCATCATGTTTATTTTATGCTTTGCACATCATGTTTACTTTCTTTGCTATCACTAAGTACCAAGGTAATAAAGGAACTTGCATTATCATGTTTATATTTCAAGTTCTCACCTAAATATCAAAGATAATAATACAATGCATACCATATTTATTTTATGCTTTGCACATCATGTTTACTTTCTTTGTTATCACTAAGTATCAAGGTAATAAAGGAACTTGCATTATCATGTTTATGTTTCAAGTTCTCACCTAAATATCAAAGATAATAATATAATGCATACCATATTTATTTTATGCTTTGCACATCATGTTTACTTTCTTTGTTATCACTAAGTATCAAGATAATAAAGGAGCTTGCATTATCATGTTTATATTTCAAGTTATGCATTATCATGTTTATGTTTCAAGTTCTCACCTAAATATCAAAGATAATAATATAATGCATACCATATTTATTTTATGCTTTGCACATCATGTTTACTTTCTTTGTTATCACTAAGTATCAAGGTAATAAAGGAGCTTGCATTATCATGTTTATATTTCAAGCTATGCATTATCATGTTTATGTTTCAAGTTCTCACCTAAATATCAAAGATAATAATATAATGCATCACATATTTATTTTATGCTCTCACTTTACTTTCTAGCAAAAACTAAAACAAGTGCATGAGCATGTTTATTTTTATGTCATCACTTTAATGAACCTAGAGCTCAAAGACTTGCCCATTGTTGTCTCAACAAAGGTCTAAAAATATTTATTGCTTTTGGTCCCTATTTCGGCCCTAAGAGGCTTTGGTGTTTCCAAGTATTGAAAACTATGTTTTATAATTTTTCTAAGCTTATGTAAGTATAAGAAATATGTAGAACTAAGTTTTATGAATTTAGGACCTCTTGAGATAAAAATGATTTAGCTATTACCCTCTTAAGTATTTTTATGATTATAGGTGATAAAAGTGTCCATAAATGAGTTTTGAAAGTTGAAAAAGGTTCCAAGAGAAACTAGTATTGTATGTGCTTTAGAAATTGTGTTTCATGTCTTTTATGGAGATGTTTGTTTCGGTTCTGCCTTGCTATGTTTGGCCACTGTATGAGCTGTGTTAATAATGATAAGATGCTTATGTTTGAGTAAAAATAATGTTAAGACTCATATGTGAAAGATAGGATAAGTTAAGAACTAGAAAAGAGTTAATTTGAGAATTTTAGATCCCTTAATGATGGAATTTTCTGGATTCTGTCCAGCAAGGTTTAGAAATGATAATCATGGTTCTAAATTAGTTTAAATGTGTAGGAATGACTCATAATTGGTTTAGGGCTTAATCTTGATGCTTTAGGAACAAACTGGACTTAGAAAGAGTCATTGTTGTGACTCCTAGGTACCCGTAAAGTTGGGATTTTAAATTCTGCATCCTTGAGGTCTAGAGATGTTCTTGACCATAGTGTGAGGTGAGAAATACTTAGTTATAACCTCATAGGTTCCCAAGAGACTAGGTTTTGATGATTTATAACTTAGATTGTGAGTTAAGGACCTTAAGGGTCGATGCATAAGACATTAAGAAGTCTTGAGTTTTTATGATGCTTAATTTTATGCAAGTATGATATATGAACTTTATCTATATGAGTATGATGTGTTTAAAATATATGCTATGATGAGTTTGGAATATATGCTATAATCTATGTAAGAATGATGAGTTTGAAATATATGTTATGATGTTTATCTATGTGAGAATGATGTATTAGAAGAATATGCTTGATGATGCATGAACCCTAAAATGTTTTATTGATGATACGTGAGGAAATTATTATTGAGATGTTAAGTTGTGTGATTAGCTTGTGGCATGAATTTTGGTTTGAAGGAAATTCAGTTTAACAGCCGTTATGCTGCCAAATTTCTATCAAACCTAAAAGGGTTGAAAAATGTTTTAAAGTACCATATGAGTTGAAAACCCTGGGTGACACTGGTTCGACCGAACATCCCCAGGATATTTTTATGTGACAAGCATTGAGACGTACTTCTCCTGCTACGGTGAGGAGGAGGCAAATCCGTGAGGGTATGTGCAGATGCAGCCTTACCAAAGCGGACAATTCGCTGTGCACTCGAGGCCAGTAGAACGTTTCAAAGAATGAAATATGTTTATGTTACCCATTTTACCCCATATTAAATCTAGTGACGACTAGTTAGGATTGAGCTCATTCCTAGGCGATTAGGTGAGACGGAGATAGGAGGTTATCATAAAAATCTTGAGGCGGTGTATCAGTTGGAAATAGATGGATATGTTTTAAGAGGGTGGTTTTTGAGAAAAAGAACAAAAGAGATATGATGCTTTTAAGTCACATAAGTATGAGAAAAGTAAGAGTTGTAATATGCCCTTATGCCACTTGCATGAATCTAGATTGTTGTGATTTGTTGATTTATGTGCTCAAGTATTGCCATACATTCATGCTTAAACATGTTGCATTCATGACATCAAGATGCATACTAAAAGAAATGGACCTTGGATAAATAGTTTCATAAACCCTAATAATGAATCTCATATGCATGAACACCTTTTATAAATAAACCCAAGGTTCTGAGGATGTGAACGATGTAACCCTAGAATAGGAGATTCCTACTGAGATTCTTTAGTAAGATTCTCACTCTTTTCTCTTCTTTTTCTCGCTTAGTCACATCTTGAGACTGATGGCGACATTCGTGGTCTTCATTGACACATCCGTCCGAGAGGCGCCCCTAACGAGGAGCTCACGCTTAGTCTACATGTATGCCCACTCCTGCCGCCTTGCGTTCTTGGATCAGTAACACTCCATTTCCCCGGGATCTAGTAGCAGATGTTTTAGGGGAGGCTTAGTGCACACACTCACATGTAGACTGGATAAACCTGCTTTTGTTTTGAGGTTATTCACTATAGGTGCACTCGGGTAGTGATGGTTTACTTTATGTTACTTTACATTTCTCTGTTTCTATTGTACTTCCTTTCTGCTGTATTACAAGCTCTGCCCGTCCCAATGAGGGTATGACTACTTATGTATTCTAAGTCATGTTATTAATAAAACGTTTCTCTTGTTGTGATGATTTATGCTCAGCTGTTATATGTTTCCATTTCTGTGTTTCTCTATGAGTGTTAAGCATGCTTTATATTCCTATTATTCGATTAGACTAAGAACGTGGCTCTCACTTTGTTTTATGTTTTCAAAAAAGAAAAATTTACCCGTAATTTCCGCTAAGTATTTCAATGAAAGAATGAGACTATGAAGTAATAGCCTAATGTTTAACCTAATGTGTTCTAGAAAGTTGGGTTAAAAATTAGGGTGTTACAGAAATCATCAATACCTTAATCCTCAAAGAGGATTAAGCAGTGAGTTGGTCTATTTATTATTTCATTTGAAACATGAATGTATGCACATTAATAAATCGTGGCACAGTCAATCATTTTATCATTATCATTTCATATCTCATCAATACATTCACATTTCTGTATATCACTTCATGTAACATAGACAATATCATGTAAATCTCATAGTAAACATTCTCATAGATAATTCATATTAAGCAACCTAAGTTATCAAGTTAGGTCTCTAGTGTTCCTAATAGGCTATGGATATCTTGGTATTATCTTTTTCTCTTAGTCTTCTTTGTACTCTTAGTATTTCCATTAATACATTAATACCCTTTAAGATATTTTTAGAGGTTCTTTATATATTTTTATTATGACTTTTATATATATCTCCTGAAGATTATTATTCTACTTAAATCCTTAAAATTATCTCTTTACAAGACTTGAATCTTTTATTTAGAGTTCTGACATCTTTTAGAATAAAATTTGTAGCACTAACATCTTAGATTAGTGTAAATCAACTGTAAATTGTGCATAGTAGGATTCCCAGGAAAGAGAGGTGGGTCAAAATGGACACGCTTAAATACCAAGTCTTTCCTTAGCCAGAACCTTTCCAAATTGCACTCTCACAGTATCACGCTACCTTCAAGACTTTCTCAGCACACTATCTCGAAAATATATCTCTCATTTTGTATTTTCGTGGTGTAAAAATTTATGCATAGCATACATAAGTGTGTTTGTAGATGTGTTAGCTTTTCCACAAAGTTGAAATCAGCCCATTTGCATTTTTCTAGAGTGAGTTACACTTATTTTACTACTACAAGGTCAGATTAAGAGTTTCAGTCTTAGGCTCTACTTTAAAAATTTATATCTTGGGGTAGGAAACTCCGTTTTAGGTGATTCTTTTTGGAGAGTGTTCTAAAATGAGTCTAGTTTATAATAAAAATATTTTCATTTCGAGATCCTTCATACTTTATGAACACTAATTTTCGAAGTAACTACTGCCAGAAATAACTAGAAATTCCAGCACCTGCCATGTTCATGTCTTAAGTTATCTTTATTAACTCAAGTTTCATATACAATCTTGTAAGTTATGTTTAGTTTGATAACATCATAAAAGTACTCATAGCAGAATAGAACATATTGTGTTTTCTAAAAATATAATTATTCAAAACTTTTGACAATAATTCAAGTTTGAGGCATTCTATCCATGAGCAAAGTTAGAAGCCAACAATACTTGAACAAATAAAGAAAAAACTCCTACCTCTTGTGTAGGGTCTAAAAAGGGTCCTTCTCTTCTTCCTTAAGCTTTGAACAAGAGTCTTTGGAGTAGATGGCCCTCCTTGAATCTTGGCTCTAGAACTTGAGTGCTTAAGAAAATATTTCTCACTAGAGTTAAAGATTGTAACTCTTGTGAGGGCTAGTGAAAGTTTGGACTTAGGATTTAAGTGTTTGGATGAAGTTTAGAGGATCAAGAGAAGTCTTTGAAGAACATAAGAAGAATGATAGAATAAGAAAGAAAGAACACTTAGGGAGTTTCTGAATTGAAGAGAGTTTGAGGAGTATTTATAGTGGAAAGATTAGAGAAAAAAACAGAAGAAGGAAAGCACTTGGAGCATGATTTATGGAAACATATTGGCTGAATTTTGGGATGAAAATGCTCCTTGTTTTGTGCAAACATGTTTCCATGTTTTATGCAAACATGTTGGATGAAAATGCTCCATGTTTTGTGCAAAGATGTTAGTGGAGAATTTCTAACCTTTAGTGCATGTATGTGATTCAGAAATGTGTATGATGTATGTGGTTAAATTATTGTGTTATCATCTTAATCCAATGGCTTAGATTCATTCTTGTCTAAAGACAAGTCTTGGGATTTGTGCAAATGGCATTGTAGTAATTTCTTTAACTAAGACAAGGATATTTTTGTAATTAGACAATGATAGTGGTATTCTTGTAATTCCATTCATAGAGTAAGGGTATCTTCGTCATTTAATAAGGCAAGGGTAGTTTGGTAATTTCCTTTACATAGCAAGGGCATTTTCATAATTTCCACTAAGTGATGGCATTTTCGTAATTCTTTGCATTTTTCTCTAGACATACTTAAGTAGTCTATTTGTTGTGTTTCATAACATTTGTCCAGATTCTCTTGGTTTTGCTATCGCTAATTAAGATTAATATTTATTTTAGTTATAAATTTGGGGATGTTACATAAGGAGGTTTAAAGAACAACCGGTAGTCACATGGGAGGAAATGAAGAGGTTGATGAGAAGGAGATTTGTTCCTACATATTATACTAGAGATCTTCATGCCAAGCTTCAAAGCTTGAAGCAAGGAACAAGAAGTGTTGATGACTATTATAAAGAGATAGAAGTTGCTATGATAATAGCAAATGTGAATAAGGAGAGGGAAGCAACTCTTGCACATTTTTTGAATAGTTTGAACCCATGATATCTGTGACATTGTAAAGCTTCATCATTATGTGGAACTTGAAGATTTGGTTCACCAAGCGATCAAAGTGGAGGCACAACTCAAAAGAAAAGGGACTTTGAAGAGAAACAACACTTCCTACAATTCTAGAGGGTGGAAGGAAGGTGTGAAAAAGGAGGAATCCTCATCCAAGGAAGGTACTCAAGCTGGTAAATCATCTTCTAAGTATATTTTTAATCCTAATAATGATTCTAATTCTTTTCCTAAGTAAAGCAGCATCAAGTATTTCAAGTGTCTTGGAAAAAGACATATTGCATCACAATGTCCAAACAAGAAGACTATGATCTTGTTAGAGCGGTGAAGTTACAAGTGAGAGTTCATCTTCATCCTTATCATCATCAAGTGATAAAGGAAGTGAAACTGAAATCTACTGCCAAGAAGGTGACCAACTCATGGTGCATAGACTCATGGGAAATTTAGTGAAGGAAAATTATTACTCACAAAGAGAAAATATTTTTCACTCAAGGTGCTTGGTAAAGGGCAAAATTTGTTCTTTGATTATTGATGGAGGAAGTTGTGCTAATGTTGCTAGCACAAGAATTGTGGAGAAATTGAATCTTGCTACTACTCCTCATCCAAAACCATATAAACTTCAATGGCTAAGTGATAAAGGAGAATTGGTGGTCAAGAAGCGAGTCTTAATTCCTTTCGTTATTGGCAGGTATGAAGATGAGATGTCATATGATGTGGTTCCCCTGGAGGCAGGACACATTCTCTTAGGAAGACCTTGGCAGTTCGATAAGAAGACACATCATGATGGTCATACAAATAAATTCTCATTTGTACATAAGGGTAGCAAAATCACTTTAGTGCCTATGACTCCTAGTCAAGTTTGTGCTGATTAGGTGCCTATGCAAATGAGAAGAGAGCAAGAGAGAAAAGATGAGAAGAGAAATGTCAAGAATAAAAATACTGAGAGTGACTCAGTGAGTGATAACAAAAAAAGGAGTGAGTTTGAGCGCAAAGTTCAAAAGAAAGAGGGAGAAGTGAAGAAAAGAGAGAAAATTTGTTTGAGAGAAAAAGAAGTAAGGAAAGCTTTGTTGGCCTCTAGGCCAATGTACTTGCTTTTATACAAGGAACATATGAGTAACGAGTTGACTGATCCTTTATTACTTAACTCTTTTCTTAGAGTTGTTTCTTCTCTTGTGCAGAAAATTGTTGATGTATTGCCTACAGATATACCTCACGGTCTACCTCCTCATAGAGGGATTGAATATCAAATTGACCTCATTCCAGGGGCAACATTACCAAACATGCCAGCATATAGGAGTAACCCATAAGAGACTCAAGAAATTCAAAAGCAAGTTGAAGGTTTGATAGAGAAAGGGTGGGTGAAGGAAAGCCTTAGTCCATGCACTATGCTGGTCATTCTTGTGCCTGAAAAAGATGGGAGCTGGAGGATATGCCTTGATTGTCATGCCATCAACAATATCACTGTAAAGGCACTTCAAACTTCATAGCATTACCTTATTTCAAAAGAGTTTGTGATACATAGTGACCATGAATCATTGAAATACCTCACGGCTTAGGGGAAATTGAATAAGAGACATGCTAAATGGGTTAGGTTCTTGGAACAGTTTCCATATGTCATAAAGCATAAGAAAGGTAAATTGAATGTTGTGGCTGATGCCTTGTCTAGAAGGCTTAATTTACTTTCTATGCTTGATGTCAAATTGTTGGGATTTGAGCATGTACAGGAACTTTATGTGCATGATGAAGATTTTGCTCATTTGTACGCATTATGTGAAAAAGGTGCACATAAAGGTTTCTACTAGCATGAAGCATATTTGTTTAAAGAAAACAGATTGTGTGTACCTAAAAGTTCCATTCGTGACTTGCTTGTGAAAAAGGCCGATGAGGGTGGACTAATGAGTCACTTTGGTGTCCTTAAAACATTGATGTTTTGCATGAACACTTCTTTTGGCCTAATATGAAGCATCAAGTGCATCAATTCTGTCAATGTTGTGTTGTGTACAAGAAAGCCAAATCCATGGTAAATGCTCATGGACTCTACACTCCATTACCTATTCCGGATTACCCTTGGGTTGATGTTTCTATGGACTTTATTATAGGCTTACCAAGAACAAAAACTGGTAACAATTCCATTCTTGTCGTTGTTGATAGATTTTCTAAAATGGCTCATTTTATTTCTTATAAGAAGGTGGATGATGCTACTCATGTTGCTAATTTGTTCTTTAAAGAGATTGTGAGATTGCATGGACTACCAATGAGTATAGTTTCAGATAAAGACTCAAAGTTTTTTAGTCACTTTTGGAGAACTATGGCACAAACTTGGAACCAAGCTTCTTTTCTTCGCCACATGTGTAACATCCCCAAATTTATAACTAAGATAAATATTAATCTTAATTATCGATAGCAAAACCAAGAGAATCTGGACAAATGTTATGAAACACAACAAATAGACTACTTAAGTATGTCTAGAGAAAAATGCAAAGAATTACGAAAATGCCATCACTTAGTGGAAATTACGAAAATGCCCTTGCTATGTAAAGGAAATTACCAAACTACCCTTTCCTTATTAAATGACAAAGATACCCTTACTCTATGAATGGAATTACAAGAATACCACTATCATTGTCTAATTACAAAAATATCCTTGTCTTAGTTAAAGAAATTACTACAACGCCATTTACACAAATCCCTAGACTTGTCTTTAGACAAGAATGAATCTAAGCCATTGGATTAAGATGATAACACAATAATTTAACCACATACATCATACACATTTTTGAATCACATACATGCACTAAAGGTTAGAAAATATCCACTAACATCTTTGCACAAAACATGGAAACGTGTTTGCATAAAACATGGAAACATGTTTGCATAAAACATGGAGCATTTTCATCCAACATGTTTGCATAAAACATGGAAATGTGTTTGCATAAAACATGGAAATGTGTTTGCATAAAACATGGAAACGTGTTTGCACAAAACATGGAAACATGTTTGCACAAAACAAGGAGCATTTTCATCCCAAAATTCAGCCAACATGTTTCCATAAATCGTGCTCCAAGTGCTTTCCTTCTTCTGTTTTTTTCTCTAATCTTTCCACTATAAATACTCCTCAAACTCTCTTCAATTCAGAAACTCCCTAAGTGTTCTTTCTTTCTTATTCTATCATTCTTCTTATGTTCTTCAAAAACTTCTCTTGATCCTCTAAACTTCATCCAAACACGTAAATCCTAAGTCCAAACTTTCACTAGCCCTCACAAGAGTTACAATCTTTAACTCTAGTGAGAAATATTTTCTTAAGCATTCAAGTTCTAGAGCCAAGATTCAAGGAGGGTCATCCACTCCAAAGACTCTTGTTCAAAGCTTAAGGAAGAAGAGAAGGACCCTTTTTAGACCCTACACAAGAGGTAGGAGCTTCATCTTTAATTGTTCAAGCATTGTTGGCTTCTAACCTTGATAGAATGCCTCAAGTTTGAGTTATTGTCAAAAGTTTTAAATGATTATTTGAAAAATATATTTTTAGAAATATGACATGTTCTATTCTGTTATGAGTACCCTTATGATGTTATCAAACTCAAATATAACTTGAAAAGATTGTATGTGAAACCTGATTTAATAAAGGTAACTTAAGACATGAAAATGGTAGGTGCTGGAATTTCTAGTTGTTTCTGGCAGCAGGTACTTCGAAAGCTACTGTTCATAAAATATCAAGTATCTCGAAATTAAAATAATTTTAATATAAACTAGACTCATTATAGAACACTCTCCAAAAAGAATCACCCAAAACGGAGGTTTCTAGCTCAAGATATAAATTTTTAAAGTAGAGCCTAAGACTGAAACTTTAAATCTGACCTTGTAGTAGTAAAATAGGTGTAACTCACTCTAGAAAAATGCAAATGGACTGATTTCAACTTTGTTGGAGAGCTAACACATGTAGTAATACACCCATGTATGTTATGTATAAAGCTTTGTACCACGTAAATACAGAATGAGAAATAAATTTCGGGATAGTGTACTGTGAAAGTGCAGTTTGGAAAGGTTCTGGCTAAGGAAAGACTTGGTATTTAAGCATGTCCATTGTGACCCACCTCTCTTTCCTGGGAACCCTCCTATGCATGGTTTACAATGGATTTACACTATTCCAAAGATGTAAATGCTAAAATTTGATGAGTTAGGAATTTGGAACTACCTTTACTAAGCTGAGATAACAAGTATACAGAGAATTATAAACTTTCTTCTAAAAGATGTCAAAACTATAAATAAAAGAATCAAGTCTTGTAAAAAGAGAATTTTAAGAATTTAAGTAGAATAATAATCTTCAAGAGTTATACGAAAACCATAATAAGAATATATAAAGAACCTATAATAATATTTTGAAATGCATTAATGTATTAATGGAATTCTAAGAGTACAAAGAACACTAAAAGAAAAAGATAATACTAAGACATCCATTACCTCTTAGGAACACTAGGAACTCAACTTGATAACTTTGGTTGCTTAAAATGAATCATTTATGAAAATGTTTACTATGAGATTTACATGATATTATCCATGTTTCATGAAGTGAATTATAATAAAGTGAATGTATGGTGATGAGTTATGAAATGATGAAGATGAATGATTGATTGCCCATGATTTATTGTGATTACATGATGATATGCATACATTCATTTTGAAAAAGTAGCAATGAAAGTCTGGAAAAGTGGACTTGAGCTAAACTCACGGCTTAACCCCCTAAACCGTTGAGATCACGGCAACAGAAAGGAAATCAAAAAAAGGTTGTGGCGACGGCCACGGTATGAGCTCATTACCCTTTTAGGGTGGTCTAAGGCATTGATGCATTCATCCCGTGAGTAATTAAGAAATATGTTGATGAAATAAATGAAAGATGATGATCACTAAACAAGTGAATGTTGAGGATGAGTAATCATGAAATGCATGCAGCTCCTAAATAATTACTGCTTATTAGTGGTTTTACATGATATGCTTATATGTATGCTTGATGAAATACTGAATGAATATTTCTGCTAATGTTCAAGATTAGTTTAAAAGTAACTGCACTTACTAATCACGTTTGTGAAAGTTTGATAATTGAATCCTTACCTGTTCACCTTTTTATAATAACCCCGAAGTGACTGGGACGACAACGATGACACTTTTAGTACAAGTAGGAACTCCTCTTTGAGAAATCATGTATTTCTCACTCCTATGTTTATTTTCCCTTGTCGTTACCTGAGACAGGCGTGTCCACCTAAAGCAACGAGGCCGTAGCTGAGGAAGGAGGTAGCACGTGAAGATTTCAAACCATTCAAGTAGGAGCATTCCGAGCTTTAGTTACATTATAGTTTGTGAGAAACAATTAGTAATAGTAGAACTTATATTGTTATTTGTAATAACTTATCAGTATGATATATGCCCTGTTGTGACTTATGTATTAAGTGATTATATTCCAGTTTATGTGATAATTGTTCTACACTTAGTCTTTTATTCCGCTTATTTAATTAAGTGCGCAATGTAACTTGATTATTATCTATAAAAGCGCTATGTATTTCACTTCTCGTTACAGGCTTAAGTTTTCAAAAAATTAATTTATTTAAAGAAAAAAAAAACTTCCATTATTTTTCTAAGTTAATTTCAAAAGAAAATTAATACAAGGCATAAGTGACAACTAATAGAATCCAAATGTGAACTTAAGCACAGTGGGGTTCTATTAGGGTGTTACAACATGCCACCCACAACTGATAGGCAAACTAAGGTAGTAAACTGAACCTTGACTATTCTTCTTAGAGTAATGATTGAAAAGAATCTTAAGTCTTGGGAGGAATGCTTGCCACATATTGAGTTTGCATATAACATAACTTTCCATTCTACCACATTGCGTTCACCATTTGAGGTTGTTTATGGGATTTAATCCCCTAACAACTCTTAATTTATTGCCTTTGCCCTAACAATTCATCATCAGTGCATAAGGATGGTAAAGCCAAAGCTAAATTTGTCAAGAAATTGCATGAAAAAGTGAAAGCGCAGGTTCAAAAAAAGTTAAGCAATATGCCAAATATGCAAACAAAGGAAGGAAAAAGGTGAGATTTGAACATGGAGATATGTTTTCGGTTCATTTTTGGAAAGAAAGATTTCCCACAAAAAGGAAATCTAAGCTGCAATAAAGGGGAGATAGACCCTTCAAAATTCTGAAAAGGATTTGAGACAATGCCTACAAAGTGGACTTACCAGGTGAGTAAGGAGTTAGCGCTACTTTCAATATTAGTGACTTATCTACTTTTGATGTAGGTGATGAAGACTCCAATTTGAGGTTGAATTCTTTTGAAGGAGGAGGGAATGATGAAGACCAAGGAACAAACCTAAGCTTAGAGGCAATGGAAGGACTTCAAGGTTACATGACTAGGGTAAAGGAGAGAAGGTCAAGAGAAGCTTTGGAGAGATTAATGCCTGCCATATTTGAAAAGAGACCTATTCTAGACTTAGAAGATTTGGAAGTTGCAAGCATTGTCAATTGTGTTCAATTGGAGGATTAAGGTCTAGAATGTAGCCCATTTCAAGCTGAATAAGTGCCACATGTTTGTGGTCCATTAGAAGTTTATTTTAGTTTTCTTACTTTATTAAAAAAAAACCATTATATGGGCTTAGTGAGCTACATAACCCAAAGATGGCTTAAGTTTGAATATAGCTTACTTGTCTATTTAAGTTTGTAAATACTTATGTATTGGAAAAAAATATACAATAATTCAGCTTGAAAACCTCTATGAGAGTGTTCTTCTCTAGGTTCTTGAGTGAGCCAGAACCTTCGATCTTATCAAGAGACTATACTCTTGTGGCAATCTTCAACCAAAGGTTATCCATCCACTGATTATGGTGCCCTCCATCCTCTTTCTTATCTATCCTCTTCTTATATTCTTTTATTCACACTTTTATCATGTTTCTATTTTATTTCTTATTGTTTCTCTTGGGAATCTGAATATATTTTGATCCTAGTTCCATCTCCTAAATCTGAATTTTTAACTCACAAAACCTGAGTTTTCATCACTTGTGCATGCAAGAGTTCTCAAAGATAAAGGGTGCTTAGCATCAACTTTCATGCTTACTCTGTTTCTGTCCCTCTCTTGCATCTGACAAAGATTGATATAGTGGGGACTTAGAGTCCTTGATTTTTGAACTTCCTTACTCTCTACGTGAGCACCATGCATGGAAATCAAAACTAACTCATTCATATACATACACAATGCAAATAAAAAAATTGAATTCATAAGCATCATCCATAACTAGGATGTTTTGACAACAAATTCATGTTTATTAACTAGATGGCTAACTCCTAGCTTGCATAAGTGTAATACGTCGCACACGTCACACAGATATTCACCAATCATGTTAAACACATAATTTGACAAAAACCATTTTGAACAAGTTATTAAAATGTGATTTTTGTACAAGAAGGTTAGTTCATAAGATAAGTGACGTTTCATATGCATTTATAAATGGGAGTTTGTTAAAACTTAGGGATCCCAAAGGATAAACTATCACATGGATAAATCCAACAAACATGTTCTAGGATTCTAAAATATTTTGTCATGACAACATGCACTATTGATTCCTCATGAACTTCTTACCAAAACATTTCCTAATCTTGAATCAAACTCCTTTAGAAAATTCACATGTCTCAAGATATCAAATCATGTTCACATATATTATAACTACATGAAATCGTGGTAACAGGTTGCAATTAAACATGGCACATCTTAGTCTAAGCCTCGTTCATACAATTTACATGCATGGGTTAGGAAAACATCATATATTCCTTACATAAGGTTTTATAAACTTGATCAAATGAGAACACACAAATCAAAACTTAAAACCAATCACTTAAAAGCCAATCTATTCATATATACTCACACTAGAGAAAGCATCTTAGAAAGAAATTGCAAACCCCATCAACATTTAGGTTTTAAATGAAGTCGCTTAGGTAAGGAACAAAACTGTTAGGGCATAGATCATTTAAGTACTTGAAGTCCTCATAAGTAAAACAAACTTTAATAAATGCATTTTCAAAGAAGATTGATCATTGTAATGTAACATAGAAAGAGGATTATAATTTTATTCCACACTTAACCTTGGTGTACATAAATACTGCTTTTATGCTAAACTTGTCTCATGTATCTTTTAAAGATCATTAACAAACTCCCTTCAGAAATCATTTCATCTAGAATTTTGCAAAACATTTACCAAAATCGCCAAGTGTTCATGAAATCCCTTTTCAAAGATACACACATAAAACACCACAACATAACAGAATTAGGGAAATCATGAAACTAGTAAACATTAGTTCCTCGAAATCATGAATGGGTCAAAGCAACTGATGAGGACATGGAAGGAAGCAAGTCCAAGGAATGTAGCAAGGATGAATTACAAGGCCTTGGAGGTCCCATGACAAGGGCTAGATCTAAGAAAGCTAAAGAGGCTCTAAATAAACTTGTGGCAACTTTATTTGAAGCATGCCAAAGTCTTGAAGAATTGCAGCCCAAGATGGTGAATTGCTTAATGCAAATTGAAGGAATAGAGGCTTAAGGGCTGTATTCAATTCAAGCCCAATTTCTCCATCTAATTACTTGAATCCAAATTGGTAAAATGAAGCATGAAGGCTGTGTTTATGTTTGAGCCAATCTGCAACTTTTTTTTCTCTTCTTTTTTTATTTTTTTGAATTTAAGCTTGTAATAAAGCTTATTTAGCAAATCTTAGTTTTTCTTTTTAGTACGTGTGAAAATGGGCTGAACATTCTTATTTTTATTGTTATAGTTTACTAATAGTGGTGAGCTGAATTAGTAAACTAATTTTGGGCCTTGTTGTAATGGATTTGAGTTGGGTCAAGTCTCAGCAAACTTGGAAGGTGTTTCCTATTATAAAAGACAAACCCTAATTTTTGAAAAAGGTGTAACGCCCTGGTTTCTCTACTTAGCAAAAATGACCAAAATACCCCTAGGTCATTTTTGTGTGAAAATCAAGGCTGGCCAACCCCGTCTTCCCTCAAAAGGATATTTTAATATTAGGAATAGGTTACATGGGGATTAGATAGCAATCAGTGCAAAAATCACAATCCTCAATTTTCATGTGTAAAAATGACCAAAATTGTAACATCCCCAAATTTATAACTAAGATAAATATTAATCTTAATTAGCGATAGCAAAACCAAGAGAATCTGGACAAATGCTATGAAATACAACAAATAGACTACTTAAGTATGTCTAGAGAAAAATGCAAAGAATTACGAAAATGCCATCACTTAGTGGAAATTACGAAAATGCCCTTGCTATGTAAAGGAAATTACCAAACTACCCTTGCCTTATTAAATGACGAAGATACCCTTACTCTATGAATGGAATTACAAGAATACCACTATCATTGTCTAATTACAAAAATATCCTTGTCTTAGTTAAAGAAATTACTACAATGCCATTTGCACAAATCCCTAGACTTGTCTTTAGACAAGAATGAATCTAAGCCATTGGATTAAGATGATAACACAATAATTTAACCACATACATCATACAAATTCTGAATCACATACATGCACTAAAGGTTAGAAAATCTCCACTAACATCTTTGCACAAAACATGGAGCATTTTCATCCAACATGTTTGCATAAAACATGGAAACATGTTTGCACAAAACAAGGAGCATTTTCATCCCAAAATTCAGCCAACATGTTTCCATAAATCATGCTCCAAGTGCTTTCCTTCTTCTGTTTTTTCTTTAATCTTTCCACTATAAATACTCCTTAAACTCTCTTCAATTCAGAAACTCCCTAAGTGTTCTTTCTTTCTTATTCTATCATTCTTCTTATGTTCTTCAAAGACTTCTCTTGATCCTCTAAACTTCATCCAAACACGTAAATCCTAAGTCCAAACTTTCACTAGCCCTCACAAGAGTTACAATCTTTAACTCTAGTGAGAAATATTTTCTTAAGCACTCAAGTTCTAGAGCCAAGATTCAAGGAGGGTCATCCACTCCAAAGACTCTTGTTCAAAGCTTAAGGAAGAAGAGAAGGACCCTTTTTAGACCCTACACAAGAGGTAGGAGTTTCTTCTTTATTTGTTCAAGTATTGTTGGCTTCTAACTTTGCTCATGGATAGAATGCCTCAAACTTGAGTTATTGTCAAAAGTTTTGAATAATTATATTTTAGAAAACACAACATGTTCTATTCTGCTATGAGTACTTTTATGATGTTATCAAACTCAAATATAACTTAAAAGATTGTATGTGAAACTTGAGTTAATAAAGATAACTTAAGACATGAACATGGTAGGTGCTGGAATTTCTAGTTATTTCTGGCAGTAGTTACTTCGAAAATTAGTGTTCCTAAAATATGAAGGATCTCGAAATGAAAATATTTTTATTATAAACTAGACTCATTGTAGAACACTCTCCAAAAAGAATCACCTAAAACGGATTTTCCTAGCCCAAGATATAAATTTTTAAAGTAGAGCCTAAGACTGAAACTCTTAATCTGAGCTTGTAGTAGTAAAATAGGTGTAACTCACTCTAGAAAAATGCAAATGGACTGATTTCAACTTTGTGGAAAAGCTAACACATCTACAAACACACTTATGTATGCTATACATAAAGTTTTACACCACAAAAATACATAATGAGAGATATATTTTTGGGACAATGTGCTGAGAAAGTCTTGAAGGTAGCGTGATACTGTGAGAGTGCAATTTGGAAAGGTTCTGGCTAAGGAAAGACTTGGTATTTAAGCATGTCCATTGTGACCCACCTCTCTTTCCTGCGAATCCTACTATGCACAATTTACAGTTGATTTACACTAATCTAAGATGTTAGTGCTACAAATTTTATTCTAAAAGATGTCAGAACTCTAAATAAAAGATTCAAGTCATGTAAAGAGATAATTTTAAGGATTTAAGTAGAATAATAATCTTCAGGAGATATATATAAACATCATAATAAAAATATATAAAGAACCTCTAAAAATATCTTAAAGGGTATTAATGTATTAATGGAAATACTAAGAGTACAAAGAAGACTAAAAGAAAAAGATAATACCAAGATATCCATAACCTATTAGGAACACTAGAGACCTAACTTGATAACTTAGGTTGCTTAATATGAATTATCTATGAGAATGTTTACTATGAGATTTACATGATATTGTCTATGGTACATGAAGTGATATACAGAAATGAGATTTATTGATGAGATATGAAATGATAATGATAAAATGGTTGACTGTGCAATGATTTATTAATGTCCATACATTCATGTTTCAAATGAAATAATAAATAGACCAACTCACTGCTTAATCCTCTTTAAGGATTAAGGTATTGATGATTTCACTCAGTGAGAATAAAAGTAAAACATGAAAAAGTAGCAATGATAGTTTGGAAAAGTGGACTTGAGCTAAACTCACGGCTTAATCCCCTAAACCGTTGAGATCATGGCAACGGAAAGAAAACCAAAAGGTTGTGGCGACGGCCACGGTATGAGCTCATTACCCTTTTAGGGTGGTCTAAGGCATTGATGCATTCATCCCGTGAGTAATTAAGAAATATGTTGATGAAATAAATGAAAGATGATGATCACTAAACAAGTGAATGTTGAGGATGAGTAATCATGAAATGCATGCAGCTCCTAAATGATTATTGCTTATTAGTGGTTTTACATGATATGCTTATATGTATGCTTGATGAAATACTGAATGGATATTTCTGCTAATGTTCAAGATTAGTTTAAAAGTAACTGCACTTTGGCTAATCACGTTTGTGAAAGTTTGATAATTGAATCCTTACCTGTTCACCTTTTTATAATAAACCCGAAGTGGCTGGGACGACAACAATGACACTTTTAGTACAAGTAGGAACTCCTACTGAGAAATCATGTATTTCTCACTCCTATGTTTATTTTCCGTTGTCGTTACCAGAGACAGACATGTCCACCTAAAGCAACGAAGCTGTAGCTGAGGAAGGAGGTAGCGCGTGAAGATTTCAAACCTTTCAAGTAGGAACAATTTCGAGCTTTAGTTACATTATAGTTTGTGAGAAACAATTAGTAATAGTAGAACTTATATTGTTATTTGTAATAACTTATCAGTATGATATATGCCCTGTTGTGACTTATGTATTAAGTGATTATATTCCAGTTTATGTGATAATAGTTCTACACTTAGTCTCTTATTTCGCTTATTTAATTAAGTGCGCAATGTAACTTGATTATTATCTATAAAAGCGCTATGTATTTCACTTCTAATTCTGAGCTTAAGTTTTCAAAAAATTAATTTATTTAAAGAAAAAAAAAACTTCCACTATTTTTCTAAGTTAATTTCAAAAGAAAATAAATACAAGGCATAAAAGTGCAACTAATAGAATCCAAATGTGAACTTAAGCATAGTGGGGTTCTATTAGGGTGTTACACAATATGCACCACAAACTCTTTTGGCAAAAGATAATGTTGCCATGTTTGCAAGGTTCTCACTAAGGAATACAATTCTTTATTGTATGTGGAGTAATTAAGCTTAGCGCCACTTAATTTCTCGCTGAAATAAGCAACAGGTGGCCCTTCTTGCATCAAAACAGCGCCAATACCTATACCCGAAGCATCATATTCAATTTCAAAAGATTTAGTGAAATCAGGCAAAACAAGTAATGGTCCATTACTCAACCTCTTCTTAAGGGTATTGAAAGTGGCCTCTTCCTTTTTTTCCTATTTGAATCCCACATTTTTCTTAACAACCACAACTAAGGGTGTAGCTAGTGTATTTAAAGTCTTTGACAAACTTCCTATAGAAACTAGCTAACACATGGAAACTTCTTACATTACTCAAAATTTTGGGTGAGGCCATTCTTTAATTGCACTTACTTTTTCTTCATCCACTTCTACACCTCTTGAACAAACAATGAATCCAAGAAAATTTACTTGTTGAGTGCAAAAATAATATTTTTTCAGATCAGCATACAATCTCTCTTCTCTCAATGCAAGTAAGACACACTCCAAATGCTCAAGATGTTCCACCTAAGCTCTTGCTATAGATGAGGATATATCAAAGTAAACAACAACAAATTTTCCAAGAAAAACATGCAAAACATAATTCATGAGGCGCATGAATGTACTAGGAGCATTAGTTAAACCAAAAGGCATAACTAACCATTCTTACAACCTATATTTAGTTTTGAAAGTTGTTTTCCATTCATCCCCTTCTTTCATCATCTAATCTAGGAATTTGATGTCTATACTTTATAGTGATTTTGTTTATGGCTCTGGAATTTGTACACATCCTCCATGATCCATCTTTCTTTGGTACAAGAATAACGGGTACATCACAAGGACTCATGCTTTCGCACACCCATCCTTTTTCCATCAGCTCCCCAACTTGTTTTTTAAGTTCTTTTACTTCCTTAGGATCAGTTCTATTGGCTGGCCTATTAGGGAATATGACCCCGGGAATGAGATCAATTTGATGCTCAATTCCTCTCAAGGGTGGCAATCCACTTGGAACCTCATCCGAGAACACATCTTCGAATTCCTGCAAAAGAGATACAAAAGAACTAGGCAAAGAAGTTTGATCAAGGTTAGAGTTTAAACAAGCCTCCTTGTACAAAAGTACAAGCATAAAAGTTGACGAGAAAAACAAGCTCTCTTGATATCTCTTTCTTTTGCAGTGACACTCACGTGTTTACTCTCTTTTTCTTGCTCGCCACTCTCTTGGTGTTTACCTTTCTTTTTTTCACTCAAAAGTTTCTTTTCATTCTCCTTTTTATTGGATGCTTCTCACTCTCTAGACTGCCTCATTTTTATTTGGTCCTCAAAAACTTGTCTTGGAGAAAGGGTGCAAGAGTGGATTTCCTCTTGTTGTGCATAAGTGAAAACTAGTTAGTGTATCCATTGTGGATCACCTTGCGATCAAATTGCCATGGTCTTCCAAGAAGTATGTGTATAGCCTCCAAGGGAACTAGATCACAAAGTACCTCATCCACATAATCTCCAATAGTGAATGGTACTAGAACTTGCTTGTCCACCTTCAATTCTCCATTGTTATTAAGCCATTGCAACCTACATGCCTAGGATGATTGGAAGTGCTCAAATTCAAATTTTCCACCAAAGTTGTGCTGGCCACATTAGTGCAGCTCCCTCCATCAATGATCATGCTACATAATTTTCCTTGAACAAGACATCTAGTATGAAAAATGTTTTCCTTTTGTGCATCATCTTCTTCTTTGCCCTTCACATTCAAAATCCTTCTAACAACTAGCAAATCACTTTCATGCTCTAAGGATGCATCCGACTCCTCCTCAGTCTCCACCTCTCCATTTTCCTTCAAAATCATTGCTCTCTTATTAGGACATTGAGAAGCAATGTGACTTCTTCCAAGACAGTTAAAGCACTTTATATCTTGGTTCTTTGAAGTGCTTGTTGATGGTTGAATTTTCTTCAATTTAGCCTCTTTGGACTAAATTGCAATTGGTTGCTCCTTCTTTTGGTTGTTTCTCCAAGGAATTGAATTGGAACTAGAAGAATTTCTTCTATTTTTCCTCTTCATTGCTGCTCCTGTAACACCCTAATAGAACCCCACTGTGCTTAAGTTCACATTTGGATTCTATTAGTTGTCACTTATGCCTTGCATTTATTTTCTTTTGAAATTAACTTAGAAAAATAGTGAAAGTTTTTTTTTTCTTTAAATAAATTAATTTTTTGAAAACTTAAGCCTGTAACGAGAAGTGAAATACATAGCGCTTTTATAGATAATAATCAAGTTACATTGCACACTTAATTAAATAAGCAGAATAAGAGACTAAGTGTAGAACTATTATCACATAAACTGAAATATAATCACTTAATACATAAGTCACAACAGGGCATATATCATACTGATAAGTTATTACAAATAACAATATAAGTTCTACTATTACTAATTGTTTCTCACAAACTATAATGTAACTAAAGCTCGGAATGCTCCTACTTGAAAGGTTTGAAATCTTCATGCGCTACCTCCTTCCTCAGCTACAGCTTCGTTGCTTTAGGTGGACACGTCTGTCTCTAGTAACGACAACGGAAAATAAACATAGGAGTGAGAAATACATGATTTCTCAGTAGGAGTTCCTACTTGTACTAAAAGTGTCATCGTTGTCGTCCCAGTCACTTCGGGTTTATTATAAAAAGGTGAACAGGTAAGGATTCAATTATCAAACTTTCACAAACGTGATTAGCCGAAGTGCAGTTACTTTTAAACTAATCTTGAACATTAGCAGAAATATCCATTCAGTATTTCATCAAGCATACATATAAGCATATAATGTAAAACCACTAATAAGCAATAATCATTTAAGAGCTGCATGCATTTCATGATTACTCATCCTCAACATTCACTTGTTTAGTGATCAACATATTTCTTAATTACTCACGGGATGAATGCATCAATGCCTTAGACCACCCTAAAAGGGTAATGAGCTCATACCGTGGCCGTCGCCACAACCTTTTGGTTTTCTTTCCGTTGCCATGATCTCAACGGTTTAGGAGGTTAAGCCGTGAGTTTAGCTCAAGTCCACTTTTCCGGACTATCATTGCTACTTTTTCAGGTTTTCCTTTTTTTCTCACTGAGTGAAATCATCAATACCTTAATCCTCAAAGAGGATTAAGCAGTGAGTTGGTCTATTTATTATTTCATTTGAAATATGATGCAAATTAGTAAATTATGGCACAGTCAATCATTTTATCATTATCATTTCATATCTCATCAATACATTCACATTTCTGTATATCACTTTATGTAACATAGACAATATCATGTAAATCTCATAGTAAACATTCTCATAGATAATTCACATTAAGCAACCTAAGTTATCAAGTTCGGTCTCTAGTGTTCCTAATAGGTTATGGATATCTTGGTATTATCTTTTTCTCTTAGTCTTCTTTGTACTCTTAGTATTTCCATTAATACATTAATACCCTTTAAGATATTTTTAGAGGTTCTTTATATATTTTTATTATGACTTTTATATATATCTCCTGAAGATTATTATTCTACTTAAATCCTTAAAATCATCTCTTTACAAGACTTGAATCTTTTATTTAAAGTTCTGACATCTTTTAGAATAACATTTGTAGCACTAACATCTTAGCTTAGTGTAAATCAACTGTAAATTGTGCATAGTAGGATTCCCAGGAAAGAGAGGTGGGTCACAATGGACACGCTTAAATACCAAGTCTTTCCTTAGCTAGAACCTTTCCAAATTGCACTCTCACAGTATCACGCTACCTTCAAGACTTTCTCAACACACTGTCCCGAAAATATATCTCTCATTATGTATTTTCGTGGTGTAAAAATTTATGCATAGCACACATAAGTGTGTTTGTAGATGTGTTAGCTTTTCCACAAAGTTGAAATAAGTCCATTTGCATTTTTCTAGAGTGAGTTACACCTATTTTACTACTACAAGGTCAGATTAAGAGTTTCAGTCTTAGGCTCTACTTTAAAAATTTATATCTTTGGCTAGGAAACTCTGTTTTAGGTGATTATTTTTGGAGAGTATTCTACAATGAGTCTAGTTTATAATAAAAATATTTTTATTTCGAGATCCTTCATATTTTATGAACACTAATTTTCGAAGTAACTACTGCCAGAAATAACTAGAAATTCCGGCACCTGCCATGTTCATGTCCTAAGTTATCTTTATTAACTCAAGTTTCACATACAATCTTTTAAGTTATATTTGAGTTTGATAACATCATAAAAGTACTCATAGCAGAATAGAACATGTTGTGTTTTCTAAAAATATAATTATTCAAAACTTTTGACAATAACTCAAGTTTGAGGCATTCTATCCATGAGCAAAGTTAGAAGCCAACAATACTTGAACAAATAAAGAAGAAACTCCTACCTCTTGTGTAGGGTCTAAAAAGGGTCCTTCTCTTCTTCCTTAAGCTTTGAACAAGAGTCTTTGGAGTGGATGACCCTCCTTGAATCTTGGCTGTAGAACTTGAGTGTTTAAGAAAATATTTCTCACTAGAGTTAAATATTGTAACTCTTGTGAGGGCTAGTGAAAGTTTGGACTTAGGATTTAAGTGTTTGGATGAAGTTTAGAGGATCAAGAGAAGTCTTTGAAGAACATAAGAAGAATGATAGAATAAGAAAGAAAGAACACTTAGGGAGTTTCTGAATTGAAGAGAGTTTGAGGAGTATTTATAGTGGAAAGATTATGGAAACATGTTGGCTGAATTTTGGGATGAAAATGCTCCTTGTTTTGTGCAAACATGTTTCCATGTTTTATGCAAACATGTTGGATGAAAATGCTCCATGTTTTGTGCAAAGATGTTAGTGGAGATTTTCTAACCTTTAGTGCATGTATGTGATTCAGAAATGTGTATGATGTATGTGGTTAAATTATTGTGTTATCATCTTAATCCAATGGCCTAGATTCATTCTTGTCTAAAGACAAGTCTAGGGATTTGTGCAAATGGCATTATAGTAATTTCTTTAACTAAGATAAGGATATTTTTGTAATTAGACAATGATAGTGGTATTCTTGTAATTCCATTCATAGAGTAAGGGTATCTTTGTCATTTAATGAGGCAAGGGTAGTTTGGTAATTTCCTTTACATAGCAAGGGCATTTTCGTAATTTCCACTAAGTGATGGCATTTTCGTAATTCTTTGCATTTTTCTCTAGACATACTTAAGTAGTCTATTTGTTGTGTTTCATAACATTTGTCCAGATTCTCTTGGTTTTGCTATCGCTAATTAAGATTAATATTTATCTTAGTTATAAATTTGGGGATGTTACATTTCTCCCCTTCTTATTAGAAATTTTGCCCTCAAAATTTGATACCTGTGAATAGGTTCGGAAATTCTTTTCGCATATCTTCCTCGAGCTCCCATGTGTGCTCTTCCATTCCATCTTGTCCCCAGGCTACTCGGACCAGAGATACAGATTTGTTTCTCAGCTGCTTGATGCCATGATCCACGATCCTCATTGGTGGTAATTCAGAAGTTAAGTCATCTTTTAATTGTATAGTTTCTGGCTCAAACACATGACTGGGGTCTGACTGATACTTTCTCAATTGGGACACATGAAAAACATTGCGTAGGTTAGACAAATTTGGAGGTAATGCAATTTGGTAGGCGGAGGGACCTAACTTTTTGAGGATTTGGAAGGGTCCTAAGAATCTAGGGCTTAGCTTTTTGACTTTCATTGCACGACCTATACCTGTGGTAGGAGTAATTCGCAAGAATATGTGTTCTCCTTCTTGAAATTCGAGAGGTTTCCTTCTCTTGTCAGCATAGCTCTTCTGCCTACTCTAAGTAGTTATGATTCTTTCCCTAATTCTCCTTATTTGTTTGGTTGTCTCTTCTATCAAATCAGGGCCCAAAATACTTTGCTCTCCCGGGTCACACCAACAAAGTGGTGATTGACACTTTCTACCATACAAAGCCTCATAAGGTGCCATCCCAATGCTAGTGTGGTAACTATTATTATATGCAAACTCAATCAATGGAAGCTGTTTGTCCCAACTTTTTCGCTGGTCTAAGACACATGCTCTTAGCATATCCTCAAGGGTTTGAATTGTTCTTTCTGATTGTCCATCAGTTTGAGGGTGATAGGCAGTGCTTAGACACAACCTTGAACCAAACGCCTTTTGCAAAGCTCTCCAAAATCTTGAGGTGAACCTTGGATCCCTATCTGAGACAATGGTTTTGGGTACTCCATGGAGCCTTATTATCTCTTGGATGTATAGCTGAGCTAACTTTTCCAAAGGGTAATTTGCTCGAATGGGTAAAAAGTGAGCAAATTTGGTCAATCTATCCACAATTACCCATATGGAGTCATGTCAGGTGGCGTTCTTACTTAATCCCATCACGAAATCCATGGATATTCCTTCCCACTTTCATTCGGGGATTTCGAGAGGTTGCAGCGCTCCGGAGGGTTTTTGATGCTCTATCTTCACTTTTTGGCATACCAAACATTTTTGCACTATATTTGCTATATCTGCTTTCATCTTTGGCCACGAACATCTTTTAAGTCATGGTACATCTTGGTTATACTGGGTGTACACTAAATTGACTCTTGTGGGCTTCTTCCAAAATGCTAGCTTTCAATCCTTCTTTTGCAGTATACAGATTCTCCCTTGGTATCTCCACACTCCTTCCTTATCCTGGACAAACTCTTTCAACTTTCCTGCTTCGACAAGGGTTAAGGTTCTAAGGAAATCCTCATCTTCCCTTTGGGCTTGAATTATTTGATCCTTAAAGCTAGTGGTTACACTTAGTTGGCTTAACCAAATTTGTTAAAGTCCCCTATATCCTAAGTTGAGGTTCCTAAAATCTTCTATCAGCTCATTTTCTTTCACCATGAGCCAAGCGGCATGCAAGGACTTACGACTCAAAGCATCTGCTACCACATTTGCCTTTCCTGGGTGGTAGTTCAACCTAAAGTCATAGTCCTTGAGAAACTCCATCCAACGCCTTTGTCTCATATTGAGTTCCTTTTGGTTGAAGAGGTATTTCAGACTTTTGTGGTCAGAAAAGACTTCAAACCTTACACCATAAAGATGATGTCTCCAGATTTTTAAGGCAAAGACAATAGCCGCTAGCTCTAAGTCATGGGTTGGGTAATTAACTTCATGGGTTTTGAGCTGTCTAGAGGCATAGGCTACTACATTCCTATTTTGCATCAAAACATATCCTAGTCCTCTTCCTGAGGCATCACAATACACCTCAAATTTTTCTTTTGGGTCAGGTAGGATTAGGACAGGGGTAGTGGTCAACTTCTTCTTTAGTTCTTGGAAACTCTCTTCACATTCTGGGCTCCATATAAAAGCTGAATTCTTCCTTGTTAGCTTGGTGAGGGGTAAGGTAATTTGGGAAAAACCTCTAATGAACCTTCGGTAGTAACCGGCTAGCCCTAGAAAACTCCTAATCTCCTTCACAGTGGTAGGGGTTTCCCATTATTGCACCGCTTCTATCTTACTTGGGTCTACTGCTATTCCCCCACGTGACACTACATGACCTAAGAACTTAACTTCCTTCATCCAAAATTCACACTTGGACAACTTTGCATAAAGTTTCTTGTTCCTCAACACCTCCAACACCACTCGTAAGTGTTCTTCGTGCTCTTCTTCAGTTCTAGAGTAAACTAGAATGTCATCGATGAACACTATTACAAACTTGTCCAAGTATGGTCTAAATATCCTATTCATGTAGTCCATAAACACTGTCGGTGCATTGGTTAACCGAAACGACATCACATTAAACTCATAATGTCCATATCTAGTCCTAAAGGCTGTCTTTGGTATGTCCTCCTCCTTCACTCGAATCTGGTGGTATCCTGATCGCAGATCTATCTTGGAAAACACTTGGGCTCCTCTTAATTGGTCCATAAGGTCATCTATTCTAGGCAAAGGGTATTTATTTTTTATAGTCACTTTGTTTAGCTGCCTATAATCCACACATAATCACATACTCCCATCCTTCTTCTTGACAAACAGCACTGGGGCTCCCCATGGTGAAGCACTGGGCCTAATGAATTTCTTCTGTAGTAGTTCCTCTAATTGCTTCTTCAACTCTGTTAACTCGGCCAATGGCATCCTATAAGGAGCAATAGATATGGGTCCTGTTCCCGGTACCAAATCTATAGAAAACTCAATCTCCCTTTTTGGAGGATATTCAGGTATGTCCTCAGGAAAAACATCTGAGAATTCCTTTACTACAAGGATATTTTCTAGAGCCTGCTCCACTTCTTTCTCAGTTGTCATTAGGAAGACATATCCTCGCTTTTCATTCCTACTATCCCCCATGATAATGGAGTTTAGGTATAGTCGTACCTTTCTATCAAGTTTAGAGGGATTGGGTAAAGATGGTTTGGGAAGAAATACTAGTGACTTATTTGCACAATGTAGTAACACACGGTTAGCCGAAAGCCAATCCATGCCCAAGATTACATCAAAAGCAGACAAGGGTAGACAAACTAAATCATGATGAAAAATCCTATCAGCTACCTCAAATTCACAATTTAGGCAGGCTTGATCAGTTCTAACAGTATTTATAGTGGGTGTAGAGACAACTAAGATGATTTTTAAGTCAAATATATACAACCTCAACTTATTAGCACAATCATATGAAATGAATGAATGTGTTGCGCCAGAATCAAACAATACAATTAAGGGTTTTCCATTAATTATACACTTACCTTGAATCAGATCATCGGATTATGAGGGCATCTCAGCAGTGATAGCAAACACGCGTCCCTGTGCCTTAGGCATGAGTGTAGAGGACTGATTGAACTTTAGGCACTCTCTAGAATAGTGTCCTACCTGTCCACACCGATAACAAATATTTTTACCAAATCTGCATTCCCTTCCATGTATCTTTCCACAAGTGGCACAAGGGGGTCTAGTCATAGGTTCAGGGACAGCAGCCATCTTAGGTCGATTAACAGCTTGTGTCCTAGGTTGATTCATCATAGGGTGTTGGGGTTGTTTCCCTTTAAATCCACCTCCTTGGTAGGGTTTCTTGTGAGGGGGTGGGAACCCTCGGTGACCTTGTTGAACAGACCTCTTCCTATTCTCTTCAACTCGGTGGGCAACTAGCTGACGATTGCAACTCTCAGCCACTTGGCTTTTGCTGACTAAAGATGCATAGTCAGTGACCTCCAGTGGAGCCACAGATGCCAAAATGTCTGGCCTCAAACCACTCTCATATTTCATGCATTTCCAAGCCTCGTTGGGATCCCTTTGGTAGCTAGTTGATTGTTTGATCAGTTCTTCAAACTTAGCTGTGTACTCAGTGTAACATCCCTAAATTTATAACTAAGTTAAATATTAATTAGCGATAGCAAAAACCAAGAGAATCTGGACAAATGTTATGAAACACAACAAACAGACTACTTAAGTATGTCTAGAGAAAAATGCAAAGAATTACGAAAATGCCATCACTTAGTGGAATCTAAGCCATTAGATTAAGGTGATAACACAATAATTTAACCACATACATCATACACATTTCTGAATCACATACATGCACTAAAGGTTAAAAAATCTCCACTAACATCTTTGCACAAAACATGGAGCATTTTCATCCAACATGTTTGCATAAAACATGGAAACATGTTTGCACAAAACAAGGAGCATTTTCATCCCAAAATTCAACCAACATGTTTCCATAAATCATGCTCCAAGTGCTTTCCTTCTTCTGTTTTTTCTCTAATCTTTCCACTATAAATACTCCTCAAACTCTCTTCAATTCAGAAACTCCCTAATTGTTCTTTCTTTCTTATTCTATCATTCTTCTTATGTTCTTCAAAGACTTCTCTTGATCCTCTAAACTCCATCCAAACACTTAAATCCTAAGTCCAAACTTTCACTAGCCCTCACAAGAGTTACAATCTTTAACTCTAGTGAGAAATATTTTCTTAAGCACTCAAGTTCTAGAGCCAAGATTCAAGGAGGGTCATCCACTCCAAAGACTCTTGTTCAAAGCTTAAGGAAGAAGAGAAGGACCCATTTTAGACCCTACACAAGAGGTAGGAGTTTCTTCTTTATTTGTTCAAGTATTGTTGGCTTCTAACTTTGCTCATGGATAGAATGCCTCAAACTTGAGTTATTGTCAAAAGTTTTAAGTAATTATATTTTTAGAAAACACAACATGTTCTATTCTGCTACGAGTACTTTTATGATGTTATCAAACTCAAATATAACTTAAAAGATTGTATGTGAAACTTGAGTTAATAAAGATAACTTAAGACATGAACATGGCAGGTGCTGGAATTTCTAGTTATTTCTGGCAGTAGTTACTTCGAAAGTTAGTGTTCATAAAATATGAAGGATCTTGAAATGAAAATATTTTTATTATAAACTAGACTCATTGTAGAACACTCTCCAAAAAGAATCACCTAAAACGGAGTTTCCTATCCCAAGATATAAATTTTTAAAGTAGAGCATAGGACTGAAACTCTTAATCTGACCTTGTAGTAGTAAAAAAGGTGTAACTCACTCTAGAAAAATGCAAATGGACTGATTTCAACTTTGTGGAAAAGCTAACACATCTACAAACACACTTATGTATGCTATGCATAAATTTGTACACCACGAAAATACAGAATGAGAGATATAATTTCGGGACAGTGTGCTGAGAAAGTCTTGAAGGTAGCGTGATACTATGAGAGTGCAATTTGGAAATGTTCTGGCTAAGAAAAGACTTGGTATTTAAGCGTGTCCATTGTGACCCACCTCTCTTTTCTGGGAATCCTACTATGCACAATTTACAGTTGATTTACATTAATCTAAGATGATAGTGCTACAAATTTTATTCTAAAAGATGTCAGAACTCTAAATAAAAGATTCAAGTCTTGTAAAGAGATAATTTTAAGGATTTAAGTAGAATAATAATCTTCAGGAGATATATATAAAAGACATAATAAAAATATATAAAGAACCTCTAAAAATATCTTAAAGGGTATTAATGTATTAATGGAAATACTAAGAGTACAAAGAAGACTAAGAGAAAAAGATAATACCAAGATATTCATAACCTATTAGGAACACTAGAGACCTAACTTGATAACTTAGGTTGTTTAATATGAATTATCTATGAGAATGTTTACTATGAGATTTACATGATATTGTCTATGTTACATGAAGTGATATACAGAAATGTGAATGTATTGATGAGATATGAAATGATAATGATAAAATGATTGACTGTGCCATGATTTATTAATGTGCATACATTCATGTTTCAAATGAAATAATAAATAGACCAACTCACTGCTTAATCCTCTTTGAGGATTAAGGTATTGATGATTTCACTCAGTGAGAATAAAAGGAAAACCTGAAAAAGTAGCAATGATAGTCTGGAAAAGTGGACTTGAGCTAAACTCACGGCTTAACCCCCTAAACCGTTGAGATCATGGCAACGGAAAGAAAACCAAAAGGTTGTGGTGACAGCCATGGTATGAGCTCATTACCCTTTTTGGGTGGTCTAAGGCATTGATGCATTCATCCCGTGAGTAATTAAGAAATATGTTGATGAAATAAATGAAAGATGATGATCACTAAACAAGTGAATGTTGAGGATGAGTAATCATGAAATGCATGCAGCTCCTAAATGATTATAGCTTATTAGTGGTTTTTCATGATATGCTTATATGTATGTTTGATGAAATACTGCATGGATATTTCTGCTAATGTTCAAGATTTGTTTAAAAGTAACTGCACTTCGGCTAATCATGTAACACCCTAATAGAACCCCACCGTGCTTAAGTTCACATTTGGATTCTATTAGTTGTCACTTATGCCTTGCATTTATTTTCTTTTGAAATTAACTTAGAAAAATAGTGGAAGTTTTTTTTTCTTTAAATAAATTAATTTTTTGAAAACTTAAGCCTGTAACGAGAAGTGAAATACATAGCGCTTATATAGATAATAATCAAGTTACATTGCGCACTTAATTAAATAAGCGGAATAAGAGACTAAGTGTAGAACTATTATCACATAAACTGGAATATAATCACTTAATACATAAGTCACAACAGGGCATATATCATACCAATAAGTTATTACAAATAACAATATAAGTTCTACTATTACTAATTGTTTCTCACAAACTATAATGTAACTAAAGCTCGGAATGCTCCTACTTAAAAGGTTTGAAATCTTCACGCGCTACCTCCTTCCTTCTACTGACCGTTGCTTTAGGTGGACACGTCTATCTCTGGTAATGACAGCGGAAAATAAACATAGGAGTGAGAAATACATGATTTCTCAGTAGGAGTTCCTACTTGTACTAAAAGTGTCATTGTTGTCGTCCCAGTCACTTCGGGTTTATTATAAAAAGGTGAACAGGTAAGGATTCAATTATCAAACTTTCACAAACGTGATTAGCCGAAGTGCAGTTACTTTTAAACTAATCTTGAACATTAGCAGAAATATTCATTCAGTATTTCATCAAGCATACATATAAGCATATCATGTAAAACCACTAATAAGCAATAATCATTTAGGAGCTGCATGCATTTCATGATTACTCATCCTCAACATTCACTTGTTTAGTGATCATCATCTTTCATTTATTTCATCAACATATTTCTTAATTACTCACGGGATGAATGCATCAATGCCTTAGACCACCCTAAAAGGGAAATGAGCTCATACCATGGCCGTCGCCACAACCTTTTGGTTTTCTTTCCGTTGCCATGATCTCAACGGTTTAGGGGGTTAAGCCCTGAGTTTAGCTCAAGTCCACTTTTCCAGACTATCATTGCTACTTTTTCAGGTTTTACTTTTATTCTCACTGAGTGAAATCATCAATATCTTAATCCTCAAAGAGGATTAATGTAACACCCTACTTTTTAACCCAACTTTCTAGAACACATTAGGTTAAACATTAGGCTATTACTTCATAGTCTCATCCTTTTCTTAAAATACTAAAGGAAAATTACGAGTAAATTTTTTTTTTTTTTTAAAACACACAACAAAGTGAGAGCCACGTTCTTAGTCTAATCGAATAATAGGAATATAAAGCACGCTTAACACTCATAGAGAAACACAGAAATGGAAACATATAACAGCTGAGTATAAATCATCACAACAAGAGAAACGTTTCATTAATAACATAACTTAGAATACATAAGTAGTCATACCCTCATTGGGATGGGCAGAGCTTGTAATACAGCAGAAAGGAAGTACAATAGAAACAAAGAAACGTAAAGTAACATAAAGTAAACCATCACTACCCGAGTGCACCTATAGTGAATAACCTCAAAACAAAAGCAGGTTTATCCAGTCTACATGTGAGTGTGTGCACTAAGCCTCCCTAAAACATCTGCTACTAGAACCCGGGGAAATGGAGTGTAACTGATCCAAGAACGCAAGGCGGCAGGAGTGGGCATACGTGTAGACTGAGCGTGAGCTCCTCGTTAGGGGTGCCTCTCGGACGGATGTGTCAATAAAGACCATGAATGTCGCCATCAGTCTCTGAAGATGTGACGGAAGCGAGAAAAAGAAGAGAAAAGAGTGAGAATCTTACTAAAGAATCTCAGTAGGAATCTCCTATTCTAGGGTTACATCGTTCACATCCTCAGGAACCTTGGGTTTATTTATAAAAGGTGTTCATGCATATGAGATTCATTATTAGGGTTTATGAAACTATTTATCCAAGGTCCATTTCTTTTAGTATGCATCTTGATGTCATGAATGCAACATGTTTAAGCATGAATGTATGGCAATACTTGAGCACATAAATCAACAAATCACAACAATCTAGATTCATGCAAGTGGCATAAGGGCATATTACAACTCTTACTTTTCTCATACTTATGTGACTTAAAAGCATCATATCTCTTTTGTTCTTTTTCTCAAAAACCACCCTCTTAAAACATATCCACCTATTTCCAACCGATACACCGCCCCGGCGATTTTTATCATAACCTCCTATCTCCGTCTCACCTAATCACCTAGGAATGAGCTCAATCCTAACTAGTCGTCACTAGATTTAATATGGGGTAAAATGAGGGGGTAACATAAACATATTTCATTCTTTGAAACGTTCTATTGGCCTCGAGTGCACAGCGGGTGTCCGCTTTGGTAAGGCTGCATCTGCACATACCCTCACGGATTTGCCTCCTCCTCACCGTAGCAGAAGAAGTACGTCTCAATGCTTGTCACATAAAAATATCCTGGGGGTGCTCGGCCAAACCAGTGTCACCCAGGGTTTTCAACTCATATGGTACTTTAAAATATTTTTCAACTCTTTTAGGTTTGATAGAAATTCGGCAAAGCATAACGGCTGTTAAACTGAATTTCCTTCAAACCAAAATTCATGCCACAAGCTAATCACACAACTTAACATCTCAATAATCATTTCCTCACGTATCATCAATAAAACATTTTAGGGTTCATGCATCATCAAGCATATTCTTCTAATACATCATTCTCATATAGATAAACATCATAACATATATTTCAAACTCATCATTCTTACATAGATTATAGCATATATTCCAAACTCATCATAGCATATATTTTAAACACATCATACTCACATAGATAAAGCTCATGTATCATATATCATACTTGCATAAAATTAAGCATCATAAAAACTCAAGACTTCTTAATATCTTATGCATCGACCCTTAAGGTCCTTAACTCACAATCTAAGTTATAAATCATCAAAACCTAGTCTCTTGGGAACCTATGAGGTTATAACTAAGTATTTCTCACCTCACACTATGGTCAAGAACATCTCTAGACCTCAAGGATGCAGAATTTACAATTCCAACTTTACGGGTACCTAGGAGTCACAACAATGACTCTTTCTAAGTCCAATTTGTTCCTAAAGCATCAAGATTAAGCCCTAAACCAATTATGAGTCATTCCTACACATTTAAACTAATTTAGAACCATGATTATCATTTCTAAACCTTGCTGGACAGAATCCAGAAAATTCCATCATTAAGGGATCTAAAACTCTCAAATTAATTCTTTTCTAGTTCCTAACTTATCCTATCTTTCACATATGAGTCTTAACATTATTTTTACTCAAACATAAGCATCTTATCATTATTAACACAGCTCATACAGTGGCCAAACATAGCAAGGCAGAACCGAAACAAACATCTCCATAAAAGACATGAAACACAATTTCTAAAGCACATACAATACTAGTTTCTCTTGGAACCTTTTTCAACTTTCAAAACTCATTTATGGACACTTTTATCACCTAAAATCATAAAAATACTTAAGAGGGTAATAGCTAAATCATTTTTATCTCAAGAGGTCCTAAATTCATAAAACTTAGTTCTACATATTTCTTATACTTACATAAGCTTAGAAAAATTATAAAACATAGTTTTCAATACTTGGAAACACCAAAGCCTCTTAGGGCGAAATAGGGACCAAAAGCAATAAATATTTTTAGACCTTTGTTGAGACAACAATGGGCAAGTCTTTGAGCTCTAGGTTCATTAAAGTGATGACATAAAAATAAACATGCTCATGCACTTGTTTTAGTTTTTGCTAGAAAGTAAAGTGAGAGCATAAAATAAATATGTGATGCATTATATTATTATCTTTGATATTTAGGTGAGAACTTGAAACATAAACATGATAATGCATAGCTTGAAATATAAACATGATAATGCAAGCTCCTTTATTACCTTGGTACTTAGTGATAACAAAGAAAGTAAACATGATGTGCAAAGCATAAAATAAATATGGTATGCATTATATTATTATCTTTGATATTTAGGTGAGAACTTGAAATATAAACATGATAATGCAAGTTCCTTTATTACCTTGGTACTTAGTGATAGCAAAGAAAGTAAACATGATGTGCAAAGCATAAAATAAACATGATGCAAGGTTCATTTTAAGGTGATCTAAAGCTCATCCAAGACTTTAACAACATAATAACCCAACACATATCTCATTACAAAGAGAGCTTTAGAGTTCTTGAACCAAGTTCTCAAAGGAATTATGAGGTTCTTGAACATCATCATCAAGCTCAAAGAAAGCAAAACTTTTTGAACAAATAAAACTTCAAAGATCAAAAGGAAAATGGTAACCGAAATGTTAAAGAAAGGAACAAAGAAACCGAAATCATAATAGCAAGAAAAGTAAAGGTATTCTTGAGTAAAAATCATTTTTGAGTTAGAAAATAAAGTTGGAACTCAAAGAAAATAAAACCTCAAGCTCTAGAGTTTCCTTTGAGATGAACACATACTCATTATCTAGGAGTCCTCATCATTGAGCTATCATGTACTCATCAAGGCCAAGAGTCCGAAAATACAAGAAAGGGAAACCAAAGAAAGTTTCAAAAAGAAAACCCAAGAGAAAGCTAGAAAGAACTCATTTTCAAGAAGACAAAGTTTAGAAAACACTCATACCTAGAGTGAAGACAAAAAGCTTGGACTTGAAGATGAAAATGATACGAGCAACACCTCCTAGGATGGTGATGATGATTCGGCCTTGATGAAAGAAAAAGGAAGGAAATGTGTTCTTGGTGAGCTTGTGTTTGAGAATGGAAGTTTAGGTGTTTGTATGATGATCCAAGGTGGTGGGGTGGTGTTTCAAGGTTGTGTGATGATGTTTCAAAAGGAAAAAGAAGAAGATGAAGAAGAAGAATGCTCTTGAGATTTGAGAGAAAAAGGAAGAACTTAGAGAAAAACTAAAAAAACTAAACTTAGCAAATGAACAAAGTGTAGCAAAGGTTCATCTAGGCATGGTATTTATAGAGAAGAATAAGAGTGAATGAGTGGAGGAGAATGAATCCTCATGGAACATGAGGTGAGGCATGTGTGGAGGAGAATGAATCCTCATGGAACATGAGGTGAGAGAATTGCACTTTGATGACATGGCTTCAACCATAGTCTTTGGAGTGTGAAATAAAATTAAATTGTGATAAAATGGATGATGAATTTCGTGCAGGTCTGATGCAGCAAGGGAGGAGGGAGTTTTGGTCATGTAATAGTGTGTTAGTGATGTGTTTAGGGGTGTATTAGCTTAGGTGTAAGGTTAGGAGTCATTAAGCATAAGTTTAGGTGACTAAGAATGTGATTAGGAACCTTTATGACATGATTAAGGAGTACTCATACATATTTAGGAGATTTTAAATTCATTTTATGAATAAAACAATGTAGACAAAATTCCATAATTTAAGGAATTGTAGAGAGAAAACACTATTTAAGATTCCATGACTAGAAATCTTGAATTTAAAATAAGATTTTAAGTTGTAATTTAGCACTTTTAGGTTCTAATCAACTTTAATAAATTATTTTGACTCAAGATTAATTATGGAAATTAATTAATCTTCGATTAGAGCCTAATATTGCTTAGGTTTGCTTAATCACGCGATTAAGCGTAAAAACACGAAACTAGGGGTAAAATCATAATTTTGCACTAATTTTGCCCGGGACCTCCATAATTAAAACTGAGGTCGTAGAATACATAAAAATGCCTTTTAAAACCATCTAGAGAAGTTTCGGGTTCATCCGGCACTTGCAAATAGGTAAAACACCGCAGGGGCGTTTTGGTCATTTTGACCCGAAAACTCGAAAAACGAGATTTTCGATTCCGGAAAGGTACATAGGTCATCTAATCCCCTTCCAACATTGAGTTTGCCCTTCGAGTACTGCCAGATCGGCTTTCCTCGAATTCTGGGTCGAAAATGACCTCAGGGGCATTTCGGTCATTTTCACTCTAGCAGAAAATCGGGGCGTTACAATTAAGCAGTGAGTTGGTCTATTTATTATTTCATTTGAAATATGAATGTATGCACATTAATAAATTATGACACAGTCAATCATTTTATCATTATCATTTCATATCTCATCAATACATTCACATTTCTGTATATCACTTCATGTAACATAGACAATATCATGTAAATCTCATAGTAAATATTGTCATAGATAATTCATATTAAGCAACCTAAGTTATCAAGTTAGGTCTCTAGTGTTCCTAATAGGTTATGGATATCTTGGTATTATCTTTTTCTCTTAGTCTTCTTTGTACTCTTAGTATTTCCATTAATACATTAATACCCTTTAAGATATTTTTAGCGGTTCATTATATATTTTTATTATGACTTTTATATATATCTCCTGAAGATTATTATTCTACTTAAATCCTTAAAATTATCTCTTTACAAGACTTGAATCTTTTATTTAGAGTTCTGACATCTTTTAGAATAAAATTTGTAGCACTAACATTTTAGATTAGTGTAAATCAACTGTAATTGTGCATAGTAAGATTCCCAGGAAAGAGAGGTGGGTCACAATGGACACGCTTAAATACCAGGTCTTTCCTTAGCCAGAACCTTTCTAAATTGCACTCTCACAGTATCACGCTACCTTCAAGACTTTCTCAGCACACTGTCCCGAAAATATATCTCTCATTCTGTATTTTCGTGGTGTAAAACTTTATGCATAGCATACATAAGTGTGTTTGTAGATGTGTTAGCTTTTCCACAAAGTTGAAATCAGTCCATTTGCATTTTTCTAGAGTGAGTTACACCTATTTTACTACTACAAGGTCAGATTAAGAGTTTCAGTTTTATGCTCTACTTTAAAAATTTATATCTTGGGCTAGGAAACTCCGTTTTAGATGATTCTTTTTGGAGAGTGTTCTACAATGAGTCTAGTTTATAATAAAAATATTTTCATTTCGAGATCCTTCATATTTTATGAACACTAATTTTCGAAGTAACTACTGCTAGAAATAACTAGAAATTCCAGCATCTGCCTTGTTCATGTCTTAAGTTATCTTTATTAACTCAAGTTTCACATACAATTTTTTAAGTTATATTTGAGTTTGATAACATCATAAAAGTACTCATAGCAGAATAGAACATATTGTGTTTTCTAAAAATATAATTATTCAAAACTTTTGACAATAACTCAAGTTTGAGGCATTCTATCCATGAGCAGTTAGAAGCCAACAATACTTGAACAAATAAAGAAGAAACTCCTACCTCTTGTGTAGGGTCTAAAAGGGTCCTTCTCTTCTTCCTTAAGCTTTGAACAAGAGTCTTTGGAGTGGATGAACCTCCTTGAATATTGGCTCTAGAACTTGAGTGCTTAAGAAAATATTTCTCACTAGAGTTAAAGATTGTAACTCCTGTGAAGGCTAGTGAAAGTTTGGACTTAGGATTTAAGTGTTTGGATGAAGTTTAGAGGATCAAGAGAAGTCTTTGAAGAACATAAGAAGAATGATAGAATAAGAAAGAATGAACACTTAGGGAGTTTCTGAATTGAAGAGAGTTTGAGGAGTATTTATAGTGGAAAGATTAGAGAAAAAAAAACAGAAGAAGGAAAGCACTTGGAGCATGATTTATGGAAACATGTTGGCTGAATTTTGGGATGAAAATGCTCCTTGTTTTGTGCAAACATGTTTCCATGTTTTTTGCAAACATGTTGGATGAAAATGCTCCATGTTTTGTGCAAACATGTTTCCATGTTTTGTGCAAACATGTTGGATGAAAATGCTCCATGTTTTGTGCAAAGATGTTAGTGGAGATTTTCTAACCTTTAGTGCATGTATGTGATTCAGAAATGTGTATGATGTATGTGGTTAAATTATTGTGTGATATTTTTGTAATTAGACAATGATAGTGGTATTCTTGTAATTCCATTCATAGAGTAAGGGTATCTTTGTCATTTAATAAGGCAAGGGTAGTTTCGTAATTTCCTTTACATAGCAAGGGCATTTTCGTAATTTCCACTAAGTGATGGCATTTTCGTAATTCTTTGCATTTTTCTCTAGACATACTTAAGTAGTCTATTTGTTGTGTTTCATAACATTTGTCCAGATTCTCTTAGTTTTGCTATCGATAATTAAGATTAATATTTATCTTAGTTATAAATTTGGGGATGTTACAAATCACGTTTGTGAAAGTTTGATAATTGAATCCTTACCTGTTCACCTTTTTATAATAAACCCGAAGTGACTGGGACAACAACGATGACACTTTTAGTACAAGTAGGAACTCCTACTGAGAAATCATGTATTTCTCACTCCTATGTTTATTTTCCATTGTCGTTACAGAGGCAGGCGTGTCCACCTAAAGCAACGAAGCTGTAGCTGAGGAAGGAGGTAGCGCGTGAAGATTTCAAACCTTTCAAGTAGGAGCATTTCGAGCTTTAGTTACATTATAGTTTGTGAGAAACAATTAGTAATAGTAGAACTTATATTGTTATTTGTAATAACTTATCAGTATGATATATGCCCTGTTGTGACTTATGTATTAAGTGATTATATTCCAGTTTATGTGATAATAGTTCTACACTTAGTCTCTTATTCCGCTTATTTAATTAAGTGCGCAATGTAACTTGATTATTATTTATAAAAGCGCTATGTATTTCACTTCTGTTCATGCTTAAGTTTTCAAAAAAATTAATTTATTTAAAGAAAAAAAAACTTCCACTATTTTTCTAAGTTAATTTCAAAAGAAAATAAATGCAAGGCATAAGTGACAACTAATAGAATCCAAATGCGAACTTAAGCACAGTGGGGTTCTATTAGGGTGTTACACTCAGCCACACTTCGATTTCCCTGTGTCAGCAACAGAAATTCTACTTCCTTTGCCTTCTTAACCGGATCTGGAAAATATTTCTTATGGAACGTAGCATAGAAAACCTCCCACATAATATGTATGTCAGCACATTCGAGCAAGCCCTTTCCACCCTTCTACCACGCGGCAGCCTCTCCTTTCAGCATATAAGTAGAGAATGCCACCTTTTGTTCATCAGAGCATTCTACCACTGAGAAAACCTTCTCCATCTCTTGAATCCATCTGTCAGCTATTTCGGGGTTAGTTGTCCCTTTGAATTCTGGAGGTCCAGCCTTCTTGAATTCTGAGAATTTTCCATGTTCTTGGTTCCCAACTGATTCCTCTGACCTCCTATTCATCTGCTCCATCATCACCGTTGCTTGTGCTTGCATAGCCCTAGCCATCTCCTGGAGTGCATTTGCCAGTTCATCACGATTACCTCCACGCGTGCCCCATGCGTACGTCTGTTTGCTGCCATTAGATCCTAGACACACCAAACAACAGTCTTCGAGTTGATCAGGCTCAATACTATAGCTAAGCATGGTAGCAACTATGGCAGTATCACAAGACGATCATGCATTTCTAAATCCTATATCCCATCATACAGATAAGATTAATAGCATGATATCATAGACAGAAGCATAGTCAGTCCATTCCTCAGGCTTAAATAGGATGAACTGCTCTGATACCATAATGTAACACCCTAATAGAACCCCACTGTGCTTAAGTTCACATTTGGATTCTATTAGTTGTCACTTATGCCTTGCATTTATTTTCTTTTGAAATTAACTTAGAAAAATAGTGGAAGTTTTTTTTTCTTTAAATAAATTAATATTTTGAAAACTTAAGCCTGTAACGAGAAGTGAAATACATAGCGTTTTTATAGATAATAATCAAGTTACATTGCGCACTTAATTAAATAAGCGGAATAAGAGACTAAGTGTAGAACTATTATCACATAAACTGGAATATAATCACTTAATACAGAAGTCACAACAGGGCATATATCATACTGATAAGTTATTACAAATAACAATATAAGTTCTACTATTACTAATTGTTTCTCACAAACTATAATGTAACTAAAGCTCGAAATGCTCCTACTTGAAAGGTTTGAAATCTTCACGCGCTACCTCCTTCCTCATTCTGACTTCGTTGCTTTAGGTGGACACGTCTGTCTCTGGTAACGACAACGGAAAATAAACATAGGAGTGAGAAATACATGATTTCTCAGTATGAGTTCCTACTTGTACTAAAAGTGTCATCGTTGTCGTCCCAGTCACTTCGGGTTTATTATAAAAAGGTGAACAGGTAAGGATTCAATTATCAAACTTTCACAAACGTGATTAGCAGAAGTGCAGTTACTTTTAAACTTTCACAAACGTGATTAGCAGAAATATCCATTCAGTATTTCATCAAGCATACATATAAGCATATCATGTAAAACCACTAATAAGCAATAATCATTTAGGAGCTGCATGCATTTCATGATTACTCATCCTCAACATTCACTTGTTTAGTGATCAACATATTTCTTAATTACTCACGGGATGAATGCATCAATGCCTTAGACCACCCTAAAAGGGAAATGAGCTCATACCATGGCCGTCGCCATAACCTTTTGGTTTTCTTTCCGTTGCCATGATCTCAACGGTTTAGGGGGTTAAGCTGTGAGTTTAGCTCAAGTCCACTTTTCCAGACTATCATTGCTACTTTTTCAGGTTTTCCTTTTATTCTCACTGAGTGAAATCATCAATACGTTAATCCTCAAAGAGGATTAAGCAGTGATTTGGTCTATTTATTATTTCATTTGAAATATGAATGTATGCACATTAGTAAATTATGGCACAGTCAATCATTTTATCATTATCATTTCATATCTCTGTATATCACTTTATGTAACATAGACAATATCATGTAAATCTCATAGTAAACATTCTCATAGATAATTCACATTAAGCAACCTAAGTTATCAAGTTCGGTCTCTAGTGTTCCTAATAGGTTATGGATATCTTGGTATTATCTTTTTCTCTTAGTCTTCTTTGTACTCTTAGTATTTCCATTAATACATTAATACCCTTTAAGATATTTTTAGAGGTTCTTTATATATTTTTATTATGACTTTTATATATATCTCCTGAAGATTATTATTCTACTTAAATCCTTAAAATTATCTCTTTACAAGACTTGAATCTTTTATTTAAAGTTCTGACATCTTTTAGAATAACATTTGTAGCACTAACATCTTAGATTAGTGTAAATCAACTGTAAATTGTGCATAGTAGGATTACCAGGAAAGAGAGGTGGGTCACAATGGACACGCTTAAATACCAAGTCTTTCCTTAGCTAGAACCTTTCCAAATTGCACTCTCACAGTATCACGCTACCTTCAAGACTTTCTCAGCACACTGTCCCGAAAATATATCTCTCATTATGTATTTTCGTGGTGTAAAACTTTATGCATAGCACACATAAGTGTGTTTGTAGATGTGTTAGCTTTTCCACAAAGTTGAAATAATAAAAATATTTTCATTTCGAGATCCTTCATATTTTATGAACACTAATTTTCGAAGTAACTACTGCCAGAAATAACTAGAAATTCCGGCACCTGCCATGTTCATGTCCTAAGTTATCTTTATTAACTCAAGTTTCACATACAATCTTTTAAGTTATATTTGAGTTTGATAACATCATAAAAGTACTCATAGCAGAATAGAACATGTTGTGTTTTCTAAAAATATAATTATTCAAAACTTTTGACAATAACTCAAGTTTGAGGCATTCTATCCATGAGCAAAGTTAGAAGCCAACAATACTTGAACAAATTAAGTAGAAACTCCTACCTCTTGTGTAGGGTCTAAAAAGGGTCCTTCTCTTCTTGCTTAAGCTTTGAACAAGAGCCTTTGGAGTTGATGACCCTCCTTGAATATTGGCTCTAGAACTTGAGTGCTTAAGAAAATATTTCTCACTAGAGTTAAAGATTGTAACTCTTGTGAGGGCTAGTGAAAGTTTGGACTTAGGATTTAAGTGTTTGGATGAAGTTTAGAGGATCAAGAGAAGTCTTTGAAGAACATAAGAAGAATGATAGAATAAGAAAGAAAGAACACTTAGGGAGTTTCTGAATTGAAGAGAGTTTGAGGAGTATTTATAGTGGAAAGATTAGAGAAAAAAACAGAAGAAGGAAAGCACTTGGAGCATGATTTATGGAAACATGTTGGCTGAATTTTGGGATGAAAATGCTCCTTGTTTTGTGCAAACATGTTTCCATGTTTTATGCAAACATGTTGGATGAAAATGGTCCATGTTTTGTGCAAAGATGTTAGTGGAGATTTTCTAACCTTTAGTGCATGTATGAGATTCAGAAATGTGTATGATGTATGTGGTTAAATTATTGTGTTATCATCTTAATCCAATGGTTTAGATTCATTCTTGTCTAAAGACAAGTCTAGGGATTTGTGCAAATGGCATTATAGTAATTTCTTTAACTAAGACAAGGATATTTTTGTAATTAGACAATGATAGTTGTATTCTTGTAATTCCATTCATAGAGTAAGGGTATCTTCGTCATTTAATAAGGCAAGGGTAGTTTTGTAACACCCTAATAGAACCCCACTGTGCTTAAGTTCACATTTGGATTCTATTAGTTGTCACTTATGCCTTGTATTTATTTTCTTTTGAAATTAACTTAGAAAAATAGTGGAAGTTTTTTTTCTTTAAATAAATTAATTTTTTGAAAACTTAAGCCTGTAACGAGAAGTGAAATACATAGTGCTTTTATAGATAATAATCAAGTTACATTGCGCATTTAATTAAATAAGCGGAATAAGAGACTAAGTGTAGAACTATTATCACATAAACTGGAATATAATCACTTAATACATAAGTCACAACAGGGCATATATCATACTAATAAGTTATTACAAATAACAATATAAGTTCTACTATTACTAATTGTTTCTCACAAACTATAATGTAACTAAAGCTCGGATTGCTCCTACTTGAAAGGTTTGAAATCTTCACGCGCTACCTCCTTCCTCAGCTACAGCTTCGTTGCTTTAGGTGCACACGTATGTCTCTGGTAACGACAATGGAAAATAAACATGGGAGTGAGAAATACATGATTTCTCAGTAGGAGTTCCGATTTGTACTAAAAGTGACATCGTTGTCGTCCCAGTCACTTCGGGTTTATTATAAAAAGGTGAACAGGTAAGGATTCAATTATCAAACTTTCACAAACGTTATTAGCCGAAGTGCAGTTACTTTTAAACTAATCTTGAAAATTAGCAGAAATATCCATTCAGTATTTCATCAAGCATACATATAAGTATATCATGAAAAACCACTAATAAGCAATAATCATTTAGGAGCTGCATGCATTTCATGATTACTCATCCTCAACATTCACTTGGAGCATGATTTATGGAAACATGTTGGCTGAATTTTGGGATGAAAATGCTCCTTGTTTTGTGCAAACATGTTTCCATGTTTTATGGAAACATGTTGGATGAAAATGCTCCATGTTTTGTGCAAACATGTTTCCATGTTTTGTGCAAACATGTTTCCATGTTTTGTGCAAACATGTTGGATGAAAATGCTCCATGTTTTGTGCAAAGATGTTAATGGAGATTTTCTAACCTTTAGTGCATGTATGTGATTCAGAAATGTGTATGATGTATGTGGTTAAATTATTGTGTTATCATCTTAATCTAATGGCTTAGATTCATTATTGTCTAAAGACAAGTGTAGGGATTTGTGCAAATGGCATTGTAGTAATTTCTTTAACTAAGACAAGGATATTTTTGTAATTAGACAATGATAGTGGTATTCTTGTAATTCCATTCATAGAGTAAGGGTATCTTTGTCATTTAATAAGGCAAGGGTAGTTTGGTAATTTCCTTTACATAGCAAGGGCATTTTCGTAATTTCCACTAAGTGATGACATTTTCGTAATTCTTTGCATTTTTCTCTAGACATACTTAAGTAGTCTATTTGTTGTGTTTCATAACATTTGTCCAGATTCTCTTGATTTTTGCTATCGCTAATTAATATTTATCTTAGTTATAAATTTGGGGATGTTACAAGTTTGGTAATTTCCTTTACATAGCAAGGGCATTTTCTTAATTTCCACTAAGTGATGGCATTTTCGTAATTCTTTGCATTTTTCTCTAGACATACTTAAGTAGTCTATTTGTTGTGTTTCATAACATTTGTCCAGATTCTCTTGGTTTTGCTATCGCTAATTAAGATTAATATTTATCTTAGTTATAAATTTGGGGATGTTACAGCTCCACCTTAATTGCTTGATGCACCATCTCTTGAAGTTCCACATAGTGATAAATCTCCACAACATCAGCTATATCTCAGTTAAGGCCATTAAGAAATCGAGCCATGGTCGCTTCTTGATCTTCCACAATGTTTGTTTGAATCGTGGCCATTTCCATCTCCTTGTGACAATAATCCACACTCTTAGAACCTTGAGTGAGACTTTGCAACTTGTTGTGGAGCTCTCTATGGAAATATGAAGACACAAATCTCTGTCTCATGATTGCCTTCATCTCAGCCCATGTCTGAAACTAGCTGCTCTTCATTCCTAGGTCTATCTTTAAGCAATTGATCCCACCAAAAAAGAGCATAATCAGTAAATTCAAGGGCAACAAACTTAACCTTATTAACTTCAGAATATGTATGACAAGAGAATATTTGCTCCACTCTCATTGCCCACTCCAAATAGGCTTGCAGATCAGACTTCCCTTGAAATGGAGGAATTTTGATGTTAATTCCTCTAAAGTTCATCACTAGAATTTCTTCTTCTCCGATTGTGCCTAATGGTCCTTCTTCTCCTTGTGTTTTGATCACTTGTCTCTTCCTCTTCAAATTGGTAATTTTGTTTCATTTTATGAAGCATGCTGACTACTTGGTGCATGGTTTTCCATCTTATCCATCCTCTCATGGAGCTCTTCAAATTTTGTATTGAATAGCTGTTCTAGATGGCTAGTCAATGCTTACATTGGAAAAGCAGATAATCCTCCACCTTCTGATGAATTTTCATCTCCTACCATGTTAGGTAACTATATATATATATATATATATATATATATATAGGACCTCACAAAGTATTTACACTCTTGAAATATGACATTCACACTCGTGTATGTCACTCACAATTGGCTTTTGACTAGAATGTTGTAATACCCTAAATTTTTTTATTCAGAAAATAATTGAGGCTTTAATAATAAGAATATCAAAATTGTGATGTACATAAAAATGATGAGAACAATGTAATGAACGTAAAAAAAAAAATGTGAATAGTGTCTTGCGGGCCCCGTAGGCCCACCGGGACAATCGAAACCCTAGAACTGGGCCCTGGAGATGTCCAAAATTGAGAAATTATAGGATTAAGATTAAAAATAGGTAGGAATAAAATTTTATACTTAGAATTAATTTTCGGACAACGTTTGATTTCCCGGGTACACTGTTTTACCCGTTCAGTAAAATTTCGGTGTGCTTTCTAACACCAAAAGCTAATTTAATCTATACAAAATAAAGGAGCTTATCCATTTATATCAAATGAATGGCTAAGATTTAATCTTGGATTACAAGATCAAATCCTAGCCATCCATCTTACTTTATCACTTTGATAATTATCCTTTTATATTATATAATATCCTACAATTATTACATGATAAACACAAACTCAAATCTTCTTTAAGAAGCCAAAGCACTCATCATTCTCGGTCATGACACAGCCACCATTTCCATTCATCTCAAGAGCTCAAGTTTTGTTTTCAAACCACCAAAATACTTGCTCAAAGTTCCTAAAACCATAAATTCCCTTTACTAAACTTGTTCTACTCCCCAATATCTACCAAACTAACCGATTAGAATTTGAATCCAACAACTTTTGCTATTTTGAGAGCTCAACACCTGCTATTTAGGGAAGGGTTAGGGGCTGATTGGTAGGCCTTGGAGTGAGCAAGATCACTCTTGGACACATCCTTGAAAGCCAAGATCCTTAAAGCTACAAAGTAGGGTTTTATTGAGTCTTTTCTTGCCAAATTTATATTTCAAATCTCTTACTTTTTCTGCTCGAACTTTTAGGTTATTTTGGTTAATGATATATGGTTGTTGAAGTATAAATTTTGTTGGAGGGTTTGGATGAGATTAGAGTAATCATTTTATCAAGTGAAGTTTCAGATAGTGTGCTGGAATTTCGATTTTGCTGAAAACAGTAAAATATCATGAATTGTTAGACATATTTTTAGTTATGATCATAGCCTGGAGAAAATATATGTTGGACCTAACATCTTGAACTACTTACACGAAAATTCTTGAGCACTAATTTTATGTTTTACTGTCTCAAAAAAATCAGAAACCGAAAAGGTAACCTTGCTGTCTGGATTGTGGGGACTGAAGCTCCGATTTTATATGATTTTATTACTATAGTAAATGATTGAATTATCATTTGAAAGTTTTACAGGGTGTGGATAACTTCTTAAAGTGTAACTGTGATTTTTATTTTGGGTTGATTTGATCAATTGCTAGGATTACAAATTATGAGAATTCCGATCTGAGCTGTGAATAAGTGGTCTCTGACCATCAAATTTGTATAATTTATTTATCCAGGTTACAGAATTCTTTTTCCCCTGAAATTGTTACAGGGACTATTAAACACATTGAGGTGTTATAGGGAATTTTTGTGGCTCTTAAATTAGCCATTTGATATGGAAATTAAATGTTGCTACTGGAATGATAAATCTGCCAAGTTGCTGAAATGGTGGAAATGTCTTAAATTGATAATGGAATGGCATTTAGTCCACATATATGATATATGAATGCATGCTAATGGTTTTAGTGAGTTATTTATAAAGCATAATGAGACTCTAGATGTAACTAAATTGCCTACGTGTGATGTAAACATGATTTGTCAAAAAGAAAAGTACATGCGGCTGTTATATGACAAAAGAGAATATGAGAAATGTGATGGTGCATATTTTAACATACGGGGAAAATAGAAACAAGGCTTATATGGGATAAAGAGGGAAGGCAAAAATAAGAACTTCCCAGGAAATGTTATGAGTCGGTAGACATATCGGTTAGAAGATAGAACTGTGTGTGATTCGGAAATGGAAAAGAAATATGAAGTCCGATGATCAGGAATAGAAATGAGCTCATGTCCTAGCAGTCTTTGGTCCTCTGAGGAGTTATCCACTACATATGTTACTTGATGTGAAACTAAGCCTTCCCTATGCTAATGAAAAGAAACAACTGCACTAATTGAATTTCGTGGATTACAAGAGAAAGATTTATGGTTACCATCATGTTACATTTTGACTTTACTTGAATTATATACATTAATAACTATTCCTATGACTATGCATAGTTTAATTGTTATTTTTGCATATAAATTTACTTGATATTGCTTATAAGAATGAAATTCCTACTTATGTTTTGTTTAGTAATTTTGATTATTGGTGAGGGATTACCCTACTGAGAATTATATAATATTCTCATCCCTATTTGTGTATATTTTGTATGGTGCTCAGACGCTACAGATGCCGTCAGTGATCTTCTTCCTTAACTCACCCCAATGGCAATGGCACTACGATCCTAACTTGGATTCACTACATGTAGTATCATATTCTCAGATATGAGCTTATGTATTCTTCAGCCGTTCTTTTAGTACCTCTGTTTTTACTGCTAAGTTTGACCCTGCTTTTCCTTATGACGGTGTGCCCCTACACATGGCACACCCTGTTGAGTTTGTAGCTCTACCCGCACCACCTATGCCCCCTCCTGGAGATGATCCGTCCTCGTCCTCCTCCTCAGACTCCGATCCTTTAGCTAGTCCTGGTGCCCCTGCTGAGGGCAACGCCATTCCACCGATGGCGAACAGTTTTCTTTAGGGGAGCATGTAACATTCATGGACTCATGTTATGTACGTAGTTGTAGTTTAGCATTAGGAACCCGCTAGCCTGCAGACTGATTTTGTGAGATACTTTAGAGTCCATTTCTGTATGTATGAAATTTTGCTGGATCTCAACTTTGAGCAGGTCAGACTACTTAGTAGAAGTGTTCTTTTGTACACTAAGTTCCTGACTAGTTAGGAGATAACTAGTTTGTCTTTTTTTTTGTATGATGTACCTAATGTGAACTTAACAACAATGTATATATATATTTACATATTAGTTTGATAACTTATACATCTACAATATTTTATTTCAGTTATTTCCGACTAGTATAGAGTATGCGAGTGAGTAATACTTTTCTAATTACTATGTGAACACTCGAGTAAAAACATGGTAATTAGGAGGGTGTTACATTATGGTATCAAAGCCGGACTATCCGATAAGCCTGAGGATTGGACCGGCTATGCTTTCTAAGAAATTGTCATGCATTATGACTTCATATATATTTGTATGATTGCTGGTTGGAAATGTTGTGGGTTGCTGCTACACTTTGCTTGGTATTGAGCTTGATCAACTCAATATTTTTGTTTGGTGTGATAGGAACCAATGACTTCGAATCGGCAAACTAGGAGTGGAGCTGGAAACGATGCTGACATGCTGAATACTTTTCATGAGATGGCGGCTGCCATGAGGGAACAAGCTACAGCTGCTACCCTAATGATGGAGCAGCTGAACCGCAATGAAAGGCAAAACCCAGCCAATAATCCTGCAGTGAACGAAGTTGATGTAGAATATCATAAATTTGCCGAGTTCAGGAAGGCAAATCCCCCTCCATTTCGAGGAGCATTTAATCCCTGTAAAGCAGAAGAATGGATAAAGGCCATGGAAAAGATTTTCTCTGTTCTTCCTTGCACAGAGATCCAGAAGGTGGCCTTTGCCACCTATATGCTAGAAGCAGATGCGGATTTTTGGTGGGTTGGTACCAGGGGATTATTCGAAGCTTCCCAGACTATTGTTACCTGGACTATTTTTAAGGAAGCTTTTTACCGTAAGTGCTTCCCTATCTCTGTAAGAAATGCGAAAGAGTTAGAGTTTATGGCTCTTAAACAAGGACCTATGAGTGTAGCAGAGTATACTGCCAAATTTGAAGAGCTCTGCAAGTTTTCTACAATTTATCAACGTGACCCGGATGAAGTCTGGAAATGCATGAAATATGAAGGAGGTCTACGAGAAGATATAGAAGCAGCTGTAAGTCTCTTGGAGATTAGGGACTATCCTACCTTGGTAAATAAATGTCGACGTGCAGAGGAGTCCAATAAGAAGCTGACAAATTTCAAGTATGCCGAAAACAATGCTAGAAGGGGGTTAGCACCTCAAGGTCCTCGATTCAAGCCTGTTAACCAGCCTCGGAGAAGATTTCCACCCAACAATAATAACAACAACAACAACAACAAAGGGAAGCAACTTCAACCTAAAAGACCAGAACCAGGACGAGAGTGCCCTAAATGTGGGAAAAATCATGGGAATCGACCGTGCTGGACAACACAAATCGTTTGTTTTGGCTGTGGGAAACCAGGACATAAAATATTTGAGTGTCCTAATAAGATAGGTCAACAGCCCACCTCTAGGCCCCAACAACATGGGCGCGTTTTTACTATAAGCGCCAAGGAAGCTTCTCAATCTGCCGATCTGATCCGAAGTAAATGTGAAATAAATGGTTCTGCCCTAGATATACTGTATGATACAAGTGCCACTCATTCTTTCATATCCCATGACTGTGTACAGCAGTTACAATTATCTATTTCTGAACTACATTATGATCTTCTTGTATCCACTCCTACTGCTGGTCCTATTAGGACTTGTTATACATGTGTGAATATTCCTCTTCAAATAGGTACTAGAGACTTTATTGCCAATTTAGTTTGTCTTCCTTTATCTGGTTTAGATGTAATTTTAGGTATGGACTGGTTGGTACCCAATTATGTCCTTTTACACTGTCTAGATCAAACTGCTATATTTCTTTCCACGTTACCTTCCATCCCTTTAGTTCCTTTTTCTTTTTATTTGAACCTAGTAACACCTACCCCTAGTAAGACAGATTGTCAAGAATATGTTCTCCTCTCTGCTAGTGAAACTGAGTGTGATCATTAATTGAGTAAGATTATAGTGGTGAAAGAGTATCCTGATGTCTTCCCGGAGGATATTCCAGAGTTTCCTCCTGAAAGAGAGATTGAATTCTCCATTGAGTTGGTTCTAGGAACGGGTCCTATTTCAATTGCTCCCTATAGGATGTCCCCTTTGGAGTTGAAAGAATTAAAGTCCCAAATTGAAGAACTATTAGGGAAGCATTTTATTAGACCAAGTGCCTCTCTATGGGGAGCCCCTGTTCTTCTGGTGAAGAAAAAGGATGGGGGTATGAGGCTTTGTGTAGACTATAGGCAATTGAACAAAGTAACAATAAAAAAATAAGTACCCTTTGCCAAGAATTGACGATCTCATGGATCAATTACGAGGTGCAACTGTATTCTCAAAGATCGATCTTAGATCAGGGTACCATCAAATTCGAGTTCGGGATGAGGATATACCTAAGACTGCTTTTAGAACTCGATATGGGCATTATGAGTATAGGGTGATGTCCTTTGGATTGATTAATGCTCTGGCTGTATTCATGGATTATATGAATCGAATCTTCCGCCCTTACTTGGATAAGTTTGTAGTTGTCTTCATAGACGATATACTTATTTATTCAAGAACTGAGGAGGAACATGCGGAGCATCTTAGGATTGTGTTACAAATCCTAAGGGAGAGAAAGTTGTATGCTAAATTGTCAAAATATGAATTCTGGATGGAAGAGGTTAGATTCCTAGGTCATGTAGGAATCTCTGTAGATCTCAGTAAGGTAGAATCAGTACTTCATTGGGAATGACCAACAACGGTGACTGAGATTCAGAGTTTCCTAGGATTAGCTAGATACTATAGGCTCTTTATCATGAATTTTTCTCAAATAGCCTTACCTTTGACGAAACTAACCCGAAAGAATGCTCTATTCAATTGGACATCGGAGTGTGAAAATAGTTTCCAGGAGTTGAAGCAAAAGTTGACCATGGCTCCAGTACTAGTATTACCCGATCTTCATGAACCTAATGAGGTTTATTGTGATGCTTCTAGTAAGGGTTTAGGACGTGTATTGATGCAAAATCATAATGTAGTTGCCTATGCTTCTAGACAGTTGAAAACCCATGAAGTAAACTATCCAACCCATGACCTTGAACTTGCCGCTGTGGTTTTTGCTCTAAAGATCTGGCGACATCATTTGTATGGTGTGCAGTTTAATGTTTTCTCTGATCATAAAAGTTTAAAGTATCTTTTTGATTAGAAAGAGTTGAATATGCGACAAAGAAGGTGGATGGAATTCCTCAAGGACTATGAGTTTAGTCTGAATTACCATCCAGGCAAGGCAAATGTTGTTGCCGATGCTCTGAGTAGAAAATCCCTAAGTGTAGCATGCCTGATGATTAAAGAGACGGAGCTAGTTGAAAGCTTCAAGAAACCTAGTTTAGACATGTCTGTGAACCCTCAAGGTGTTGTGCTAGGCCAAATAAAAGTAACAAGTGAGTTCAAAGAACAAATTTTAGCTGCACAACGCAAAAACCCAGAGTTTCAGGAGATATTAAGATCAATTCATGCAGAGAAGTTGCCAGGATTCACTCAAGACCAACAAGGTATATGGAGATACAAGGATAGGGTATGTGTACCCACAAGTGGTGATCTTAGAAAGAAGATCTTAGAGGAAGCTCATAGGGGTGAACTTACTATACACCCAGGGACTAGTAAAATGTATGCAGATCTCAAGAAAATGTTCTGGTGGTCAGGAATGAAAAAAGACATAGAAGAGCGTGTTAGGAAGTGTTTAACTTGCCAAAAAGTTAAAATAGAACATCAAAAACCAGCTGGAACCTTGCAACCCTTAGAAATCCCGGAATGGAAGTGGGAAAGTATCTCCATGGACTTTGTAATGGGTTTACCAAGGACGTCATCAGGTCATGATGTTATATGGGTTATAGTAGATAAATTGACCAAGTTTGCTCATTTCTTACCTATTAAAGCTAATTACCGTTTGGATAAGTTAGCTTCTCTATAAGTTCAAGAAATAGTGAGACTACATGGTGTACCTTCCTCAATAGTTTCTGATAGAGACCCTAGATTTACTTCTAGGTTTTGGGGAGCTTTCCAAAAAGCCTTTGGGACTAAGCTTTGTTTGAGCACTGCCTATCACCCCCAAACTGATGGACAAACAGAACGTACCATACAAACCCTGGAAGACATGTTAAGAGCATGCGCGATTGAATAGAAAGGAAGTTGGGATAAGTTACTTCCATTAGTTGAATTTGCTTATAACAATAGTCATCACACTAGTATTGGCATGGCCCCGTATGAAGCACTGTATGGACGAAAATGCCAATCTCCATTATGTTGGTACGACTCAGGGGAGACAAGATTATTGGGACCCGATCTTGTTAATCAAACAATGGAACAGATCCGAAAGATCAGGAGCAAGATTCTCACCGCACAAAGTCATCAAAAGAGCTATGCTGATACTCGAAGGAAACCTTTAGAATTTCAAGAGGGAGAACATGTATTCTTGAAGGTCACGCCCACTACTGGAGTAAGTAGGGCCCTTAGAGTTAAAAAGTTGTCACCTAGGTTTATAGGTCCTTTTCAAATTCTTTGACGAATTGGGTCAGCTGCCTACTAGATAGACTTACCCCCACATTTGTCTAACCTTCATGATGTCTTCCATGTATCTCAACTCCGAATGTACCACCCAGATCCAAACCATATTATTGAGCCCGAATCTATACAGTTAAGGGATGACTTGACGTTTCAAGCCCCTCCTATTCAGATTGTTGATAGAGAAGTCAGGCAACATAGGAATAAATCTGTGCAACTTGTAAAAGTGGCCTGGGGTGGACCTGAAAATGAAGAGTATACATGGGAACTAGAATCAAGTAAGAAGAAAGATTATCCAGAATTGTTTCCAGGTATGAAATTTTGAGGACAAAATTTTTATTAAGGTGGGTGGTAATGTAATACCCTAAATTTTTTTATTCAGAAAATAATTGAGGCTTTAGTAATAAGAATATCAAAATTGTGATGTACATAGAAATGATGAGAACAATGTAACGAACGTAAAAAAAAAAAATGTGAATAGTGTCTTGCGGGCCCCGTAGGCCCACCGGGACAATCGAAACCCTAGAACCGGGCCCTGGAGATGTCCAAAATTGAGAAATTATAGGATTAAGATTAAAAATAGGTAGGAATAAAATTTTTATACTTAGAATTAATTTTCGGACAATGTTTGATTTCCCGGGTACACTGTTTTACCCGTTCAGTAAAATTTTGGTGTGCTTTCTAACACCGAAAGCTAATTTAATCTTTACAAAATAAAGGAGCTTATCCATTTATATCAAATGAATGGCTAAGATTTAATCTTGGATTACAAGATCAAATCCTAGCCATCCATCTTACTTTATCACTTTGATAATTATCCTTTTATATTATATAATATCCTACAATTATTACATGATAAACACAAACTCAAATCTTCTTTAAGAAGCCAAAGCACTCATCATTCTCGGTCATGACACAGCCACCATTTCCATTCATCTCAAGAGCTCAAGTTTTGTTTTCAAACCACCAAAATACTTGCTCAAAGTTCCTAAAACCATAAACTCCCTTTACTAAACTTGTTCTACTCCCCAATATCTACCAAACTAACCGATTAGAATTTGAATCCAACAACTTTTGCTATTTTGAGAGCTCAACACCTGCTATTTAGGGAAGGGTTAGGGGCTGATTGGTAGGCCTTGGAGTGAGCAAGATCACTCTTGGACACATCCTTGAAAGCCAAGATCCTTAAAGCTACAAAGTAGGGTTTTATTGAGTCTTTTCTTGCCAAATTTATATTTCAAATCTCTTACTTTTTCTGCTCGAAATTTTAGGTTATTTTGGTTAATGATATATGGTTGTTGAAGTATAAATTTTTTTGGAGGGTTTGGATGAGGTTAGAGTAATCATTTTATCAAGTGAAGTTTCAGATAGTGTGCTGGAATTTCGGTTTTGCTGAAAACAGTAAAATATCATGAATTGTTAGACATATTTGTAGTTATGATCATAGCCTGGAAAAAATATATGTTAGACCTAACATCTTGAAATACTTACACGAAATTTCTTGAGCACTAATTTTATGTTTTACTGTCTCAAAAAAATCAGAAACCGAAAAGGTAACCTTGCTGTCTGGATTGTGGGGACTGAAGCTCCGATTTTATATGATTTTAGTACCATAGTAAATGATTGAATTATCATTTGAAATTTTTACAGGGTGTTGATAACTTCTTGAAGTGTAACTGTGATTTTTATTTTTGGTTTATTTGATCAATTGCTAGGATTAAAAATTATGAGAATTCTGATCTGAGCTGTGAATAAGTGGTCTCTGACCATCAAATTTGTATAATTTATTTAGCCAGGTTATAGAATTATTTTTCCCCTGACATTTTTACAGGGACTATTAAACACATTGAGGTGTTATAGGGAATTTTTTTGGCTCTTAAATTATCCATTTGATATGGAAAGTAAATGTTGCTACCGGAATGATAAATCTGCCAAGTTGCTGAAATGGTGGAAATGTCTTAAATTGATAATGGAATGGCATTTAGTCCACATATATGATATATGAATGCATGCTAATGGTTTTAGAGAGTTACTTATAAAGCATAATGAGACTCTAAATGTAACTAAATTCCCTACGTGTGATGTAAACATGATTTGTCAAAAAGAAAAGTACATGCGGCTGTTATATGACAAAAGAGAATATGAGAAATGTGATGGTGCATATTTTAACATACGGGGAAAATAGAAACAAGGCTTATATGGGATAAAGAGGGAAGGCAAAAATAAGAACTTCCCAGGAAATGTTATGAGTCGGTAGACATATCGGCTAGAAGATAGAACTGTGTATGATTCGGAAATGGAAAAGAAATATGAAGTCCGATGATCAGGAATAGGAATGAGCTCATGTCCTAGCAGTCTATGGTCTTCTGAGGAGTTATCCACTACATATGTTACCTGATGTGAAACTAAGCCTTCCCTATGCTAATGAAAAGAAACAACTGCACTAATTGAATTTCGTGGATTACAAGAGAAAGATTTATGGTTACCATCATGTTACATTTTGACTTTACTTGAATTATATACATTAATAACTATTCCTATGACTATGCATAGTTTAATTGTTATTTTTGCATATAAGTTTACTTGATATTGCTTATAAGAATGAAATTCCTACTTATGTTTTGTTTAGTAATTTTGATTACTGGTGAGGGATTACCCTACTGAGAATTATATAATATTCTCATCCTTATTTGTGTATATTTTGTATGGTGCTCAGACGCTACAGATGCCGTCAGTGATCTTCTTCCTTGACTCACCCCAATGGGAATGGCACTACGATCCTGACTTGGATTCACTCTATGTAGTAGCATATTCTCATATACGAGCTTATGTATTCTTCAGCCGTTCTTTTAGTACCTCTATTTTTACTGCTAAGTTTGACCCTGCTTTTCCTTATGACGGTGTGCCCCTACACATGGCACACCCTGTTGAGTTTGTAGCTCCACCCGCACCACCTATGCCCCCTCCTGGAGATGATCTGTCCTCGTCTTCCTCCTCGGACTCTGATACACCAGCTAGTCCTGGTGCCCCTACTGAGGGCCATGCCATTCCACCGACGGCGAACGGTTTTCTTTAGGGGAGCATGTAACATTCATGGTCTCATGTTATGTACGTAGTTGTAGTTTAGCATTAGGAACCCGCCAGCCTGCAGACTGATTTTGTGAGATACTTTAGAGTCCATTTCTGTATGTATGAAATTTTGCTGGATCTCAACTTTGAGCAGGTCAAACTACTTAGTAGAAGTGTTCTTTTGTACACTAAGTTCCTGACTAGTTAGGAGATAACTAGTTTGTCTTTTTTTTTTTGTATGATGTACCTAATGTGAACTTAACAACAATGTATGTATATATATGTACATTTTAGTTTGATAATGTAACATCCCCAAATTCATAACTAAGATAAATATTAATCTTAATTAGCGATAGCAAAACCAAGAGAATCTGGACAAATGTTATGAAACACAACAAATAGACTACTTAAGTATGTCTAGAGAAAAATGCAAAGAATTACGAAAATGCCATCACTTAGTGGAAATTACGAAAATGCCCTTACTATGTAAAGGAAATTACCAAACTACCCTTACCTTATTAAATGACAAAGATACCCTTACTCTATGAATGGAATTACAAGAATACCACTATCATTGTCTAATTACAAAAATATCCTTGTCTTAGTTAAAGAAATTACTACAATGCCATTTGCACAAATCCCTAGACTTGTCTTTAGACAAGAATGAATCTAAGCCGTTGGATTAAGATGATAACACAATAATTTAACCACATACATCATATACATTTCTGAATCATATACATGCACTAAAGGTTAGAAAATCTCCACTAACATCTTTGCACAAAACATGGAGCATTTTCATCCAACATGTTTGCATAAAACATGGAAACATGTTTGCACAAAACAAGGAGCATTTTCATCCCAAAATTCAGCCAACATGTTTCCATAAATCATGCTCCAAGTGCTTTCCTTCTTCTATTTTTTCTCTAATCTTTCCACTATATAAATACTCCTCAAACTCTCTTCAATTCAGAAACTCCCTAAGTGTTCTTTCTTTCTTATTCTATCATTCTTCTTATGTTCTTCAAAGACTTCTCTTGATCCTCTAAACTTCATCCAAACACTTAAATCCTAAGTCCAAACTTTCACTAGCCCTCACAAGAGTTACAATCTTTAACTCTAGTGAGAAATATTTTCTTAAGCACTCAAGTTCTAGAGCCAAGATTCAAGAAAGGTCATCCACTCCAAAGACTCTTGTTCAAAGCTTAAGGAAGAAGAGAAGGACCCTTTTTAGACCCTACACAAGAGGTAGGAGTTTCTTCTTTATTTGTTCAAGTATTGTTGGCTTCTAACTTTGCTCATGGATAGAATGCCTCAAACTTGAGTTATTGTCAAAAGTTTTGAATAATTATATTTTTAGAAAACACAACATGTTCTTTTCTGCCATGAGTATTTTTATGATATTATCAAACTCAAATATAACTTAAAAGATTGCATGTGAAACTTGAGTTAATAAAGATAACTTAAGACATGAACATGGCAAGTGTTGGAATTTCTAGTTATTTCTGGTAGTAGTTACTTCGAAAATTAGTGTTCATAAAATATGAAGGATCTCGAAATGAAAATATTTTTATTATAAACTATACTCATTGTAGAACACTCTCCAAAAAGAATCATCTAAAACAGAGTTTCCTAGCCCAAGATATAAATTTTTAAAGTAGAGCCTAAGACTGAAACTCTTAATCTAACCTTGTAGTAGTAAAATAGGTGTAACTCACTCTAGAAAAATGCAAATGGACTAATTTCGACTTTGTGGAAAAGCTAACACATCTACAAACACACTTATGTATGCTATGCATAAAGTTTTACACCACGAAAATACAGAATGAGAGATATAGTTTTGGGACAGTGTGCTGAGCAAGTCTTGAAGGTAGCGTGATACTGTGAGAGTGCAATTTGGAAAGGTTCTGGCTAAGGAAAGACTTGGTATTTAAGCGTGTCCATTGTGACCCACCTCTCTTTCCTGGGAATCCTACTATGCACAATTACAGTTAATTTACACTAATCTAAGATGTTAGTGCTACAAATTTTATTCTAAAAGATGTCAGAACTCTAAATAAAAGATTCAAGTCTTGTAAAGAGATAATTTTAAGGATTTAAGTAGAATAATAATCTTCAGGAGATATATATAAAAGTCATAATAAAAATATATAAAGAACCTCTAAAAATATCTTAAAGGGTATTAATGTATTAATGGAAATACTAAGAGTACAAAGAAGACTAAGAGAAAAAGATAATACCAAGATATCCATAACCTATTAGGAACACTAGAGACCTAACTTGATAACTTAGGTTGCTTAATATGAATTATCTATGAGAATGTTTACTATGAGATTTACATGATTTGTCTGTGTTACATGAAGTGATATACAGAAATGTGAATGTATTGATGAGATATGAAATGATAATGATAAAATGATTGACTGTGCCATGATTTATTAATGTGCATACATTCATGTTTCAAATGAAATAATAAATAGACCAACTCACTGCTTAATCCTCTTTGAGGATTAAGGTATTGATGATTTCACTCAGTGAGAATAAAAGTAAAACCTGAAAAAGTAGCAATGATAGTCTGGGAAAGTGGACTTGAGCTAAACTCACGGGTTAACCCCCTAAACCGTTGAGATCATGGCAACGGAAAGAAAACCAAAAGGTTGTGGCGACGGCCACGGTATGAGCTCATTACCCTTTAGGGTGGTCTAAGGCATTGATGTTCATCCCGTGAGTAATTAAGAAATATGTTGATGAAATAAATGAAAGATGATGATCACTAAACAAGTGAATGTTGAGGATGAGTAATCATGAAATGCATGCAGCTCCTAAATGATTATTGCTTATTAGTGGTTTTACATGATATGCTTATATGTATGCTTGATGAAATACTGAATGGATATTTCTGCTAATGTTCAAGATTAGTTTAAAAGTAACTGCACTTCGGCTAATCACGTTTGTGAAAGTTTGATAATTGAATCCTTACCTGTTCACCTTTTTATAATAAACCCGAAGTGACTGGGACGACAACGATGACACTTTTAGTACAAGTAGGAACTCCTACTGAGAAATCATATATTTCTCACTCCTATGTTTATTTTCCGTTGTCGTTACCAGAGACAGACGTGTCCACCTAAAGCAATGAATCTGTAGCTGAGGAAGGAGGTAGCGCGTGAAGATTTCAAACCTTTCAAGTAGGAGCATTCCGAGCTTTAGTTACATTATAGTTTGTGAGAAACAATTACTAATAGTAGAACTTATATTGTTATTTGTAATAACTTATCAGTATGATATATGCCCTATTGTGACTTATGTATTAAGTGATTATATTCCAGTTTATGTGATAATAGTTCTACACTTAGTCTCTTATTCCGCTTATTTAATTAAGTGCGCAATGTAACTTGATTATTATCTATAAAAGCGCTATGTATTTCACTTCTCGTTACAGGCTTAAGTTTTCAAAAAAATTAATTTATTAAAAAAAAAAAACTTCCACTATTTTTCTAAGTTAATTTCAAAAGAAAATAAATGCAAGGCATAAGTGACAACTAATAGAATCCAAATGTGAACTTAAGCATAGTCGGGTTCTATTAGGGTGTTACAGATAACTTATACATCTACAATATTTTATTTCAGTTATTTCTGACTAGTATCGAGTATGCAAGTGAGTAATACTTTTCTAATTACTATGTGAATACTCGAGTAAAAATATGGTAATTAGGAGGGTGTTACAAATGTTCACTCTATCCTTTTTCCACTCAAACTTCCACTAATAAGTTCTTAAGAAAGAACCTAATCAATGAACCTATTAAAGCAACAAATTTTGATCAAAATAATGAACTAAGAATAAGGGATGACTAGAAGAACTGAAACAAGGAATTTTTTTTTACAACTTACTAGAATATTCTGGTTTGTTTTGCTTCTTCTCTTTTTTTTCACTTTTTTTTATGAAGAGAAAAATAAATAAAACAAGATCAGACCTGAATTACAAGGAAAGCCTTGCTTTGAATACCAAATGATATGATTCAGCTTGGTAAGAGTTGAATAGCTTGAATCAACAATTAGAATAAACCTGGATCTTTCTTGCACTTTCAGGTTGGAGCTTGGAGTTGTGTTTGTTTGTTTGAATTTCAGAAAGATATACACGCCATACTCAAGAGAGATGAGAAGGTGAGTGATAAGTCTTGTTTTTGATTGCCACAAGTTGCCTTGATAAGATCTAATTTAATTCTTTACCCAAGAATAAAAGGGAAGTCCTCACAATGGGAGTAAACTCAAATTAATCTATTCATAATCTGCTTGTGTATTACATTGAGTTCCTATTTATAAGCTTAAGTGGACTGCTGGATCATTGAGTTGCAGCCTCTATATAATCTACTAAGCTTTAAATTCCCACTAGCATTGAAAACACTAGTAATTGACCCACTATCTATCATAATAACCTAGGAACTCTTAAAACACTTAAAACTATTTTGAAAACAACTAAAAAGCTTATGAAATTGGAGACATTAAAAGGTGCACGAAAATTACAAGAAAATAAGAGAAATTACACCTAAGTTAAACTAATTATTCCAGCCCAATCTGCTTGCAACTTGATCACTTGAATTGGGCTCATGTTGGACTTGACTATTTTTCAAACTGAATAAGAGTGGTCCATTTTGGTAGCTCATGCTCAATTGGATTGCTCTTGGTCTTTGCTTCCATGACCAGGCCTTGCAAAGCTTCTTTTAGCCATTTTGCTCTAGCTCTAGTCATTGGTCCATCCATGAATTGTAATTGATCTTAAACTTTGTTAGCCTTGGTTGAATTCTCATCACTTTCTGATACGTATCCACACTCTTAGAACCTTGAGTTAGACTCTACAACTAGTTGTGGAGTTTCCCTTTGGAAGTATTAAGGCACAAATCATATTCTCATGATTGCCTTCATCTCAGCTCATGTCCTAATTGGTTGCTCTCTATTCCTAGCTCTATCATTTTGTAATTAATCCCCCTCCCCCTAAACAAGAGGATTATCAGAAAATTCAAGGGTAGCAAGCTTAACTTTATTACCTTTAGAATATGTATGACAAGAGAATATTTGCTCCACTCTCATTGCCCACTGCAAATAAGCTTGTAGATCAGACTTCCCTTCAAATGAAGGAATTTTTATGTTAATTCCTCTAAGTCCATCACCATAATTTCTTCTCCTCCTATTGTGCCTAATGGTCCTTCTTCTCCTTGTGTTTTGATCATTTGTCTCATCCTCTTCAAAATGGAAATTCATTTCATCTTGCGAAGCATGCTAACTATCGGGTGCATGGTTTTCTGATGAAGACCAAGGAACTAACCTAAGTTTAGAGGCAATGGAAGGACTTCAAGGTTACGTGACTAGGGAAAAGGAGAGAAGGTCAAGAGAAGCTTTGGAGAGAATGATGGTTGCCATATTTGAAAAGAGACCTATTCCAGACTTAGAAGATTTGGAAGTTGCAAGCATTGTCAATTGTGTTCAATTGGAGGAATAAAGTCTAGAATGTAGCCCATTTCAAACTGAATAAGTGCCACATGTTGATGGTCCATTAGAAGTTTATTTTAGTTTTCTTACTTAATATTAAAAAAAAAAAAACCCCATGATATGGGCTTACTGAGCTGCACAGCCCAAAGGTGGCTTATGCTTGAGTTTAGATTACTTGTCTATTTAAGTGTGTAAACATTTATGTATTGGGGAAAAAATATACAAGAATTCAGCTTGAAAACCTCTATGAGAGTGTTCTTCTCTAGGTTCTTGAGTGAGCCAAAACCTTTGATCTTATCAAGAGACTATACTCTTGTGGCGATCTTCAACCAAGGCTTACCAATCCACTAATTGTGGCGTCCTCCATCCTCTATCTTATTCGTCATCATCTTATGTTCTTTTATTCACACTTTATCATGTTTCAGTTTTATTTATTATTATTTTCTCTTCGAAATCTGATTATATTTTGATCCTAGTTCCAACTCATAGATCTAAATTTTTAACTCACAAAACCTGAGTTTTCATCAATTGGTATCTCAGAGCGTGTTGGTGTTGGAATGAAACAGTTTTAATTTGTGGGTTTGCAGAATGATCTAAGTTCTGCATACTTTTGATTTCATTGAATTTCACTTCAATTCTTGTTGCTGGACTTGTTTTGATGTTATATTTACATTTCTAAATATCTTGATCTTCTAAATTAATCATAGCTACTGAAAGGATATTGTGCATGTTGCATTTTGTGTTCAAGTATGCTCATCTTCTATATGTAAAAAAAAGTGAAAAAAAAGGTGAAAAAAAGGACAGAAAGAGCCAAAAAAAAAAAGAAGAAAAAGAGATTTTGAGAGTGGCTTCATCATCTCTGTTTTTTGTCATAATAGTTTTGTCTTTCTGTTGGTATTCCTTGACAACCTTGTTGATTACTTGTTGTTTGGTTGTGGTTGATTGAAATGTTTGATTTTGACTTCCTTAAGAACCATTGAGGGAACCAGAGATGAAAAAGGCAATAGAGTAATCATTGTACAAAAACCAATATTGAGTGAAACACTTAGTTAAATGAAAATGTCCTTTTTCTATCTTATTTAACTAATCCTTACTATTTTGTAGTTATGGCTGATAATGAAAATTCACTAACTCCACCCTCACCAAGAACATTAGCAATAAGGTTTCATGTGTGGGGAATAGCACAAAGATTTGAGAGAATGTTTGAGAGGCAGAACGAAGAGATAAGGGCGATACATCAGAGATTGAAAATATAAGGGGGAAAGATCTATCCATGGGGGCACTAGCTATGGTGCATCTTCTTATGATGAGGAAGAAATTGATAGAAAGGGAGAAAGAAGGCATCATAGGAGAGATGACAGAAGGAGAACCATGAAAGGAGGAGAAAGGAATAAGATAATCAATGGGGTAAAAATAAAGTTCCTACTTTTCATGGGAGAAATGATGTTGAGGCTTATTTGGAGTGGGAGTTAAAGATTGAACAAGTGTTCGCACACAACAACTACGGTGAAGAAAAGAAAGTTAAGTTGGCTTCTCTAGAGTTTCATGACTGTGCTTTGGTATGGTGGGATCAACTCCAAAAGGAGAGAAGGAGGTCTGAAGAATAACCAGTAGTCATATGGGAGGAAATGAAGAAGTTGATGAGAAGGTGAGTTATTCCTACATATTATACTAAAGATCTTCATGCCAAGCTTCAAAGCTTGAAGCAAGGAACAAGAAGTGTTGATGAGTGTTATAAAGAGATGAAAGTTGCTATGATAAGAGCAAATGTGATTGAGGAGAGGGAAGCAACTCTTGCACAATTTTTGAATGGTTTGAACCATGATATCCATGACATTGTAGAGCTTCATCATTATGTGGAGCTTGAAGATTTGGTTCACCAAGCCATCAAAGTAGAGGCACATCTCAAAAGAAAAGGGACTTTGAAGAGAACCAACACTTCCTATAATTCTAGAGGATGGAAGCAAGGTGTGAAGAAGGAGGGATCCTCATCCAAGAAAGGTACTTAAGCTGGTAAATCATCCTCTAAGTCTATTTTTAATCCTAATAATGCTTCTAATTCTTCTCCTAAGCAAAGCAGCATCAAGTGTTTCAAGTGTCTTGGAAAAGGACATATTGCATCACAATGTCCAAACAAGAAGACTATGATCTTGCTTGAGAATGGTTAAGTTACAAGTGAGAGTTTATCTTCATCCTCATCATCATCAAGTGATGAAGGAAGTGAAACTTAAATCTACTGCCAAGAAGGTAGCTCTCATTGTATGTAGACTCATGGCAAGTTTAGTGAAGGAAAATGATAACTCAGAAAGAGAAAATATTTTTCACTCAAGGTGCTTGGTAAAGGGCAAAATCTATTCTTTGATTATTGATGGAGGAAGTTGTGTTAATGTTGCTAGCACAAGAATTGTGGAGAAATTGAATCTTGCTATTACTCCTCATCCAAAACCATATAAGCTTCAATGGCTAAGTGATAAAGGAGAATTGGTGGTCAAGAAGCAAGTCCTAATTCCTTTTGCTATTGGCAAGTGTGAAGATGAGGTGTTGTGTGATGCAGTTGCCATAGAGGCAGGACACATTCTCTTGGAAAGACCTTGGCAGTTTGATAAGAAGACGCATCATGATGGTCACACAAATAAGTTCTTATTTGTACATAAGGGCAGCAAAATCACTTTAGTGTTTATGACTCCTAGTCAAGTTTGTGCTGATCAGGAGGCAATGCAAAAGAGAAGAGAGCAAGAGAGAAAAGATAAGAACAGAAATGTCAAAATAAAAATGTTAAGAGTGATTTAGTGAGTGATAACAAAAAATTGAGTGAGTTTGAGGGCAAAGCTCAAAAGAAAGAGAGAGGAGTAAGGACACTTAAATTGAGTGAAAATAAGTGTGAAGAAAAGAGGGAAAATTTGTTTATCAGAGAAAAAGAAGTAAGGAAAGCTTTGTTGGTCTCTAGGCCCATGTACTTGCTTTTATGTAAGGAACATGTGTCTAACGAGTTGATTGACCCTTTGTTACTTAACTCTTTTCCTAGAGCTGTTTCTTCTCTTGTGCAGGAATTTGTTAATGTATTTCCTACGGATGTACCTTTCGGTCTACCTCCTCATAGAAAGATTAAACATCAAATTGACCTTATTCCAGAGGCAACATTGCCAAATAGGCTAGGATATAGGAGTAACCCACAAGAGACTCCAGAAATTCAAAACACAGGTTGAAGGTTTGATGGAGAAATGGTGCGTGAAGGAAAGCCTTAGCCTATGCGCTATGCCAGTCATTCTTGTGCCAAAAAAATATGGGAGTTGGAGGATATGCACTAATTGTCATGCGTTCAACAATATCACTATAAAATATAGACATCCTATTCCTCGTTTAGATTATTTGGTGCTTATTGTTTTTCAAAAATTGATCTTAAAAGTGGATATCATCAAATCAGGATAAAAGAAGGTGATGAATGGAAAACTACCTTTAAGACTAAATATTGTCTTTATGAATGGTTGGTTATACCATTTGGATTGACAAATGCACCAAGTACTTTCATGCGTTTGATGAATCATGTGCTTCGGAATTTTTTTAGGAAAATTTGTTGTTGTTTATTTTGATCACATCTTGATTTATAGTAAATCTTTGATAAGCATGTGACACATTTAAGGTGTGTTTGAAGTCTCAAGGCATGAACAATTGTATGGTAACATTGAGAAATGTACATTTTGTAAAAGATCATGTAGTTTTTCTTGGTTTTGTTATTAATTCTGAAGGTGTACATGTAGATAAGGAAAAAATAAAGGCAATCTAAGTGTGGCCTACCCCAAAAACAGTGAGTGAAATGAGGAGTTTCCATAGGTTAGCAAGCTTTTATAGGATGATTATGAGATTTAAGTACCATAGCTTCATCATTGAATGAAATTGTCAAGAAAAATGTGGGATTCAAATGGGGAAAGGAGTAACAAGATGCATTTGACTCTTCGAAGGATAAGCTTATGCATGCAGCCATATTGTCAGTTCCTGATTTTTCAAAATCTTTTGGGTTAGAGTGTGATGCATCTAATGTAGGGATACAAGCTATTCTAATGCAAGAAGGACACCCTATAGCTTACTTTAGCGAAAAGCGTAATGGTGCTTGTTTGAAGTATTCTACTTATGATAAGAAACCATATACTTTCATTACGGCACTTCAAACTTGGCATCATTACCTTCTTCCAAAAGAGTTTGTGATACATAATGACCATGAATCATTGAAATACCTGAAAGGTCAGGGGAAATTGAATAAGAGACATGCTAAATGGGTTGAGTTCTTGGAACAGTTTCCATATGTCATAAAGTAAAAGAAAGGCAAAATGAATGTTGTGGCTGATGCCTTGTCTAGAAGACACAATTTACTTTCTATGCTTGATCTCAAATTGCTAGGATTTTAGCTTGTAAAGGAACTTTATGTGCATGATAAAGATTTTGCTCATTTGTATGCATTATGTGAAAAATGTGCACATAAAGGTTTCTACTAGCATGAAGGATATTTGTTTAAAGAAAACATATTGTGTGTACCCAAAAGTTCCATGTAACACCCTAATTCTTAACCCAACTTTCTAGAACACATTAGGCTAATCATTAGGTTATTACTTCTTAGTCTCATCATTTTATTAAAATACTTAGCGAAAATTACGGGTAAATTTTTTTTTGAAAACATTAACTAAAGTGAAAGCCGTGCTCTTATCTAAATGAGAGACATATATATCAATCATAAGGAACACAAAAGTTAAAGTGAGTAACAATAGAACAATGGTCATCACAACAAGGGAACATTTCATTAATAATATAGTTAAGGTACATAAGTAGTCACGCCCTTATAGAAATGGGCTGAACTTGCAATACATAAAGGATAACAAGAAAGCAGTAAAGTACATGGTACGACGGCAAAATAAAACCAACTACACTACCCTCCTACCAAGCTATGAGTACTAAGCTAAAACCCCCTCCCAAAAGATACCATCGAAGGGGAGATCCTCGTGACTGCTCGGGCACTCGAATAGCTCTCCGGTGAGGTCTAGTGATGACAGGGATCCTCGAGTGATGGAGGTAGGTAACTGGGGAACCGCTCGATCTCCTCCTGAGTGGGCCAGTGAAGTAGGAAAGGAGCGCGTGTCGGCTGGATGTGAGCTCCTCGGCACGGGCACATCTCGGCTCTCCTTGCCAAGCGTGGCTGCATCACTGTATCCTCGCTCCCCTCTCACCTAAACGGGGGAAAGGGAGCAGAACTCTTCGAATAGACGTGCATCGGTGAGTCCTTGGACGGATCCGTCTTTAACCTCCTCAAGCGAGGCACATACTCCGGGTGGTCACGAACAACTGAGGTGGACGAGCGGGCACGACGCAACTGCTCATCGCGGTCGCCACCAAAAGGAGCACTAGGAGTGAACTGGTAGCTGGACACTGGATAAGCAAAAGGTCTACCCATGTACACAAAAACACGAATAGCACAACGACCCTCAAAGTGATAGGAACGATGCTCCGGGTCGTAGTGCACCTCCCAGACGGGCGTATCAATGAAGACCACGAATGTCGCCATTGATCTCTGAAGATGTGACGGAAGAAAGAGAAGGAGGAGAAAGGAGTGAGAATTCTTACTAAAGATTCTTAGTAGGAGTCTCCTATCCTAGGGTTACATCATTCACATCCTCAGGAACCTTGGGTTTATTTGTAAAAGGTATGCATGCATATAAGATTCATTATTAGGATTTATAAAACCAATTATCCAAGGTTCATTCCTTTTAGCATGCATCTTGATGTCATGAATGCAACATATCAAAACATGAATGCATGGCAATACTTGAGCATATAAATTAATAAATCAGATCATATAGAAACAATCCATGTGGCATAAGGGCAATAACTCTCAAATGAAACTTTCATCAATATGTGTGACATCATTCATGGAATCTTTAGCAATTTAGAGGCCACCCTAATAATAAAAACTAGGCTAGGAGCTCATACCTTAGCCAGTCGTCACTAGCTCTTGCATATTATCTGAATAAGTGAATAATAAAATAATAAACCTGACTACTTAAGAGTACAGGCTAGGGGGCTAGGGAACTCCTTTCTTAGGATATACCCTCTTTGAAACGCTCTACTGGCCTCGAGTGCACAGCTAATTGTCCCCTTTGGAAAGGCTCATGTCCAGACCCTCACGGATTTGCCTCCTCCTCACTGTAGTTGGAGAAGTACGTCTCAGTGCTTGTCACATAAAAATCTCCTGGGGGTGCCCGGCTCAACCGTGTCACCCAGGGTTTTCAACTCATGTGGTACTTTTAAAACATTTTTCAACCCTTTTGGGTTTGACGGAAATTCGACAGCATAATAGCTGTTAAACCGAATTTCCTTCAAACCGACATTTATGCCACAAGCTAAACACACAACATATTTCTCACGCAATTCTCATGTTCATAATAAACTTAACATCTTAAACAATCATTTCCTCATGCATCATATACATCTCAACATCTTATTATATCATCATAAAATTCAAGACTTCTTAGTATCTTATGCATTGACCCTTAAGGTCCTTAACTCACAATCTAAGTTATAAATCATTACAACTTAAACTCTCGAGTACTTATAGGCTCATATCTAAGTATTCCTCACTCATTTCTATGTTCATAAACATCTCTAAACCTCAACAGTGCAGAATCTAAAATTCTAACTTTACGGGTACCTAGGAGTCACAACAATGACCCTTTCTAAGTTCAGTTTGCTCCTAAGGCATCAAGATCAAGTCTTGAACCAATTACGAGTCATTCCTACACATTTAAACTAATTTAAATCCATGATTATCGTTTCTAGACCATGCTGGACAGAATCCAGAAAAATCAATTACTAAGGGATCTAGAACTCTCAAATTAATTCTTTTCTAGTTACTAACTTCTCTAATCTTTCACATATGAATTTTAACATTTATTATACATAAACATACTCATATTATCCTCAATAAAACAGCACAAACAGTGAGCATATCAAGGCAAGGCAGGACCGAAAATCCATCTCCATAAGAAGGCATAAAACTTGATTTATAAAGCACATAAAATGCTAGTTTCTCGTGGAACCTTTTTAAAACTTTCAAAACTCATTTGTAAACATTTTTATCATCTAAAATCATCAAAATATTCTCAAGGGCAGTAGCTAATCCAAATTGATCTCAAGAGGTTTCAAAATCATAAAACTTTGTTTTAGACATTTCTTGAACTCATATAAGCTTAGAAAAATTATGATACATAGATTTTAGTACTTGTAACAAATAAAACTTCTAGAGGCCGAAATCAAAAGCTAAAGAACACATATTTTTCAAGCCTTTGTTTGAGACAATAATGGGCAAGTCTTTGAGCTCTAGGTTCTTTTAAGTGATAACATAAAAATAAACATGCTCATGCACTTGTTTTAGCTTTCATTAGAAAATAAAGTGGGAGCATAAAATAAACATGAGATGCAACTTATTATTATCTTTGATAGTTAAGTGAGGACTTGAAATATAAACATGAAAATGCAAAGCTTGAAATATAAATATGATAATGTAAGTTCATTCATTATCTTGGTACTTAGTGATAGCAAGGAAAATAAATATGATATGCAAGGCATAAACATAAATATGAATGCAATATTCATTTTAATCTTATCTAGAGCTCTTACAAGACTTTAGAGATCAACACAACCCAACACTTATCTCATCACAAAGAGAGCTTTAGAGTTCTTGAACCAAGTTCTCAAGGAACTTCAAGGTTCTTGAACATCATTATCAAGCTCTAAAGAACCAAACTTTTCAAAGAAAGCAAAACTTTAAGAAGATAGGAACCAAAACAACATTCTTTCATGACATAAAATAGAAATAGAGGTGCCTTAAAAATTTTAAGAAAAACCTTTGAGGAAGAGCTATGAAGGCCGAATGTGTAGGAAAGGAAAAAGAAAGAAAAACCAAAACTTTACTAGATAAAGAACAAGACTCAAGCTTTAGAGGTTCCTTTGAGATGAACACAAGGTCATCATCTATGAACACTCATCATCAAACCATCATAGTCATAAACAAGGCCTCATGGCCGAAGTAGAGAAAAAGAAAAACAAAGGAAAGTTCAAAAAGAAACCAAGAGAAAACTAGAGGAAAATCATATTTTCAAACAAAACAAAGTTTAGAAAATCACTCCTACCTAGAGTGAAGATGAAAACTTGAACTTGAAATGAAAAACAAGAAGAAGAACTCCTCCAAGGATGGCAAGATGGCTTCAGCCTTGTGAAGGAAAAAGAAGAGAAAATGTGTTTTGGGTGAGGTTGTGTTTGAGGTTGAGTGTTTGAGGGCTTAGGAGGTGATTTAAGATTGTGAAGTTGTGTTTAGAGGTTATGAGATGATTATGTGAGGAAGAGATGAAGAGGATGAAGATAAAGAGGAAAGGAAGCTCTCTTGAAACTTGAGAGAAAACAAAGAACTCAAAGAAAGCTTTGGAAACTTGAAACTTTGCAAATGATCTAAAGTGTTTGCAAGCTCAAGTAAGCAAGGTATTTATAGAAAATGAAAACAAATGAGAGCTCAATGGGAGGAAGGACTGGCCGTAGCAATAAGGCAAGAGGGGAGAGAAAAATATCTCTTACAAGTGGTCATTCCAGCATGGTTTGAAGTATGGAAGACATGGTGCAAGGTATGGCTCAAAGTATGGTAATTCACCTTTGTTTGAAATTAAAATAATCCCTCTAGAAGACAAAGATGGCTGGCAGATTTTGAACTACAAAAATGAGAGAAAAATTCTTCTAGAAGTGGTCATATGAAGCATGGATGAAAGCATGGTGTTTGTATGACAAAGTATGGTTTATGGTGAGGTGGAAGCATGGCTCTTTGAGTGTAAAAATTTGAGCATGTGATGGAAAATGAGAGGGTATGTTTTGGCCAGACCTGGACAGCAAGGAGGGAGGAAAAATCTTCCATGTAATTGTGTGTTAGTGATAGATTTAAGTGTAGATTAGTTTAGGTGCAAGGTTAGGAATCATTGAGCATAAGTTTAGGTAACTAAGAATGAGGTTTAGGAATTTTATGACAAGATTAGGAGTGCTCATACATCATTAGAGAATTTAAAACTCATTTATGAATAAACAATTGAAAACACAATTCCTTGATTTAAGGAATTGGAGAGAGAATTTACTATTCAAGATTCCATGACTAGAAATTTTGAATTTAAAATAAGATTTCAAGTTGTAATTAAGCATTCTTAGGTTCTAATCAACTTTAATAAATTATTTTGACTCAAGATTAATTATGGAAATTAATTAATCTTTTATTAGAGCTTAATATTGCTTAGGTTTGCTTAATCACACGATTAAGCTCGAAAACATAAAACTAGGGGCAAAATCATAATTTTGAACTAATTTTGCCCGGGACCTCCGAGACTAAAACTGAAGTCACAGAATACATAAAAATGCTTTTTAAAACTATTTGGAGAAGTTTTGGGGTTCATCCGGCACTTGCAAACGGGTAAAACACCACAAGGGAGTTTTGGTCATTTTGACTCGAAAACTCGAAAAATGAGATTTTCGATCGCAGGAAGGTACACAAGCCAACTAATCCCCTTCCAACATTGAGTTTTCCCTTCGAGTACTGCCAGATCGGCCTTCCTCGAATTCCGGGCTGAAAATGACCTCAGGGGCATCTTGGTCATTTCCACTCTAACAGAAAATCGGGGCGTTACATTCCATCCGTGACTTGCTTGTGAAAGAGGCCTATGAGAGTGGACTAATGGGTCACTTTGGTGTACTTCAAAACATTGAATGTTTTGCATGAACATTTTCTTTTGGCCTAATATGAAGTATTAGGTGCATCAATTCTGTCAACATTGTGTTGTGTGCAAGAAAGCCAAATCCAATGTAAATCCTCATGGACTCTAAGCTCCATTACCTATTTTGGATTACCCTCGGGCTGATGTTTCTATCGACTTTATTGTAGGCTTACCAAGAACAAAGACCGATAAGGATTCCATTTTTATGGTTATTGATAAGTTTTATAAAATGGATCATTTTACTTCTTGTAGGAAAGTGGATAATGCTACTCATGTTGTTAATTTGTTCTTTAAGAGATTGTCAGGTTGCATGGACTAGCAACGAGTATAGTTTTAGATAGAGACTCAAAGTTTTTGAGTCATTTTTGGACAACTTTATGGCACAAACTGTAACATCCCCAAATTTATAGCTAAGATAAATATTAATCTTAATTAGTGATAGCAAAACCAAGAGAATCTGGACAAATGTTATGAAACACAACAAATAGACTAAACTCAAAGGTATTGATGATTTCACTCAGTGAGAATAAAAGTAAAACCTGAAAAAGTAGCAATGATAGTCTAGAAAAGTGGACTTGAGCTAAACTCACGGCTTAACCCCCTAAACCGTTGAGATCATGGCAACGGAAAGAAAACCAAAAGGTTGTGGCGACGGCCATGGTATGAGCTCATTACCCTTTTAGGGTGGTCTAAGGCATTGATGCATTCATCCCGTGAGTAATTAAGAAATATGTTGATCACTAAACAAGTGAATGTTGAGGATGAGTAATCATGAAATTCATGCAGTTAGTCCACCTAAAGCAACGAAGCTATAGCTGAGGAAGGAGGTAGCACGTGAAGATTTCAAACCTTTCAAGTAGGAGCATTCTGAGCTTTAGTTACATTATAGTTTGTGAGAAACAATTAGTAATAGTAGAACTTATATTGTTATTTGTAATAACTTATCAGTATGATATATGCCCTGTTGTGACTTATGTGTTAAGTGATTATATTCCAGTTTATGTGATAATAGTTCTACACTTAGTCTCTTATTCCGCTTATTTAATTAAGTGCGCAATGTAACTTGATTATTATCTATAAAAGTGCTATGTATTTCACTTCTCGTTACATGCTTAAGTTTTCAAAAAATTAATTTATTTAAAGAAAAAAAAAACTTCCACTATTTTTCTAAGTTAATTTCAAAAGAAAATAAATGCAAGGCATAAGTGACAACTAATAGAATCCAAATGTGAACTTAAGCACAGTGGGATTCTATTAGGGTGTTACATTATGGTATCAGAGCAGTTCATCCTATTTAAGCCTGAGGAATGGACTGACTATGCTTCTGTCTATGATATCATGCTATTAATCTTATATGTATGATGGGATATAGGATTTAGAAATGCATGATCGTCTTGTGATACTGCCATAGTTGCTACCATGCTTAGCTATAGTGTTGAGCCTGATCAACTCGATGACTGTTGTTTGGTGTGTCTAGGAGCTAATGGCAGCAAACAGACGTACGCATGGGGCACGCGGTGGAGGTAATCGTGATGAACTGGCAAATGCACTCCAGGAGATGGCTAGGGCTATGCAAGCACAAGCAACAGTGATGATGGAGCAGATGAATAGGAGGTCAGAGGAATCAGTTGGGAACCAAGAACATGGAAAATTCTCAGAATTCAAGAGGGCTGGACCTCCAGAATTCAAAGGGACAACTAACCCCGAAATAGCTGACAGATGGATTCAAGAGATGGAGAAGGTTTTCTCAGTGGTAGAATGCTCTGATGAATAAAAGGTGGCATTCTCTACTTATATGCTGAAAGGAGAGGCTGCCGCGTGGTGGAAGGGTGCAAAGGGCTTGCTTGAAAATGCTGACATACAGATTACGTGGGAGGTTTTCTATACTACGTTCCATAAGAAATATTTTCCAGATCTGGTTAAGAAGGCAAAGGAAGTAGAATTTCTGTTGCTGACACAGGGAAATCGAAGTGTGGCTGAGTACACAGCTAAGTTTGAAGAACTGATCAAACATTCAACTAGCTACCAAAGGGATCCCAACGAGGCTTGGAAATGCATGAAATATGAGAGTGGTTTGAGGCCAGACATTTTGGCATCTGTGGCTCCACTGGAGGTCACTGACTATGCATCTTTAGTCAGCAAAAGCCAAGTGGCTGAGAGTTGCAATCGCCAGCTAGTTGCCTATCGAGTTGAAGAGAATAGGAAGAGGTCTGCTCAACAAGGTCACCGAGGGTTCCCACCCCCTCACAGGAAACCCTACCAAGGAGGTGGATTTAAAGGGAAACAACCCCAACACCCTATGATGAATCAACCTAGGACACAAGCTGTTAATCGACCTAGGATGGCTGCTGTCCCTGAACCTATGACTAGACCCCCTTGTGCCACTTGTGGAAAGATACATGGAGGGGAATGCAGATTTGGTAAAAATGTTTGTTATCGGTGTGGACAAAGGTGACACTATTCTAGAGAGTGCCTAAAGTTCAATCAGTCCTCTACACTCAAGCCTAAGGCACAGGGACGCGTGTTTGCTATCACTGCTGAGATGCCCTCAGAATCCTATGATCTGATTCAAGGTAAGTGTATAATTAATGGAAAACCCTTAATTGTATTGTTTGATTCTGGCCCAACACATTCATTCATTTCATATGATTGTGCTAACAAGTTGAGGTTGTATATATCTGACTTAAAAATCATCTTAGTTGTCTCTACACCCACTATAAATACTGTTAGAACTGATCAAGCCTGCCTAAATTGTGAATTTGAGGTAGCTGATAGGATTTTTCATCATGATTTAGTTTGTCTACCCTTGTCTACTTTTGATGTAATCTTGGGCATGGATTGGCTTTCAGCTAACCGTGTGTTACTACATTGTGCAAATAAGTCACTAGTATTTCTTCCCAAACCATCTTTACCCAATCCCTCTAAACTTGATAGAAAGGTACGACTATACCTAAACTCCATTATCATGGGGGATAGTAGGAATGAAAAGCGAGGATATGTCTTCCTAATGACAAGTGAGAAAGAAGTGGAGCAAGCTCTAGAAAATATCCTTGTAGTAAAGGAATTCTCAGATGTTTTTCCTGAGGACATACCTGAATTTCCTCCAAAAATGGAGATTGAGTTTTCTATAGATTTGGTACCGGGAACAGGACCCATATCTATAGCTCCTTATAGGATGCCATTGGCCGAGTTAACAGAGTTGAAGAAGCAATTAGAGAAACTACTATAGAAGAAATTCATAAGGCCTAGTGCTTCACCATGGGGAGCCCCAGTGCTGTTTGTCAAGAAGAAGGATGGGAGTATGCGATTATGTGTGGATTATAGGCAGCTAAACAAAGTGACTATAAAAAATAAATACCCTTTGCCTAGAATAGATGACCTCATGGACCAATTAAGAGGAGCCCAAGTGTTTTCCAAGATAGATCTGCTATCAGGATACCACCAGATTCGAGTGAAGGAGGAGGACATACCAAAGACAGCCTTTAGGACTAGATATGGACATTATGAGTTTAATGTGATGTCGTTTGGGTTAACCAACGCACCGGAAGTGTTTATGGACTACATGAATAGGATATTTAGACCATACTTGGACAAGTTTGTAATAGTGTTCATCGATGACATTCTAGTTTACTCTAGAACTGAAGAAGAGCACGAAGAACACTTACGAGTGGTGTTGGAGGTGTTGAGGAACAAGAAACTTTATGCAAAGTTGTCCAAGTGTGAATTTTGGATGAAGGAAGTTAAGTTCTTAGGTCATGTAGTGTCACATGGGGGAATAGCAGTAGACCCAAGTAAGATAGAAGCGGTGCAACAATGGGAATCCCCTACCACTGTGAAGGAGATTAGGAGTTTTCTAGGGCTAGCCGGTTACTACCGAAGGTTCATAAGAGGTTTTTCCCAAATTACCTTACCCCTCACCAAGCTAACAAGGAAGAATTCAGCTTTTATATGGAGCCCAGAATGTGAAGAGAGTTTCCAAGAACTAAAGAAGAAGTTGACCACTACCCCTGTCCTAATCCTACCTGACCCAAAAGAAAAATTTGAGGTGTATTGTGATGCCTCGGGAAGAGGACTAGGATGTGTTTTGATGCAAAATAGGAATGTAGTAGCCTATGCCTCTAGACAGCTCAAAACCCATGAAGTTAATTACCCAACCCATGACTTAGAGCTAGCGGCTATTGTCTTTGCCTTAAAAATTTGGAGACATCATCTTTATGGTGTAAGGTTTGAAGTCTTTTCTGACCACAAAAGTCTGAAATACCTCTTCAACCAAAAAGAACTCAATATGAGACAAAGGCGTTGGATGGAGTTTCTCAAGGACTATGACTTTGGGTTGAACTACCACCCAGGAAAGGCAAATATGGTAGCAGATGCTTTGAGTCGTAAGTCCTTGCATGCCGCTTGGCTCATGGTGAAAGAAAATGAGCTGAAAGATGATTTTAGGAACCTCAACTTAGGATATAGGGGGACTTCAGAACAAATTCGGTTAAGCCAACTAACTGTAACTAGTAGCTTTAAGGATCAAATAATTGAAGCCCAAAGGGAAGATGAGGATTTCCTTAGAACCTTAACCATTGTCGAAGCAGGAAAGTTGAAAGAGTTTGTCCAGGATAAGGAAGGAGTGTGGAGATACCAAGGGAGAATCTGTGTACCTACAAAAGAAGGACTGAGAGTTAGCATTTTGGAAGAAGCCCACAAGAGTCAATTTAGTGTACACCCCGGTATAACCAAGATGTACCATGACCTAAAAAAGATGTTCTGGTGGCCAAAGATGAAAGAAGATATAGCAAATATAGTGCAAAAATTTTTGGTATGCCAAAAAGTGAAGATAGAGCATCAAAAACCCTTCGGAGTGCTGCAACCTCTCGAAATCCCCGAATGGAAGTGGGAAGGAATATCCATGGATTTCATGATGGGATTGCCAAGAACGCCTACCGGACATGACTCCGTATGGGTAATTGTGGATAGATTAACCAAATCTGCTCACTTTTTACCCATTCGAGCAAATTACCCTTTGGAAAAGTTAGCTCAGCTATACATCCAAGAGATAATAAGGCTCCATGGAGTACCCAAAACCATTGTCTCAGATAGGGATCCAAGGTTCACCTCAAGATTTTGGGGAGCTTTGCAAAAGGCATTTGGTTCAAGGTTGTGTCTAAGCACTGCCTATCACCCTCAAACTGATGGACAATCAGAAAGAACAATTCAAACCCTTGAGGATATGCTAAGAGCATGTGTCTTAGACCAGCCAAAAAGTTGGGACAAACAGCTTCCATTGATTGAGTTTGCATATAATAATAGTTACCACACTAGCATTGGGATGGCACCCTATGAGGCTTTGTATGGTAGAAAGTGTCAATCACCACTTTGTTGGTGTGACCCGGGAGAGCAAAGTATTTTGGGCCCTGATTTGGTAGAAGAGACAACCAAACAAATAAGGAGAATTAGGGAAAGAATCCTCACTGCTCAGAGTAGGCAGAAGAGCTATGCTGACAAGAGAAGGAAACCTCTCGAATTTCAAGAAGGAGAACACATATTCTTGCGAATTACTCTTACCATAGGTATAGGTCGTGCAATGAAAGTCAAAAAGCTAAGACCCTAGATTCTTAGGACCCTTCCAAATCCTCAAAAAGGTAGGTCCTTCTGCCTACCAAATTGCATTACCTCCAAATTTGTCTAACCTACACAATGTTTTTCATGTGTCCCAATTGAGAAAGTATCAGTCAGACCCCAGTCATGTGTTTGAGCCAGAAACTATACAATTAAAAGATGACTTAACTTTTGAATTACCACCAATGAGGATCGTGGATCATGGCATCAAGCAGCTGAGAAACAAATCTGTATCTCTGGTCCGAGTAGCCTGGGGACAAGATGGAGTGGAAGAGCACACATGGGAGCTCGAGGAAGATATGCGAAAAGAATTTCCGAACCTATTCACATGTACCAAATTTTGAGGGCAAAATTTTTAATAAGAAGGGGAGAAATGTAACATCCCCAAATTTATAGCTAAGATAAATATTAATCTTAATTAGCGATAGCAAAACCAAGAGAATCTGGACAAATGTTATGAAACACAACAAATAGACTACTTAAGTATGTCTAGAGAAAAATGCAAAGAATTACGAAAATGCCATCACTTAGTGGAAATTACGAAAATGCCCTTGCTATGTAAAGGAAATTACCAAACTACCCTTGCCTTATTAAATGACGAAGATACCCTTACTCTATGAATGGAATTACAAGAATACCACTATCATTGTCTAATTACAAAAATATCCTTGTCTTAGTTAAACAAATTACTATAATGCCATTTGCACAAATCCCTAGACTTGTCTTTAGACAAGAATGAATCTAAGCAATTGGATTAAGATGATAACACAATAATTTAACCACATACATCATACACATTTCTGAATCACATACATGCACTAAAGGTTAGAAAATCTCCACTAACATCTTTGCACAAAACATGGAGCATTTTCATCCAACATATTTGCATAAAACATGGAAACATGTTTGCACAAAACAAGGAGCATTTTCATCCCAAAAGTCAGCCAACATGTTTCCATAAATCATGCTCCAAGTGCTTTCCTTCATCTGTTTTTTCTCTAATCTTTCCACTATAAATACTCCTCAAACTCTCTTCAATTCAGAAACTCCCTAAGTGTTCTTTCTTTCTTATTCTATCATTCTTCTTATGTTCTTCAAAGACTTCTCTTGATCCTCTAAACTTCATCCAAACACTTAAATCCTAAGTCCAAACTTTCACTAGCCCTCACAAGAGTTACAATCTTTAACTCTAGTGAGAAATATTTTCTTAAGCACTCAAGTTCTAGTGCCAAGTTTTAAGGAGGGTCATCTACTCCAAAGACTCTTGTTCCAAGCTTAAGGAAGAAGAGAAGGACCCTTTTTAGACCCTACACAAGAGGTAGGAGTTTCTTCTTTATTTGTTCAAGTATTGTTGGCTTCTAACTTTGCTCATGGATAGAATGTCTCAAACTTGAGTTATTGTCAAAAGTTTTGAATAATTATATTTTTAGAAAACACAACATATTCTATTCTGCTATGAGTACTTTTATGATGTTATCAAACTCAAATATAACTTAAAAGATTGTATGTGAAACTTGAGTTAATAAAGATAACTTAAGACATGAACATGGCAGGTGCTGGAATTTCTAGTTATTTCTGGCAGTAGTTACTTCGAAAATTAGTGTTCATAAAATATGAAGTATCTTGAAATGAAAATATTTTTATTATAAACTAGACTCGTTGTGGAACACTCTCCAAAAAGAATCACCGAAAACGGAGTTTCCTAGCCCAAGATATAAATTTTTAAAATAGTGCCTAAGACTGAAACTCTTAATCTGACCTTGTAGTAGTAAAATAGGTGTAACTCACTCTAGAAAAATGCAAATGGACTGATTTCAACTTTGTGGAAAAGCTAACACATCTACAAACACACTTATGTATGCTATGCATAAAGTTTTACACCACGAAAATACAGAATGAGAGATATATTTTCAGGACAGTGTGCTGAGAAAGTCTTGAAGGTAGCGTGATACTGTGAGAGTGCAATTTGGAAAGGTTCTGGCTAAGGAAAGACTTGGTATTTAAGCGTGTCCATTGTGACCCACTTCTCTTTCCTGGGAATCCTACTATACACAATTTATAGTTGATTTACACTAATCTAATATGTTAGTGCTACAAATTTTATTCTAAAAGATGTTAGAACTTTAAATAAAAGATTCAAGTCTTGTAAAGAGATAATTTTAAGGATTTAAGTAGAATAATAATCTTCAGGAGATATATATAAAAGTCATAATAAAAATATATAAAGAACCTCTAAAAATATCTTAAAGGGTATTAATGTATTAATGGAAATACTAAGAGTACAAAGAAGACTAAGAGAAAAAGATAATACCAAGATATCCATAACCTATTAGGAACACTAGAGACCTAACTTGATAACTTAGGTTGCTTAATGTGAATTATCTATGAGAATGTTTAATATGAGATTTACATGATATTGTCTATGTTACATGAAGTGATATACAGAAATGTGAATGTATTGATGAGATATGAAATGATAATGATAAAATAATTGACTGTGCCATGATTTATTAATGTGCATACATTCATGTTTCAAATGAAATAATAAATAGACCAACTCACTGCTTAATCCTTTTTGAAGATTAAGGTATTGATGATTTCACTCAGTGAGAATAAAGGTAAAACCTGAAAAAGTAGCAATGATAGTCTGGAAAAGTGGACTTGAGCTAAACTCACGGGTTAACCCCCTAAACCGTTGAGATCATGGCAACGGAAAGAAAACCAAAAGGTTGTGGCGACGGCCACGGTATGAGCTCATTACCCTTTTAGGGTGGTCTAAGGCATTGATGCATTCATCCCGTGAGTAATTAAGAAATATGTTGATCACTAAACAAGTGAATGTTGAGGATGAGTAATCTTGAAATTCATGCAGCTCCTAAATGATTATTGCTTATTAGTGGTTTTACATGATATGCTTATATGTATGCTTGATGAAATACAGAATGGATATTTTTACTAATGTTCAAGATTAGTTTAAAAGTAACTGCACTTCGGCTAATCACGTTTGTGAAAGTTTGATAATTGAATCCTTACCTGTTCACCTTTTTATAATAAACTTGAAGTGACTGGGACGACAACGATGACACTTTTAGTACAAGTAGGAACTCCTACTGAGAAATCATGTATTTCTCACTCCTATGTTTATTTTCCGTTGTTGTTACCAGAGACAGACGTGTCCACCTAAAGCAACGAAGCTGTAGTTGAGGAAGGAGGTAGCGCGTGAAGATTTCAAACCTTTCAAGTAGGAGCATTCCGAGCTTTAGTTACATTATAGTTTGTGAGAAACAATTAGTAATAGTAGAACTTATATTGTTATTTGTAATAACTTATCAGTATGATATATGCCCTATTGTGACTTATGTGTTAAGTGATTATATTCCAGTTTATGTGATAATAGTTCTATACTTAGTCTCTTATTCCGCTTATTTAATTAAGTGCGCAATGTAACTTGATTATTATCTATAAAAGCGCTATGTATTTCACTTCTCCTTACAGGCTTAAGTTTTTAAAAAATTAATTTGTTTAAAGAAAAAAAAAACTTCCACTATTTTTCTAAGTTAATTTCAAAAGAAAATAAATGCAAGGCATAAGTGACAACTAATAGAATCCAAATGTAAACTTAAGCACAGTGGGGTTCTATTAGGGTGTTACATTATGGTATCAGAGCAGTTCATCCTAAGCACAGTGACAACTAATTGTTTCTCACAAACTATAATGTAACTAAAGCTCGGAATGCTCCTACTTGAAAGGTTTGAAATCTTCACGCGCTACCTCCTTCCTCAGCTACAGCTTCGTTGCTTTAGGTGGACACGCCTGTCTCTGGTAACGACAACGGAAAATAAACATAGGAGTGAGAAATACATGATTTCTCAGTAGGAGTTCCTACTTGTACTAAAAGTGTCATCGTTGTCGTCCCAATCACTTCGGGTTTATTATAAAAAGGTGAACAGGTAAAGATTCAATTATCAAACTTTCACAAACGTGATTAGCCGAAGTGCAGTTACTTTTAAACTAATCTTGAACATTAGCAGAAATATCCATTCAGTATTTCATCAAGCATACATATAAGCATATCATGTAAAACCACTAATAAGCAATAATCATTTAGGAGCTGCATGCATTTCATGATTACTCATCCTCAACATTCACTTGTTTAGTGATCATCATCTTTCATTTATTTCATCAACATATTTCTTAATTACCCATGGGATGAATGCATTAATGCCTTAGACCACTGTAAAAGGGTAATGAGCTCATACCGTGGCCGTTTTGGTTTTCTTTCCGTTGCCATGATCTCAACGGTTTAGGGGGGTTAAGCCGTGAGTTTAGCTCAAGTCCACTTTTCCAGACTATCATTGCTACTTTTTCAGGTTTTACTTTTATTCTCACTGAGTGAAATCATCAATACCTTAATCCTCAAAGAGGATTAAGCAATGAGTTGGTCTCTTTATTATTTCATTTGAAACATGAATGTCTGCACATTAATAAATCATGGCACAGTCAATCATTTTATCATTATCATTTCATATCTCATCAATACATTCACATTTCTATATATCAATTCATGTAACATAGACAATACCATGTAAATCTCATAGTAAACATTCTCATAGATAATTCATATTAAGCAACCTAAGTTATCAAGTTAGGTCTCTAGTGTTTCTAATAGGTTATGGATATCTTGGTATTATCTTTTTCTCTTAGTCTTCTTTGTACTCTTAGTATGTCCATTAATACATTAATACCCTTTAAGATATTTTTAGAGGTTCTTTATATATTTTTATTATGACTTTTATATATATCTCCTGAAGATTATTATTCTGCTTAAATCCTTAAAATTATCTCTTTACAAGACTTGAATCTTTTATTTAGAGTTCTGACATCTTTTAGAATAAAATTTGTAGCACTAACATCTTAGATTAGTGTAAATCAACTGTAAATTGTGCATAGTAGGATTCCCAGGAAAGAGAGGTGGGTCACAATGGACACGCTTAAATACCAAGTCTTTCCTTAGCCAGAACCTTTCCAAATTGCACTCTCACAGTATCATGCTATCTTCAAGACTTTCTCAGCACACTGTCCTGAAAATATATCTCTCATTCTGTATTTTTGTGGTATAAAACTTTATGCATAGCATACATAAGTGTGTTTGTAGATGTGTTAGCTTTTCCACAAAGTTGAAATCAGTCCATTTGCATTTTTCTAGAGTGAGTTACACCTATTTTACTACTACAAGGTCAGATTAAGAGTTTCAGTCTTAGGCTCTACTTTAAAAATTTATATCTTGGGCTGGAAACTCCGTTTTAGGTGATTCTTTTTGGAGAGTGTTCTACAACGAGTCTAGTTTATAATAAAAATATTTTAATTTCGAGATCCTTCATATTTTATGAACACTAATTTTCGAAGTAACTATCACTGTAAATAACTAGAAATTCCAGCACCTGCCATGTTCATGTCTTAAGTTATCTTTATTAACTCAAGTTTCACATACAATCTTTTAAGTTATATTTAAGTTTGATAACATCATAAAAGTACTCATAGCATAATAGAACATGTTGTGTTTTCTAAAATATAATTATTCAAAACTTTTGACAATAACTCAAGTTTGAGGCATTCTATCCATGAGCAAAATTAGATGCCAACAATACTTGAACAAATAAAGAAGAAACTCCTACCTCTTGTGTAGGGTCTAAAAAGGGTCCTTCTCTTCTTCCTTAAGCTTTGAATAAGAGTCTTTGGAGTGGAATGACCCTCCTTGAATCTTGGCTCTAGAACTCGAGTGCTTAAGAAAATATTTCTCACTAGAGTTAAAGATTGTAACTCTTGTGAGGGCTAGTGAAAGTTTGGACTTAGGATTTAAGTGTTTGGATGAAGGTTAGAGGATCAAGAGAAGTCTTTGAAGAACATAAGAAGAATGATAGAATAAGAAAGAAAGAACACTTAGGGAGTTTCTGAATTGAAGAGAGTTTGAGGAGTATTTATAGTGGAAAGATTAGAGAAAAAACAGAAGAAGGAAAGCACTTGGAGCATGATTTATGGAAACATGTTGGCTGATTTTTGGGATGAAAATGCTCCTTGTTTTGTGCAAACATATTTCCATGTGTTTATGCAAACATGTTGGATGAAAATGCTCCATGTTTTGTGCAAAGATGTTAGTGGAGATTTTCTAACCTTTAGTGCATGTATGTGATTCAGAAATGTGTATGATGTATATGGTTAAATTATTGTGTTATCATCTTAATCCAATGGCTTAGATTCATTCTTGTCTAAAGACAAGTCTAGGGATTTGTGCAAATGGCATTGTAGTAATTTCTTTAACTAAGACAAGGATATTTTTGTAATTAGACAATGATAGTGGTATTCTTGTAATTCCATTCATAGAGTAAGGGTATCTTCATCATTTAATAAGGCAAGGGTACCTTTACATAGCAAGGGCATTTTCGTAATTTTCACTAAGTGATGGCATTTTCGTAATTCTTTGCATTTTTCTCTAGACATACTTAAGTAGTCTATTTGTTGTGTTTCATAACATTTGTCCAGATTGTCTTGGTTTTGCTATCGCTAATTAAGATTAATATTTATCTTAGTTATAAATTGGGGATGTTACAACCTACAAACTGATAGGCAAACTAAGGTAGTAAACCAAACCTTGACTACTCTTTTTAGAGCAGTGATTAAAAAGAATATTAAGTCTTGGGAGGAACACTTGCCACATATTGAGTTTTCACATAACAGAACTTTCCATTCTACCACATTGTACTCACCATTTGATCACTTGTGTTTTGATCAGTTGTCTCTTCCTCTTCAGATTGGTAATTTATTTCATTTTGTGAAGCATGCTGACTACTTGGTTCATGGCTTTCCATCCTATCCATCCTCTCATGGAGCTCTTAAAATTTTGTATTGAATAGTCATTCTAGATGGCCAGTCATTGTTTGCATCTGAAATGTGGATAATCCTTCACCTCGTGATGAATTTTGATCTCTTATCATGTTAGCTAACTGAAATTGAAATCTATAGGACCTCACAAAACTCACAAAGTGTTTTAACTCTTGAAATATGACACTTATACTCGTGTATGTCAGTCAAAATAGGCTTTTGACCAGAATGTTCACTGTAGCCCTTTTCCACTCAAACTTCCACTGATGAGTTCTTAAGGAAGAACCTAATCAATGATCCTTTTTAGGCAACATATTTTGATAAAAATAAGGAACTTAGAATAACGGATGACTAGATGAACTAAAACAAGGAATTTTGTCACAACTTACTAGAACATGTTAAGGCTTTTTTTCTTCTTCTCTCTTTTCTCTTTTTTCATTTTTTCTTGTTTTTCTTTTTTTTTCACTTTTTTTTTGTAATGGTGAAAAAAATAATAATAAAACAAGTTCATACCTAAATTACAAGGAAGCCATGATTTGAACACCAAATAATATGATTCAGCTTTGTTTGAGTTAAATGGCTTGAATCAACGACTAGTATAGACCTAGATCACCTTGCTCTTTCTGTTGGAGTTTAAGGTTGTGTTTGAGTTTGTTTGTGTTTAATTAGAAAGACATAAACGCCACACTTAAGAGAAGATGAGAAGGTGAGTGACAAGTCTTGCTTTGATCACCCCAAGTTACCTTGATAAAATCAGATTTAGTTCTTTGCCCAAGAACAAAAAGGAAGTGCTCACAAAAACTCAAAAGAAATGTATTTATCATCCCCTTGTGTTTTACATTGTGTTCCTATTTATAATCTTAAGTTGACTGTAGAAACATTGAGATAGCCTCTACACAATCCACTAAGCATTAAATTCCCATTATCATTGAAAACACAAGTAATTGACCCACTGTCTATCATAATTGCCTAGGAACTCTTAAAACTGACTTCAAAAGCAACTAAAAAGCTTCTGAAATTGAAGACATTAAAAGGTGCACAAAAATTACAAGAAAATAAGACAAATTACACCTAATATAAACTAATTATTCGAACTCAATCTATTTGCAACTTGATCACTTGAATTGGATGTGGCTTTTCTTCAAACTGAATAAGAGTGATTCATTTTGGGAGCTCATGCTCAACTGGATTGCTCTTGGTCTTTGCTTCCATGATTAGGCCTTGCAAAGCTTCTTTTAGCCTTTTTGCTCTAGCTCTCATTAGTCCATCCATGCATTGTAATTGGTCTTAGACTTTGTTGGCCTTGGTTGAATTCTCGTCATTCCCTCCCTCTTGAAAAGGATTTGCCCTCGAATCAAGCTCATCATCTACATCAAACAAAGATAAATTCGTCACATTAAAAGTAGCACTAACTTGATACTAACTTGGAGATCAAGTTTGCAGGCATTATGATTGATCCTCTCAATCACTTGGAAAGGACCATTGCCTCTTGGTTGCAATTTGGAATGTCTTTGTACAGGAAACTTTTGTTTCTTCATGTGAAGCCAAACCCAATCTCCCCAGCTCAAAAGTCACCTTCTTGCACCTTTTGTTGGCTTAATAAGCATATTGCCATGTTTTCTTCTGAATTTTTTGTTTCACCTTCTCATGGAGTTGTTGGACAAATTCAGCCTTCTTTTTGCCATCTAGATTACCTTGCTGCTTCATTGGCAAAGGGATTAAATCTAATCAAGTCAAAGGAAACCATAGACCACTTCAAAAGGAGAGTGATTAGTAGGAGAGTGTGTTGCACTAATGTAAGCAAATTCTACATGAGGCAAACATTCTTCCCAAGACTTGAGAGAATTCTACTAACTACCTCAGTTTGTCCATTGGTTTGTGGATGACAAGTTGTAGAGGAAAATAGCTTGGTTCCTAACTTGTTCCATAAGGTCCTCCAAAAGTGACCTGAGAATCTTTTGTCACAGTCAGAGACAATGCTTCTTGGCATGCCACGTGATCTTACCACTTCTTTGAAAAACAATTAAGCAATTTGAATGGCATCATCCATTTTGTGGCAAGCTATGAAGTGTGCCATCTTTGAAAACCTGTCCACAACAACAAAAACTGAATCTTTACCCTCTTTATCCAATGCAAACCTAATACAAAGTCCATAGGCAAATAAGTCCAAAGGGAATCAAGAACAAATAATGGAGTATATAATCCATGAGGCATAATCTTGGATTTGAACTTTTTGCAAGTAACACAATTACCACAAATTTTTTCTACTTGTTTTTTCATTTAAGGCCAAAAAGAAATGTTCAACCAAGATACTCAAAGTCTTATTAACCCCAAATGATCCATCAAACCCCCTCCATGAGCCTCTTTTGTAACCACCTAATTTTTCCTGCTGTGCAAAAATGACCAAAATGCCCTTAAGGTAATTTTTGCACCAGAATCAAGGACGGCCGGTCCAAGCCATCCTCAATAGGGTATTTTAATATTAGGATGAGGTTATATAAGGTTTAGATAGCAATTTGTGCAAGAATCACAATCCTCGATTTTTTTTCCATGTGCAAATGACCAAAATACCCCCAAGGTCAATTTTGGTCGGAAATTGAGGACAACTGGTCCATGCTATCCTCAAGCGGTTAGTTTAATGTTTGAAGGGGACTAGATGTGTTATGGATGATGATAGAGGTGAAAATATCAATTCTTGTTGTGAACACCAATTTTGTCCAACCCATATAATAAACTCAGTTTTCTTTCAAGACCACGAGTATTACATTCATTTTATTGTTCATGAAAAATTTTCAGCCTATTTCATTTTTTTGTAAAGCCCATTTTATAAAAAACAAAATAAATTTGAGTCCATGTTATTTTATTTTACTTCTTCAGTTATAAAAAAAAACCTTTAAGTCCATTCAATTTTTGAGTAAAACAAGGGGTTTCCAACCTGTTTACTTTACTTCATTTTTTATTTTTCTTTTTCTTTTAGTCCTATAGGTCAAAAACAAATAAAAAAATAAAAAAAAAGAAAGACAAAAGGTAAATGGTGCACCGAACAAAAATGAAGTCAAATGCAAGAACGTGCACTAGAGTCTAAAAGGAAGAGCACCAAACAAAGAAAAAGCAATACGAATTGGAATGCAGAGTCAAATATAGTGACACACCTCACATGCAACGTGCAGCAAATGTAGAAGATGTTAAAAATGAATAAGGGAGAATCACATGCATTTGATATCAAATCCCACAAAATTAGTAGTAGCCTTGAAAATTAGCTCAATCAAATCAAAAAGGGTTACTAAATTGATTCATGATAGCTATATAAATGGAGATCAAATTCACATACCAAAAAAAAGGAGTGGTTTTTTTTGTCAAACTTGCAAGAATTGAAAAGAAATCACAAGCAAACTGAGAAATAAGAGGAGGAAAATCCATCATTACAACCTGGAAGCTTCAGTTTTCTTACCAAAAAAAAAAAATCATCATCATCCATCTCAAATCATCATCTAAATTTTTCTTAAAACAAAAGAAAAGGAGTAAACACAAGGAGATAGTTGCAGGTAAACTATGGTGAGGTGTTAGTTCATCTAGTATATTTCTTTGGTGTCATCATTTTTTTGTTTCCAAAGCCCAGCCATTTCCAAACCCCCGTAGCCCACACATATGAACAAGCAAACAAACTAACCATACAAAACCAACCCCTTTCATCATGCAGGCAGATACAATATGTAACACCCTAGTAGAGTCCAACTATGCTTAAATTCTCATTTGGATTCTATTAGTTATCACTTACGTCTTGCGTTCATTTTCTTTTCAAATTAATTTAGAAAAATAGTGGATAACTCTCTTTTTTTGTACAAATTACTCTTTGAAAGCTTAAGCAAGCATGTAGCGAGAATTCAAATACATGGCATTTACGTAGATAATAATCAAAATTACTTTGCCCACTTACTTTATTTAATAAAGCGAAATAAGGGACTAAATGCAAAATTACTATCACATAATCCAAAATATAACTACTTAACACATGAGTCATACTAGGACATGTATCATAGCAATAAGTTATTACAAATAAAAATATGAGCTCTACTACTACTGGTCTATTCTTTGCAACTATAACATAACTAAAATCAGAGTGCTAACTATTGGGAGTTCTGAAATCTTCACGTGTTGCCTCCTTCCTTAATTATAGCTCCACTGCTTCAAGTAGACTCATCATAGCTCCATTGCTTCAAGTAAAATCATCTATTTCTGGTACGACAACAGAAAAAGAAATGTAGGAGTGAGAAATACAAGATTTCTCAGTAGGAGTTCCTACTTGCACTAAATGTGTCATTGTTGTCGTCCCAGTCACTTCAAGTTTATTATAAAAAGGTAGACATACAAATGGGTCAATTACTAGATTTTTCACAAACATAATTAGCCAAAGTGCAGTTGCTTTTAAACTACTCTTATAACATTAACAAGAATATCCATCTAGTCATTCATCAATCATCCACCCAAGCATACCATATATGTAATCACTAATGGACAATAATAATCTAAGAGATACATGCAATTCATTACTCCTCCACAATATTTACATGAATTATGATCATCATCTTTCTTTCATTGACAGTTCTTTTAATTACCTGAGTAAGGCTAATAGGATAACAAGATAGGTTCACCATAATTGTATGCATGCACTTAACATTTTATATGTAACATCCCCTGCTGCTTTATGGATTGATGACTGTCCCCACAAACCAACACAGGTCTTTTCAGCATGCTTTGTCCTCACTCACATGCTTCCTAGGAAAACTTCCCAGGATGAGTCTTAATGACATGAATGCAATAGATAATGGATGAATGCATGATGATACCATACGCACATTAACATGAAAATCATAGTATTTGAGCACAACATAAAGAATCATAAATCATATACGTGGCATAAAAGGCACAGTACTTTCATATAACTTCTTTCTCACATTCGAAAAGTTCTCTTTCTTAAGGAACATCAACATATAAGTGGCATATGACTTCTCATGTAAAACTTTTTCTCTTTTCGTAACTGTGTGACATTAAAACATCATACCTGAACTCCTAAGTTCTTTTTCTTAAAGACCACCCTCTTAACATAGCCACCAAAAACCAACCAACATACTGGCCCCGGCAATTTTATCATGGCCATGAAAACTCCATCTCACCTATCGCCTAGGAATGAGCTCAATCCTAACTAGTCGTCACTAGATTTCATATGGGGTAATAGAGGGGGTAACTTATCATCTCTAAGGATCACCTAATACACCGACTCCTGGAGTGCGGGTTAGGGTTATTTCCTTCTTTGAAATGCTCTATTGGCATCTAGTGCATAGTGTATTGTCTGCTTTGGCAAGCTCAATGTCAATACCCTCACGGAATGGCCTCCTCCCCACCAGAGTGGGATAAATGCGTCTCAATGCTATGTCACATTTAAAAATCTCATTTTTGTTTCCTGGGGGTACTCGGCTAAACCGGTGTCACCCAGGACGCATCTCATATATTTTAAAAACTTTTCTAAGTCCTCAAATTTGATGGAAATTCGGCAGCATAACGGCTGTTATATCAAATTTCCTCAAATTTGCTTTATGCCACATAAACTTATAAAACATGTACTTTCTCATTTAATTTCATATAACAAAGTAAATCACAACAGTCATGTAAACATATTCATCATAGCACATGCATCAACATACTATAACTTATATCAATAACATTTCTACTTCATTAATCTATGGCGTCTTATGCCTTAAATCCTTTCAGGTCTTTAAGCTTAAAATCTGACTAATCTAATATCCGTTCATAACCTTTTATGCACCTAGGGAATCATTATCAATAATTCTTACTATATATATATATATATATCATAATTACGGGTGTCTAGAAGTCACAACTTTGACCCTTTCTAAGTTCCATCTTCACCTAAGGTGCTATAATCAATTCCTAAACCAATTATGAGGGATTCCTACACATATATACTAATTATAAACCATTTTTACTATGTTTAATCATGCTGGAATAGAATCTACATTTTTAGCTTCTAAGGGTTCTAAAAATCTCATTTCTAATCCATTCTAGTTACTTGTTGTTCCTAACACTCACAAAATAATTCTTCCTTCACTCAAACATAATTTTTACACATTTTAACTCATAAACACAGCATCAAATAGTGGCCAAAATTCTAGGGCAGTGGTCGAATCATATATGTCACATAATCACATAAAACCACATTTTCAAGTGCATACAAGTTACTAGTTTTCTCTTGGAATTAATTTAGGACCTCAAACTCTTTTAGGAACTAATTTATTTCATAAAAATCATAAAAAAATAAGTAAGGGAAGTAGCTATATTTATTTACTCATAGTTGAGATTTAAAACTTAAAAACATATTTATAACATTTTATAAGTTCACCTATACTGGAGAAAATCCTAAAACATAGGTTATTGGCACTTATGACTAGATGAAACCTATACTAGGTCCATCTTCATCACATGGCTGAAATTATTATCCATAAAACACTTCCATTTTCCAAACTTTACCTGAGATAATAATGGGCAAGTCTTTGAGCTCTAGGATTTTTAGGTGATGACATAATTTAAACATGCTATGCTATTTGTTTTAGTCTTTATTATAAAGTGAGAGCATACAAATAAATATGCAATGCAACTTGTTATTATCTTTAAAGTTTAAGTGATGACTTGAAATATAAACATGATGAATGCAAGTTTATTGTTTATTCTTGGAGGTTTAGTGTTGACATAAAATAAATATGAGTGGAAGTTTATTTTAATTTAACTAGAGCTCATACAAGACTTTTAGAAGAACAATAATAATCTCAACTCAACACTCATCTACCAAGATAAAGTGAGTTTTAGAGTTCTTTGTACCAAGGTTTCAAAGAAACCTCATGGTTTGAATATCATCATCAAGCTCAAGGAAAATAGACAAAGAGATCAAAATAAATAACTACATTTCTTGAAACAAAATATATCTAGAGTAAAATACACCATATTCTTTATTTTATGCCCAAAAGCTCCTATCTAGAGTAAACTCTAGAATGTGCCAGCCAACTTTAAGGTTGACAAGGGTAAGCTTTGGACTTTTTGAAATCAAATGACATATTTTCTTGAGTAAACATTATGTGAGCTACCTAGCATTTTCATCACTTTGTACAAAGAAAGAAAATGAGAACCGAATCCAAAAGGAAAAGAAAAGGAAAAACCGAAGCCAAGAGGAAAAGAAAAGGAAATGAAAACCCAAGTGTTTCAAGATTAAAAACTAGTTTCAAGCTTTAGAGGTTTCTCAAGTGAAAATTTCAATACCATTATCTTGAAACCTCATCATCAAGCTCAAGATTTTCGTTTCAAAAATCAAGTCTCATGACTAAAAATAAAAAGAGAGAAAAGAGTTTGAACCAAGAGGAAACTAGCACTTTTTCATATCAAATAAAAGAAAAGCTTTTGAAACAAAACCCCTACCAAGTGTGAAGATAAAACTTGGTTCTTTGAAGTGAGGATGAGAAGAAAATCTTCTTCCAAAGTGGAGAGGAGGTTTCAGCTAAGAGAAGGAAAAAGGAAAGAAATGTGTTTTGTGTGAGCTTGAATTTGAGAACGGATGCTTTAGTGTTTGGATGGTGGTCTTTGGTGGTTTGAGGTTGCAATATGGTGGCTCTAGGAAGAGGATGAAGAAGATGAAGTTGAAGAGAATTCTTAGAACTTGAGAGAAAATGAAAGAACTTGCAAGAATGCTCTTAAGCTTACACTTAGCAAATGATCTAAAGGTTTTTACAAGTTCATTTGCATGTGTATTTATAGAGAAATGAAAGACAATGAGGCCTCCTCATGGAACATGAGGTGAGAGAATTGTTGTTTGAAGGAATGGTGAAGTATAGTTGAAAGCATGACTAGGTATGGTCTTAGGCATTGCTCCAAGCATGGTGTGGTATGGTCATAGGTATGGCTCAAAGTGTGGCCTTTGTGTCCAAATCAATTCAACATGTGAAGAATATGGGGGAGGGGTTTTTTTAATCTAATTGTGGTTTTGTGATGTGTTTAGGTGATGAGAATTCAGCCAAGGCTAACAAAGTTCAAGATCAATTACAGTGCATGGATGGACCAATTGTAACATCCCCAAATTTATAACTAAGATAAATATTAATCTTAATTAGCGATAGCAAAACCAAGAGAATCTGGACAAATGTTATGAAACACAACAAATAGACTACTTAAGTATGTCTAGACAAAAATGCAAAGAATTACGAAAATGCCATCACTTAGTGGAAATTACGAAAATGCCCTTGCTATGTAAAGGAAATTACCAAACTACCTTTGCCTTATTAAATGACGAAGATACCCTTACTCTATGAATGGAATTACAAGAATACCACTATCATTGTCTAATTACAAAAATATCCTTGTCTTAGTTAAACAAATTACTATAATGCCATTTGCACAAATCCCTAGACTTGTCTTTAGACAAGAATGAATCTAAGCCATTGGATTAAAATGATAACACAATAATTTAACCACATACATCATACACATTTCTGAATCACATACATGCACTAAAGGTTAGAAAATCTCCACTAACATCTTTGCACAAAACATGGAGCATTTTCATCCAACATGTTTGCATAAAACATGGAAACATGTTTGCATAAAACATGGAAACATGTTTGCACAAAACAAGGAGCATTTTCATCCCAAAATTCAGCCAACATGTTTCCATAAATCATGCTCCAAGTGCTTTCCTTCTTCTGTTTTTTTCTCTAATCTTTCCACTATAAATATTCCTCAAACTCTCTTCAATTCAGAAACTCCCTATGTGTTCTTTCTTTCTTATTCTATCATTCTTCTTATGTTCTTCAAAGACTTCTCATGATCCTCTAAACTTCATCCAAACACTTAAATCCTAAGTCCAAACTTTCACTAGCCCTCACAAGAGTTACAATCTTTAACTCTAGTGAGAAATATTTTCTTAAGCACTCAAATTCTAGAGCCAAGATTCAAGGAGGGTCATCCACTCCAAAGACTCTTGTTCAAAGCTTAAGGAAGAAGAGAAGGACCCTTTTTAGACCTTACACAAGAGGTAGGAGTTTCTTCTTTATTTGTTCAAGTATTGTTGGCTTCTAACTTTGCTCATGGATAGAATACCTCAAACTTGAGTTATTGTCAAAAGTTTTGAGTAATTATATTTTTAGAAAACACAACATGTTCTATTCTGCTATGAGTACTTTTATGATGTTATCAAACTCAAATATAACTTAAAAGATTGTATGTGAAACTTGAGTTAATAAAGATAACTTAAGACATGAACATGGCAGGTGCAGGAATTTCTAGTTATTTCTGGCAGTAGTTACTTCGAAAATTAGTGTTCATAAAATATGAAGGATCTCGAAGTGAAAATATTTTTATTATAAACTACACTAATTGTAGAACACTCTCCAAAAAGAATCACCTAAAACGGAGTTTCCTAGACCAAGATATAAATTTTTAAAGTAGAGCATAAGACTGAAACTCTTAATCTGACATTGTAGTAGTAAAATAGGTGTAACTCACTCTAGAAAAATGCAAATGGGCTGATTTCAACTTTGTGGAAAAGCTAACACATCTACAAACACACTTATGTATGCTATGCATAAAGTTTAACACCACAAAAATACAGAATGAGAGATATATTTTCGGGACAGTGTGCTGAGAAAGTCTTGAAGGTAGTGTGATACTGTGAGAGTGCAATTTGGAAAGGTTCTGGCTAAGGAAAGACTTGGTATTTAAGCATGTCCATTGTGACCCACCTCTCTTTCCTGGGAATCCTACTATGCACAATTTACAGTTGATTTACACTAATCTAAGATGTTAGTGCTACAAATTTTATTCTAAAAGATGTCAGAACTTTAAATAAAAGATTCATGTCTTGTAAAGAGATAATTTTAAGGATTTAAGTAGAATAATAATCTTCAGGAGATATATATAAAAGTCATAATAAAAATATATAAAGAACCTCTAAAAATATCTTAAAGGGTATTAATGTATTAATGGAAATACTAAGAGTACAAAGAAGACTAAGAGAAAAAGATAATACCAAGATATTCATAACCTATTACCTAACTTGATAACTTAGGTTGCTTAATATGAATTATCTATGAGAATGTTTACTGTGAGATTTACATGATATTGTCTATGTTACATGAAGTGATATACAGAAATGTGAATGTATTGATGAGATATGAAATGATAATGATAAAATGATTGACTGTGCCATGATTTATTAATGTGCATACATTCATGTTTCAAATGAAATAATAAATAGACCAACTCTCTGCTTAATCCTCTTTGAGGATTAAGGTATTGATGATTTCACTCAGTGAGAATAAAAGTAAAACCTAAAAAAGTAGCAATGATAGTCTGGAAAAGTGGACTTGAGCTAAACTCACGGCTTAACCCCCTAAACCGTTGAGATCATGGCAACGGAAAGAAAACCAAAAGGTTGTGGCGACGGCCACGGTATGAGCTCATTACCCTTTTAGGGTGGTCTAAGAAGGTATTGATGCATTCATCCCGTGAGTAATTAAGAAATATGTTGATGAAATAAATGAAAGATGATGATCACTAAACAAGTGAATGTTGAATATGAGTAATCATGAATTGCATGCAGCTCCTAAATGATTATTGCTTATTAGTGGTTTTACATGATATGCTTATATGTATGCTTGAATGAATACTGAATGGATATTTCTGCTAATGTTCAAGATTAGTTTAAAAGTAACTGCACTTCGGCTAATCACGTTTGTGAAAGTTTGATAATTGAATCTCACCGCTCACCTTTTATAATAAACCCGAAGTGACTGGGGCGACAACGATGACACTTTTAGTACAAGTAGGAACTCCTCGAGAAATCATGTATTTCTCACTCCTATGTTTATTTTCCGTTGTCGTTACCAGAGACAGACGTGTCCACCTAAAGCAACGAAGCTGTAGCTGAGGAAGGAGGTAGCGCGTGAAGATTTCAAACCTTTGAAGTAGGAGCATTCCGAGCTTTAGTTACATTATAGTTTATGAGAAACAATTAGTAATAGTAGAACTTATATTGTTATTTGTAATAACTTATCAGTATGATATATGCCCTATTGTGACTTATGTATTAAGTGATTATATTCCAGTTTATGTGATAATAGTTCTACACTTAGTCTCTTATTCCGCTTATTTAATTAAGTGTGCAATGTAACTTGATTATTATCTATAAAAGCGCTATGTATTTCACTTCTTGTTACAGGCTTAAGTTTTCAAAAAATTAATTTATTTAAAGAAAAAAAAATTCCACTATTTTTCTAAGTTAATCTCAAAAGAAAATAAATGCAAGGCATAAGTGACAACTAATAGAATCCAAATGTGAACTTAAGCACAGTGGGGTTCTATTAGGGTGTTTTTGAAATTAACTTAGAAAAATAATGGAAGTTTTTTTTTTCTTTAAATAAATTAATTTTTTTGAAAACTTAAGCCTCAGAACGAAGTGAAATACATAGCGCTTTTATAGATAATAATCAAATTACATTGCGCACTTAATTAAATAAGCGGAATAAAAGACTAAGTGTAGAACAATTATCACATAAACTGGAATATAATCACTTAATACATAAGTCACAACAGGGCATATATCATACTGATAAGTTATTACAAATAACAATATAAGTTCTACTATTACTAATTGTTTCTCACAAACTATAATGTAACTAAAGCTCGGAATGCTCCTACTTGAACGATTTGAAATCTTCACGCATACCTCCTTCCTCGCCACGGCCTACTGCTTTAGGTGGACACGCCTGTCTCGTAACAACAATGGAAAATAAACATAGGAGTGAGAAATACATGATTTCTCAAGAGGAGTTCCTACTTGTACTAAAAGTGTCATCGTTGTCGCCCCACTACTTCGGTTTATTATAAAGGTGAACAGTAAGGATTCAATTATCAAACTTTCACAAACGTGATTAGTCAAGTGCGCTTACTTTTAAACTAATCTTGAACATTAGCGGAAATATTCATTCAGTATTTCATCAAGCATACATATAAGCATATCATGTAAAACCACTAATAAGCAGGAATCATTTAGGAGCTGCATGCATTTCATGATTACTCATCCTCAACATTCACTTGTTTAGTGATCATCATCTTTCATTTATTTCATCAACATATTTCTTAATTATTCACGGATGAATGCATCAATGCCTTAGACCACCCTAAAAGGGTAATGAGCTCATACCATGGCCGTCGCCATAACCTTTTGGTTTTCATTCCGCTGCCGTGATCTCAACGGTTTAGGGGTTAAGCCGTGAGTTTAGCTCAAGTCCACTTTTCCAGACTTTCATTGCTACTTTTTCAAACTTTACTTTTATTATTTCTTTTGGAAAATGAATGTATGCATATTATCATGTAATCACAATAAACCTTGGGCAATCAATCATTCATCCTCATCATTTCATAATTCATCACCATACATTCACATTACTATAAATCACTTCATAAAACATGGACAATATCATGTAAATCTCATAGTAAACACTTTCATAGATAATTCATATTAACTAACCAAAGTTATCAAGTTGAGTTCCTAGTGTTCGTAAGAGGTAATGGATGTCTTAGTATTATCTTTTTCTCTTAGTGTTCTTTGTACTCTTAGCATTCCATTAATACATTAATGCACTTCAAAATATTATTATAGGTTCCTTATATATTTTTATTATGACTTTCATATAACTCTTGAAGATTATTATTCTACTTAAATTCTTAAAATTCTCTCTTTACAAGACTTGATTCTTTTATTTATAGTTTTGACATCTTTTAGAAGAAAGTTTATAATTCTCTGTATACTTGTTAGTAAAGGTAGTTCCAAATTCCTAACTCATCAAATTTTAGCATTTACATCTTTGGAATAGTGTAAATCAACTGTAAACCATGCATAGGAGGGTTCCCAGAAAGAGAGGTGGGTCACAATGGACATGCTTAAATACCAAGTCTTTCCTTAGCCGTAACCTTTCCAAACTGCACTTTCACAGTACACTATCCCGAAATTTATTTCTCATTCTGTATTTACGTGGTACAAAGCTTTATACATAACATACATGGGTGTATTCCTATATGTGTTAGCTCTCCAACAAAGTTGAAATCAGTCCATTTACATTTTTCTAGAGTGAGTTACATCTATTTTACTACTACAAGGTCAGATTTAAAGTTTCAGTCTTAGGCTCTACTTTAAAAATTTATATCTTGAGCTAGAAAACTACGCTTTTGGGTGATTCTTTTGGAGAGTGTTCTATAATGAGTCTAGTTTATATTAAAATTATTTTAATTTCGAGATACTTGATATTTTATGAACAGTAGCTTGAAGTACCTGCTGCCAGAAACAACTAGAAATTCCAGCACCTACCATTTTCATGTCTTAAGTTACCTTTATTAAATCAGGTTTCACATACAATCTTTTCAAGTTATATTTGAGTTTGATAACATCATAAGGGTACTCATAACAGAATAGAACATGTCGTATTTCTAAAAATATATTTTTCAAATAATCATTTAAAACTTTTGACAATAACTCAAACTTGAGGCATTCTATCAAGGTTAGAAGCCAACAATGCTTGAACAATTAAAGATGAAGCTCCTACCTCTTGTGTAGGGTCTAAAAAGGGTCCTTCTCTTCTTCCTTAAGCTTCGAACAAGAGTCTTTGGAGTGGATGACCCTCCTTGAATCTTGGCTCTAGAACTTGAATGCTTAAGAAAATATTTCTCACTAGAGTTAAAGATTGTAACTCTTGTGAGGGCTAGTGAAAGTTTGGACTTAGGATTGAAGTGTTTGGATGAAGTTTAGAGGATCAAGAGAAGTTTTTGAAGAACATAAGAAGAATGATAGAATAAGAAAGAAAGAACACTTAGGGAGTTTCTGAATTGAAGAGAGTTTGAGGAGTATTTATAGTGGAAAGATTAGAGAAAAACAGAAGATGGAAAGCACTTGGAGCATGATTTATGGAAACATGTTGGCTGAATTTTGGGATGAAAATGCTCCTTGTTTTGTGCAAACACGTTTCCATGTTTTGTGCAAACATGTTGGATGAAAATGCTCCATGTTTTATGCAAACATGTTTCCATATTTTATGCAAACACGTTTCCATGTTTTGTGCAAAGATGTTAGTGGATATTCTTGTAATTCCATTCATAGAGTAAGGGTATCTTTGTCATTTAATAAGGCAAGGGTAGTTTGGTAATTTCCTTTACATAGCAAGGGCATTTTCATAATTTCCACTAAGTGATGGCATTTTCGTAATTCTTTGCATTTTTCTCTAGACATACTTAAGTAGTCTATTTGTTGTGTTTCATAACATTTGTCCAGATTCTCTTGGTTTTGCTATCGATAATTAAGATTCTTAGTTATAAATTTGGGGATGTTACATTTCTCCCCTTCTTATTAAAAATTTTGCCCTCAAAATTTGATACCTGTGAATAGGTTCGGAAATTCTTTTCACATATCTTCCTCGAGCTCCCATGTGTGCTCTTCCATTCCATCTTGTCCCCAGGCTACTCGGACTAGAGATACAGATTTGTTTCTCAGCTGCTTGATGCCATGATCCACGATCCTCATCGGTGGTAATTCAAAAGTTAAGTCATCTTTTAATTGTATAGTTTCTGCTCAAACACATGACTGGGGTCTGACTGATACTTTCTCAATTGGGACACATGAAAAACATTGTGTAGGTTAGACAAATTTGGAGGTAATGCAATTTGGTAGGCGGAGGGACCTACCTTTTTGAGGATTTGGAAGGGTCCTAAGAATCTAGGGCTTAGCTTTTTGACTTTCATTGCACGACCTATACCTGTGGTAGGAGTAATTCGCAAGAATATGTGTTCTCCTTCTTGAAATTCGAGAGGTTTCCTTCTCTTGTCAACATAGCTCTTCTGCCTACTCTGAGCAGTGAGGATTCTTTCCCTAATTCTCCTTATTTGTTTGGTTGTCTCTTCTACCAAATCAGGGCCCAAAATACTTTGCTCTCCCAGGTCACACCAACAAAGTGGTGATTGACACTTTCTACCATACAAAGCCTCATAGGGTGCCATCCCAATGCTAGTGTGGTAACTATTATTATATGCAAACTCAATCAATGGAAGCTGTTTGTCCCAACTTTTTGGCTGGTCTAAGACACATGCTCTTAGCATATCCTCAAGGGTTTGAATTGTTCTTTCTGATTGTCCATCACTTTGAGGGTGATAGGCAATGCTTAGACACAACCTTGAACCAAACGCCTTTGCAAAGCTCCCCAAAATCTTGAGGTGAACCTTGGATCCCTATCTGAGACAATGGTTTTGGGTACTCCATGGAGCCTTATTATCTCTTGGATGTATAGTTGAGCTAACTTTTCCAAAGGGTAATTTGCTCGAATGGGTAAAAAGTGAGCAGATTTGGTCAATCTATCCACAATTACCCATATGGAGTCATGTCCGGTAGGCGTTCTTGGCAATCCCATCACGAAATCCATGGATATTCCTTCCCACTTCCATTCGGGGATTTCGAGAGGTTGCAGCACTCCGGAGGGTTTTTGATGCTCTATCTTCACTTTTTGGCATACCAAACATTTTTGCACTATATTTGCTATATCTGCTTTCATCTTTGGCCACTGTAACATCTTTTTTAGGTCATGGTACATCTTGGTTATACCGGGGTGTACACTAAATTGACTGTTGTGGGCTTCTTCCAAAATGCTAGCTCTCAATCCTTCTTTTGCAGGTACACAGATTCTCCCTTGGTATCTCCACACTCCTTCCTTATCCTGGACAAACTCTTTCAACTTTCCTACTTCGACAAGGGTTAAGGTTCTAAGGAAATCCTCATCTTCCCTTTGGGCTTGAATTATTTGATCCTTAAAGCTACTGGTTACACTTAACTGGCTTAACCAAATTTGTTCTGAAGTCCCCCTATATCCTAAGTTGAGGTTCCTAAAATCTTCTATCAGCTCATTTTCTTTCACCATGAGCCAAGAGGCATGCAAGGACTTACGACTCAAAGCGTCTGCTACCACATTTGCCTTTCCCCGGGTGATAGTTCAACCCAAAGTCATAGTCCTTGAGAAACTCCATCCAACGCCTTTGTCTCATATTGAGTTCCTTTTGGTTGAAGAGGTATTTCAGACTTTTGTGGTCGAAAAGACTTCAAACTTTACACCATAAAGATGATGTCTCCAGATTTTTAAGGCAAAGACAATAGCCGCTAGCTCTAAGTCATGGGTTGGGTAATTAACTTCATGGGGTTTGAGCTGTCTAGAGGCATAGGCTACTACATTCCTATTTTGCATCAAAACACATCCTAGTCCTCTTCCCGAGGCATCACAATACACCTCAAATTTTTCTTTTGGGTCAGGTAGGATTAGGACAGAGGTAGTAGTCAACTTCTTCTTTAGTTCTTGGAAACTCTCTTCACATTCTGGGCTCCATATAAAAGCTGAATTCTTCCTTGTTAGCTTGGTGAGGGGTAAGGTAATTTGGGAAAACTCTCTAATGAACCTTCGGTAGTAACCGCCAGCCCTAGAAAACTCCTAATCTCCTTTACAAAGGGTAGGGATTTCCCATTGTTGCACCGCTTCTATCTTACTTGGGTCTCACTGCTATTCCCCATGTGACACTACATGACCTAAGAACTTAACTTCCTTCGTCCAAAATTCACACTTGGACAACTTTGCATAAAGTTTCTTGTTCCTCAACACCTCCAACACCACTTGTAAGTGTTCTTCGTGCTCTTCTTCAGTTCTAGAGTAAACTAGAATGTCATCGATGAACACTATTACAAACTTGTCCAAGTATGGTCTAAATATCCTATTCATGTAGTCCATAAACACTGCCGGTGCATTGGTTAACCCAAACGACATCACATTAAACTCATAATGTCCATATCTAGTCCTAAAGGCTGTCTTTGGTATGTCCTCCTCCTTCACTCGAATCTGGTGGTATCCTGATCGCAGATCTATCTTGGAAAACACTTGGGCTCCTCTTAATTGGTCCATGAGGTCATCTATTCTAGGCAAAGGGTATTTATTCTTTATGGTCACTTGGTTTAGCTGCCTATAATCCACACATAACCGCAAGCTCCCATCCTTCTTCTTGACAAATAGCAATCGAGCTCCCCATGGTGAAGCACTAGGCCTAATGAATTTCTTCTCTAGTAGCTCCTCTAATTGCTTCTTCAATTCAGTTAACTCGGTCAGTGGTATCCTATAAGGAGCTATAGATATGGGTCCCGTTCCCGGTACCAAATCTATAGAAAACTCAATCTCCCTTTTTGGAGGAAATTCAGGTATGTCATCAGGAAAAACATCTGAGAATTCCTTTACTACAAGGATCTTTTCTAGAGCTTGCTCCACTTCCCTCTCACTTGTCATCAGGAAAACATATCCTCGCTCTTCATTCCTACTATCCCCACGATAATGGAGTTTAGGTATAGTCGTATCTTTCTATCAAGTTTAGAGGGATTGGGTAAAGATGGTTTGGGAAGAAATACTAGTGACTTATTTGCACAATGTAGTAACACACGGTTAGCCGAAAGCCAATCCATGCCCAAGATTACATCAAAACTAGACAAGGGTAGACAAACTAAATCATGATGAAAAATCCTATCAGCTACCTCAAATTCACAATTTAGGCAGGCTTGATCAGTTCTAACAGTATTTATAGTGGGTGTAGAGACAACTAAGATGATTTTTAAGTCAGATATATACAACCTCAACTTATTAGCACAATCATATGAAATGAATGAATGTGTTGCGCCAGAATCAAACAATACAATTAAGGGTTTTCCATTAATTATACACTTACCTTGAATCAGATCATCGGATTCTGAGGGCATCTCAGCAGTGATAGCAAACACGCGTCCCTGTGCCTTAGGCTTAAGTGTAGAAGACTGATTGAGCTTTAGGCACTCTCTAGAATAGTGTCCTGTCTGCCCACACCGATAACAAACATTCTTACCAAATCTGCATTCCCCTCCATGTATCTTTCCACAAGTGGCACAAGGGGGTCTAGTCATAGGTTCAGGGACAGCAGCCATCCTAGGTCGATTAACAGCTTGTGTCTTAGGTTGATTCATCATAGGGTGTTGGGGTTGTTTCCCTTTAAATCCACCTCCTTGGTAGGGTTTCTTGTAAGGGGGTGGGAACCCTCGGTGACCTTGTTGAGCAGACCTCTTCCTATTCTCTTCAACTCGGTGGGCAACTAGCTGGCGATTGCAACTCTCAGCCACTTGGCTTTTGCTGACTAAAGATGCATAGTCAGTGACCTCCAGTGGAGCCACAGATGCCAAAATGTCTGGCCTCAAACCACTCTCATATTTCATGCATTTCCAAGCCTCGTTGGGATTACTTTGGTAGCTAGTTGAGTGTTTGATCAGTTCTTCAAACTTAGCTGTGTACTCAGCCACACTTCGATTTCGTGTGTCAAGAATGTAAATTCTACTTCTTTTGCCTTCTTAACCGGATCTGGAAAATATTTCTTATGGAATGTAGCATAGAAAACCTCCCACGTAATCTGTATGTCGACTTTCAAGCAAGCCCTTTGCACCCTTCCACCACGCGGCAGCCTCTCCTTTCAAAGATATAAGTAGAGAATGCCACCTTTTGTTCATCAGAGCATTCTACCACTGAGAAAACCTTCTCCATCTCTTGAATCCATATGTCAGCTATTTCGGGGTTAGTTGTCCCTTTGAATTCTGGAGGTCCAGCCCTCTTGAATTCTCAGAATTTTCCATGTTCTTGGTTCCCAACTGTTTCCTCCGACATCCTATTCATCTGCTTCCTCATCACTGTTGCTTGTGCTTGCATAGCCCTAGCCATCTCCTGGAGTGCATTTGCCAGTTCATCACGATTACCTCCACCGCAGGTGCCCCATGCGACGCCCTGCTTGCTGCCATTAGTTCCTAGACACACCAAACAACAGTCATCGAGTTGATCAAGCTCAATACTATAGCTAAGCATGGTAGCAACTATGGCAGTATCACAAGACGATCATGCATTTCTAAATCCTATATCCCATCATACAGATAAGATTAATAGCATGATATCATAGATGAAGCATAGTCACCCATTCCTCAGGCTTAAATAGGATGAATCAAGCTCCGATACCATAATGTAACACCCTAATAGAACCCCACTGTGCTTAAGTTCACATTTGGATTCTATTAGTTGTCACTTATGCCTTGTATTAATTTTCTTTGAAATTAACTTAGAAAAATAATGGAAGTTTTTTTCTTTAAATAAATTAATTTTTTGAAAACCTAAGCCTCAGAACGAGAAGTGAAATACATAGCGCTTTTATAGATAATAATCAAATTACATTGCACTTAATTAAATAAGCGCAATAAAAGACTAAGTGTAGAACAATTATCACATAAACTGGAATATAATCACTTAATACATAAGTCACAACAGGGCATATATCATAATCGATAAGTTATTACAAATAACAATATAAGTTCTACTATTACTAATTGTTTCTCACAAACTATAATGTAACTAAAGCTCGGAATGCTCCTACTTGAACGGTTTGAAATCTTCACGTGCTACCTCCTTCCTCGCCACGGCCTCGTTGCTTTAGGTGGACACGCCTGTCTCTGTAACGACAACGGAAAATAAACATAGGAGTGAGAAATACATGATTTCTCAAGAGGAGTTCCTACTTGTACTAAAAGTGTCATCGTTGTCGCCCCAAATACTTCGGGTTTATTATAAAAAGGTGAATGTGTAAGGATTCAATTATCAAACTTTCACAAACGTGATTAGTCAAGTGCAGTTACTTTTAAACTAATCTTGAACATTAGCATAAATATTCATTCAGTATTTCATCAAGCATACATATAAGCATATCATGTAAAACCACTAATAAGCAGTAATCATTTAGGAGCTGCATGCATTTCATGATTACTCATCCTCAACATTCACTTGTTTAGTGATCATCATCTTTCATTTATTTCATCAACATATTTCTTAATTATTCACGGGATGAATGCATCAATGCCTTAGACCACCCTAAAAGGGTAATGAGCTCATACCATGGCCGCCGCCAAAACCTTATTGGTTTTCATTCCGCTGTCGTGATCTCAACGGTTTAGGGGGTTAAGCCGTGAGTTTAGCTCAAGTCCACTTTTCCAGACTTTCATTGCTACTTTTTCAAACTTTACTTTTATTATTTCTTTTGGAAAATGAATGTATGCATATTATCATGTAATCACAATAAACCTTGGGCAATCAATCATTCATCCTCATCATTTCATAATTCATCACCATACATTCACATTACTATAAATCACTTCATAAAACATGGACAATATCATATAAATCTCATAGTAAACACTTTCATAGATAATTCATATTAACTAACCAAAGTTATCAAGTTGAGTTCCTAGTGTTCGTAAGAGGTAATGGATGTCTTAGTATTATCTTTTTCTCTTAGTGTTCTTTGTACTCTTAGCATTCCATTAATACATTAATGCACTTCAAAATATTATTATAGGTTCCTTATATGTTTTTATTATGACTTTCATATAACTCTTGAAGATTATTATTCTACTTAAATTCTTAAAATTCTCTCTTTACAAGACTTGATTCTTTTATTTATAGTTTTGACATCTTTTAGAAGAAAGTTTATAATTCTCTGTATACTTGTTAGTAAAGGTAGTTCCAAATTCCTAACTCTTCAAATTTTAGCATTTACATCTTTGGAATAGTGTAAATCAACTGTAAACCATGCATAGGAGGGTTCCCAGGAAAGAGAGGTGGGTCACAATGGACATGCTTAAATACCAAGTCTTTCCTTAGCGTAACCTTTCCAAACTGCACTTTCACAGTACACTATCCCGAAATTTATTTCTCATTCTGTATTTACGTGGTACAAAGCTTTATACATAACATACATGGGTGTATTCCTATATGTGTTAGCTCTCCAACAAAGTTGAAATCAGTCCATTTACATTTTGCTAGAGTGAGTTACATCTATTTTACTACTACAAGGTCAGATTTAAAGTTTCAGTCTTAGGCTCTACTTTAAAAATTTATATCTTGAGCTAGAAAACTCCGTTTTAGGTGATTCTTTTTGGAGAGTGTTCTATAATGAGTCTAGTTTATAGTAAAATTATTTTAATTTCGAGATACTTAATATTTTATGAACAGTAGCTTTCGAAGTACCTGCTGCCAGAAACAACTAGAATTTCCAGCACCTACCATTTTCATGTCTTAAGTTACCTTTATTAAATCAGGTTTCACATACAATCTTTTCAAGTTATATTTGAGTTTGATAACATCATAAAGGTACTCATAACAAAATAGAACATGTCATATTTCTAAAAATATATTTTTCAAATAATCATTTAAAACTTTTGACAATAACTCAAACTTGAGGCATTCTATCAAGGTTAGAAGCCAACAATGCTTGAACAATTAAAGATGAAGCTCCTACCTCTTGTGTAGGGTCTAAAAAGGGTCCTTCTCTTCTTCCTTAAGCTTCGAACAAGAGTCTTTGGAGTGGATGACCCTCCTTGAATCTTGGCTCTAGAACTTGAATGCTTAAGAAAATATTTCTCACTAGAGTTAAAGATTGTAACTCTTGTGAGGGCTAGTGAAAGTTTGGACTTAGGATTGAAGTGTTTGGATGAAGTTTAGAGGATCAAGAGAAGTTTTTGAAGAACATAAGAAGAATGATAGAATAAGAAAGAAAGAACACTTAGGGAGTTTCTGAATTGAAGAGAGTTTGAGGAGTATTTATAGTGGAAAGATTAGAGAAAAAAACAGAAGATGGAAAGCACTTGGAGCATGATTTATGGAAACATGTTGGCTGAATTTTGGGATGAAAATGTTCCTTGTTTTGTGCAAACACATTTCCATGTTTTGTGCAAACACGTTTCCATGTTTTGTGCAAACACGTTTCCATGTTTTATGCTAACATGTTGGATGAAAATGCTCCATGTTTTATGCAAACATGTTTCCATGTTTTATGCAAACACGTTTCCATGTTTTGTGCAAAGATGTTAGTGGATATTCTTGTAATTCCATTCATAGAGTAAGGGTATCTTTGTCATTTAATAAGGCAAGGGTAGTTTGGTAATTTCCTTTACATAGCAAGGGCATTTTCGTAATTTCCACTAAGTGATGGCATTTTCGTAATTCTTTGCATTTTTCTCTAGACATACTTAAGTAGTCTATTTGTTGTGTTTCATAACATTTGTCCAGATTCTCTTGGTTTTGCTATCGATAATTAAGATTCTTAGTTATAAATTTGGGGATGTTACATGTTACATTATGGTATCAGAGCAGTTCATCCTATTTAAGCCTAAGGAATGGACTGACTATGCTTCTGTCTATGATATCATGCTATTAATCTTATCTGTATGATGGGATATAGGATTTAGAAATGCATGATCGTCTTGTGATACTGCCATAGTTGCTACCATGCTTAGCTATAGTATTGAGCCTGATCAACTCGATGACTGTTGTTTGGTGTGTCTAGGAACTAATGGCAGCAAACAGACGTACGCATGGGGCACGCGGTGGAGGTAATCGTGATGAACTGGCAAATGCACTCCAGGAGATGGCTAGGGCTATGCAAGCACAAGCAACAATGATGATGGAGCAGATGAATAGGAGGTCAGAGGAATCAGTTGGGAACCAAGAACATGGAAAATTCTCAGAATTCAAGAGGGCTGGACCTCCAGAATTCAAAGGACAACTAACTCAAATAGCCGATTTAATGGATTCAAGAGATGGAGAAGGTTTTCTCAGTGGTAGAATGCTCTGATGAACAAAAGGTGGCATTCTCTACTTATATGCTGAAAGGAGAGGCTGCCGTGTGGTGGAAGGGTGCAAAGGGCTTGCTCAAAAGTGCTGACATACAGATTACATGGGAGGTTTTCTACGCCACGTTCCATAAGAAATATTTTCCAGATCCGGTTAAGAAGGCAAAGGAAGTACAATTTCTATTGCTGTCACAGGGAAATCGAAGTGTGGCTGAGTACACAGCTAAGTTTGAAGAACTGATCAAACACTCAACTAGCTACCAAAGGGATCCCAACGAGGCTTGGAAATGCATGAAATATGAGAGTGGTTTGAGGCCAGACATTTTGGCATCTGTGGCTCCACTAGAGGTCACTGACTATGCATCTTTAGTCAGCAAAAGCCAAGTGGCTGAGAGTTGCAATCGCCAGCTAGTTGCCCATCGAGTTGAAGAGAATAGGAAGAGGTCTGCTCAACAAGGTCACCGAGGGTTCCCACCCCCTCACAAGAAACCCTACCAAGGAGGTGGATTTAAAGGGAAACAACCCCAACACCCTATGATGAATCAACCTAGGACACAAGCTGTTAATCGACCTAGGATGGCTGCTGTCCTTGAACCTATGACTAGACCCCCTTGTGCCACTTGTGGAAAGATACATGGAGGGGAATGCAGATTTGGTAAGAATGTTTGTTATCGGTGTGGACTGTAACACCCTAATAGAACCCCACTGTGCTTAAGTTCACATTTGGATTCTATTAGTTGTCACTTCTGCCTTGTATTTATTTTCTTTTGAAATTAACTTAGAAAAATAGTGGAAGTTTTTTTTTTTAAATAAATTAATTTTTTTGAAAACTTAAGCCTGTAATGAGAAGTGAAATACATAGCGCTTTTATAGATAATAATCAAGTTACATTGCGCACTTAATTAAATAAGCGGAATAAGAGACTAAGTGTAGAACTATTATCACATAAACTGGAATATAATCACTTAATACATAAGTCACAATAGGGCATATATCATACTGATAAGTTATTACAAATAACAATATAAGTTCTACTATTACTAATTGTTTCTCACAAACTATAATGTAACTAAAGCTCGGAATGCTCCTACTTGAAACGTTTGAAATCTTCACGCGCTACCTCCTTCCTCAGCTACAGCTTCATTGCTTTAGGTGGACACGTCTGTCTCTGGTAACGACAACGGAAAATAAACATAGGAGTGAGAAATACATGATTTCTCAGTAGGAGTTCCTACTTGTACTAAAAGTGTCATCGTTGTCGCCCCAGCCACTTCGGGTTTATTATAAAAAAGTGAACAGTAAGGATTCAATTATCAAACTTTCACAAACGTGATTAGTCAAGTGCAGTTACTTTTAAACTAATCTTGAACATTAGCGTAAATATCCATTCAAGATTTCATCAAGCATACATATAAGCATATCATGAAAAACCACTAATAAGCAATAATCATTTAGGAGCTGCATGCATTTCATGATTACTCATCCTCAACATTCACTTGTTTAGTGATCATCATCTTTCATTTATTTCATCAACATATTTCTTAATTACTCACGGGATGAATGCATCAATGCCTTAGACCACCCTAAAAGGGTAATGAGCTCATACCATGGCCGTCGCCACAACCTTTTAGTTTTCTTTCCGTTGCCATGATCTAAACGGTTTAGGGGGTTAAGCCGTGAGTTTAGCTCAAGTCCACTTTTCCAGACTATCATTGCTACTTTTTCAGGTTTTACTTTTATTCTCACTGAGTGAAATCATCAATACCTTAATCTTCAAAGAGGATTAAGCAGTGAGTTGGTCTATTTATTATTTCATTTGAAACATGAATGTATGCACATTAATAAATCATGGCACAGTCAATTATTTTATCATTATCATTTCATATCTCATCAATACATTCACATTTCTGTATATCACTTCATGTAACATAGACAATATCATGTAAATCTCATAGTAAACATTCTCATAGATAATTCATATTAAGCAACCTAAGTTATCAAGTTAGGTCTCTAGTGTTCCTAATAGGTTATGAATATCTTGGTATTATCTTATTCTCTTAGTCTTCTTTGTACTCTTAGTATTTCCATTAATACATTAACACCCTTTAAGATATTTTTAGAGGTTCTTTATATATTTTTATTATGACTTTTATATATATCTCCTAAAGATTATTATTCTACTTAAATCCTTAAAATTATCTCTTTACAAGACTTGAATATTTTATTTAGAGTTCTGACATCTTTTAGAATAAAATTTGTAGCACTAACATCTTAGATTAGTGTAAATCAACTGTAATTGTACATAGTAAGATTCCCAGGAAAGAGAGGTGGGTCACAATGGACACGCTTAAATACCAAGTCTTTCCTTAGCCAGAACCTTTCTAAATTGCACTCTCACAGTATCACGCTACCTTCAAGACTTTCTCAGCACACTGTCCCGAAAATATATCTCTCATTCTGTATTTTAGTGGTGTAAAACTTTATGCATGGCATATATAAGTGTGTTTGTAGATGTGTTAGCTTTTCCACAAAGTTGAAATCAGTCCATTTGCATTTTTCTAGAGTGAGTTACACCTATTTTACTACTACAAGGTCAGATTAAGAGTTTCAGTCTTATGCTCTACTTTAAAAATTTATATCTTGGGCTAGGAAACTCCGTTTTAGGTGATTCTTTTTGGAGAGTGTTCTACAATGACTCTAGTTTATAATAAAAATATTTTCATTTCGAGATCCTTCATATTTTATGAACACTAATTTTCGAAGTAACTACTGCCAGAAATAACTAGAAATTCCAGCATCTGCCATGTTCATGTCTTAAGTTATCTTTATTAACTCAAGTTTCACATACAATCTTTTAAGTTATATTTGAGTTTGATAACATCATAAAAGTACTCATAGAAGAATAGAACATGTTGTGTTTTCTAAAAATATAACTATTCAAAACTTTTGACAATAACTCAAGTTTGAGGCATTCTATCCATGAGCAAAGTTAGAAGCCAACAGTACTTGAACAAATAAAGAAGAAACTCCTACCTCTTGTGTAGGGTCTAAAAAGGGTCCTTCTCTTCTTCCTTAAGCTTTGAACAAGAGTCTTTGGAGTGGATGACCCTCCTTGAATATTGGCTCTAGAACTTGAGTGCTTAAGAAAATATTTCTCACTAGAGTTAAAGATTGTAACTCTTGTGAGGGCTAGTGTAAGTTTGAACTTAGGATTTAAGTGTTTGGATGAAGTTTAGAGGATCAAGAGAAGTCTTTGAAGAACATAAGAAGAATGATAGAATAAGAAAGAAAGAACACTTAGGGAGTTTCTGAATTGAAGAGAGTTTGAGGAGTATTTATAGTGGAAAGATTAGAGAAAAAAACAGAAGAAGGAAAGCACTTGGAGCATGATTTATGGAAACATGTTGGCTGAATTTTGGGATGAAAATGCTCCTTGTTTTGAGCAAACATGTTTCCATGTTTTATGCAAACATGTTGGATGAAAATGCTCCATGTTTTGTGCAAACATGTTTCCATGTTTTTTGTGCAAACATGTTGGATGAAAATGCTCCATGTTTTGTGCAAACATGTTAGTGGAGATTTTCTAACTTTTAGTGCATGTATGTGATTCAGAAATGTGTATGATGTATGTGGTTAAATTATTGTGTTATCATCTTAATCCAATGGCTTAGATTCATTCTTGTCTAAAGACAAGTGTAGGGATTTGTGTAAATGGCATTGTAGTGATTTCTTTAACTAAGACAAGGATATTTTTGTAATTAGACAATGATAGTGGTATTCTTGTAATTCCATTCATAGAGTAAGGGTATCTTTGTCATTTAATAAGGCAAGGGTAGTTTGGTAATTTCCTTTACATAGCAAGGGCATTTTCATAATTTCCACTAAGTGATGGCATTTTCGTAATTCTTTGCATTTTTCTCTAGACATACTTAAGTAGTCTATTTGTTGTGTTTCATAACATTTGTCCAGATTCTCTTGGTTTTGCTATCGATAATTAAGATTCTTAGTTATAAATTTGGGGATGTTACATTTCTCCCCTTCTTATTAAAAATTTTGCCCTCAAAATTTGATACCTGTGAATAGGTTCGGAAATTCTTTTCGCATAGCTTCCTCGAGCTCCCATGTGTGCTCTTCTATTCCATCTTGTCCCCAGGCTACTCGGACCAGAGATACAGATTTGTTTCTCAGCTGCTTGGTGCCATGATCCACGATCCTCATCGGTGGTAATTCAAAAGTTAAGTCATCTTTTAATTGTATAGTTTCTGGCTCAAACACATGACTGGGGTCTGACTGATACTTTCTCAATTGGGACACATGAATAACATTGTGTAGGTTAGACAAATTTGGAGGTAATGCAATTTGGTAGGCGGAGGGACCTACCTTTTTGATGATTTGGAAAGGTCCTAAGAATCTAGGGCTTAGCTTTTTGACTTTCATTGCACGACCTATACCTGTGGTAGGAGTAATTCGCAAGAATATGTGTTCTCCTTCTTGAAATTCAAGAGGTTTCCTTCTCTTGTCAGCATAGCTCTTCTGCCTACTCTGAGCAGTGAGGATTCTTTCCCTAATTCTCCTTATTTGTTTGGTTGTCTCTTCTACCAAATCAGGGCCCAAAATACTTTGCTCTCCCGGGTCACACCAACAAAGTGGTGATTGACACTTTCTACCATACAAAGCCTCATAGGGTGCCATCCCAATGCTAGTGTGGTAACTATTATTATATGCAAACTCAATCAATGGAAGCTGTTTGTCCCAACTTTTTGGTCTAAGACACATGCTCTTAGCATATCCTCAAGGGTTTGAATTGTTCTTCGATTGTCCATCAGTTTGAGGATGATAGGCGGTGCTTAGACACAACCTTGAACCAAACGCCTTTGCAAAGCTCCCAAAATCTTGAGGTGAACCTTGGATCCCTATCTGAGACAATGGTTTTGGGTACTCCATGGAGCCTTATTATCTCTTGGATGTATAGCTGAGCTAACTTTTCCAAAGGGTAATTTGCTCGAATGGGTAAAAAGTGAGCAGATTTGGTCAATCTATCCACAATTACCCATATGGAGTCATGTCCAAGAGGGCGTTCTTGGCAATCCCATCACGAAATCCATGGATATTCCTTCCCACTTCCATTCGGGGATTTCGAGAGGTTGCAGCGCTCCGGAGGGTTTTTGATGCTCTATCTTCACTTTTTGGCATACCAAACATTTTTGCACTATATTTGCTATATCTGCTTTCATCTTTGGCCACCAGAACATCTTTTTTAGGTCATGGTACATCTTGGTTATACCGGGGTGTACACTAAATTGACTGTTGTGGGCTTCTTCCAAAATGCTAGCTCTCAATCCTTCTTTTGCAGGTACACAGATTCTCCCTTGGTATCTCCACACTCCATCCTTATCCTGGACAAACTCTTTCAACTTTCCTGCTTTGACAAGGGTTAAGGTTCTAAGGAAATCCTCATCTTCCCTTTGGGCTTGAATTATTTGATCCTTAAAGCTACTGGTTACACTTAGTTGGCTTAATCGAATTTGTTCTGAAGTCCCCTTATATCCTAAGTTGAGGTTCCTAAAATCTTCTATCAGCTGATTTTCTTTCACCATGAGCCAAGCGGCATGCAAGGACTTACGACTCAAAGCGTCTGCTACCACATTTGCCTTTCCTGGGTGGTAGTTCAACCCAAAGTCATAGTCCTTGAGAAACTCCATCCAACGCCTTTGTCTCATATTGAGTTCCTTTTGGTTGAAGAGGTATTTCAGACTTTTGTGGTCAGAAAAGACTTCAAACCTTACACCATAAAGATGATGTCTCTAGATTTTTAAGGCAAAGACAATAGCCGCTAGCTCTAAGTCATGGGTTGGGTAATTAACTTCATGGGTTTTGAGCTGTCTAGAGGCATAGGCTACTACATTCCTATTTTGCATCAAAACACATCCTAGTCCTCTTCCCGAGGCATCACAATACACCTCAAATTTTTCTTTTGGGTCAGGTAGGATTAGGACAGGGGTAGTGGTCAACTTCTTCTTTAGTTCTTGGAAACTCTCTTCACATTCTGGGCTCCATATAAAAGCTGAATTCTTCCTTGTTAGCTTGGTAAGGGGTAACGTAATTTGGGAAAAACCTCTAATGAACCTTCGGTAGTAACCGGCTAGCCCTAGAAAACTCCAAGTCTCCTTCACAGTGGTAGGGGTTTCCCATTGTTGCACCGCTTCTATCTTACTTGGGTCTACTGCTATTCCCCCATGTGACACTACATGACCTAAGAACTTAACTTCCTTCATCCAAAATTCACACTTGGACAACTTTGCATAAAGTTTCTTGTTCCTCAACACCTCCAACACCACCCATAAGTGTTCTTCGTGCTCTTCTTCAGTTCTAGAGTAAACTAGAATGTCATCGATGAACACTATTACAAACTTGTCCAAGTATGGTCTAAATATCCTATTCATGTAGTCCATAAACACTGCCGGTGCATTGGTTAACCCAAACGACATCACATTAAACTCATAATGTCCATATCTAGTCCTAAAGGCTGTCTTTGGTATGTCCTCCTCCTTCACTCGAATCTGGTGGTATCCTGATCGCAGATCTATCTTGGAAAACACTTGGGCTCCTCTTAATTGGTCCATGAGGTCATCTATTCTAGGCAAAGGGTATTTATTTTTTATAGTCACTTTGTTTAGCTGCCTATAATCCACACATAATCGCATACTCCCATCCTTCTTCTTGACAAACAGCACTGGGGCTCCCCATGGTGAAGCACTGGGCCTAATGAATTTCTTCTGTAGTAGTTCCTCTAATTACTTCTTCAACTCTGTTAACTCGACCAATGGCATCCTATAAGGAGCTATAGATATGGGTCCTGTTCCCAGTACCAAATCTATAGAAAACTCAATCTCCCTTTTTGGAGGAAATTCAGGTATGTCCTCAGGAAAAACATCTGAGAATTCCTTTACTACAAGGATATTTTCTAGAGCTTGCTCCACTTCTTTCTCACTTGTCATTAGGAAGACATATCCTCGCTTTTCATTCCTACTATCCCCCATGAGAATGGAGTTTAGGTATAGTCATACCTTTCTATCAAGTTTAGAGGGATTGGGTAAAGATGGTTTGGGAAGAAATACTAGTGACTTATTTGCACAATGTAGTAACACACGGTTAGCCGAAAGCCAATCCATGCCCAAGATTACATCAAAAGCAGACAAGGGTAGACAAACTAAATCATGATGAAAAATCTTATCAGCTACCTCAAATTCACAATTTAGGCAGGCTTGATCAGTTCTAACAGTATTTATAGTGGGTGTAGAGACAACTAAGATGATTTTTAAGTCAGATATATACAACCTCAACTTATTAGCACAATCATATGAAATGAATGAATGTGTTGCGCCAGAATCAAACAATACAATTAAGGGTTTTCCATTAGTTATAAACTTACCTTGAATCAGATCATCGGATTCTGAGGGCATCTCAGTAGTGATAGCAAGCACGCGTCCCTGTGCCTTAGGCTTAAGTGTAGAGGACTGATTGAACTTTAGGCACTCTCTAGAATAGTGTCCTGCCTGTCCACACCGATAACAAACATTTTTACCAAATCTGCATTCCCCTCCATGTATCTTTCCACAAGTGGCACAAGGGGGTCTAGTCATAGGTTCAGGGACAGTAGCCATCCTAGGTCGATTAACAGCTTGTGTCTTAGGTTGATTCATCATAGGGTGTTGGGGTTGTTTTCCTTTAAATCCACCTCTTTGGTAGGGTTTCTTGTGAGGGGGTGGAAACCCTCGGTGACCTTGTTGAGCAGACCTCTTCCTATTCTCTTCAACTCGGTGGGCAACTAGCTTGCGATTGCAACTCTCAGCCACTTGGCTTTTGCTGACTAAAGATGCATAGTCAGTGACCTCCAGTGGAGCCATAGATGCCAAAATGTCTGGCCTCAAACCACTCTCATATTTCATGCATTTCCAAGCCTCATTGGGATTACTTTGGTAGCTAGTTGAGTGTTTGATCATTTCTTCAAACTTAGCTGTGTACTCAGCCACACTTCGATTTCCCTGTGTCAAAGAATGTAAATTCTACTTCCTTTGCCTTCTTAACCAGATCTGGAAAATATTTCTTATGGAACATAGCATAAAAAACCTCCCACGTAATCTGTATGTCAGCACTTTCAAGCAAGCCCTTTGCACCCTTCCACCACGCGGCAGCCTCTCCTTTCAGCATATAAGTAGAGAATGCCACCTTTTGTTCATCAGAGCATTCTACCACTGAGAAAACCTTCTCCATCTCTTGAATCCATATGTCAGCTATTTCGGGGTTAGTTGTCCCTTTGAATTCGGAGGTCCACTCTCTTGAATTCTGAGAATTTTCCATGTTCTTGATTCCCAACTGACTCCTCTGACCACCTATTCATCTGCTCCATCATCACTGTTGCTTGTGCTTGCATAGCCCTAGCCATCTCCTGGAGTGCATTTGCCAGTTCATCACGATTACCTCCACCGCGTGCCCCATGCGTACGTCTGTTTGCTGCCATTAGTTCCTAGACACACCAAACAACAGTCATCGAGTTGATCAGGCTCAATACTATAGCTAAGCATGGTAGCAACTATGGCAGTATCACAAGACGATCATGCATTTCTAAATCCTATATCCCATTATACAGATAAGATTAATAGCATGATATCATAGATAGAAGCATAGTCAGTCCATTCCTCAGGCTTAAATAGGATGAACTTCTCTGATACCATAATGTAACACCCTAATAGAACCCCACTGTGCTTAAGTTCACATTTGGATTCTATTAGTTGTCACTTATGCCTTGTATTTATTTTCTTTTGAAATTAACTTAGAAAAATAGTGGAAGTTTTTTTTTTTAAATAAATTAATTTTTTTGAAAACTTAAGCCTGTAACGAGAAGTGAAATACATAGCGCTTTTATAGATAATAATCAAGTTACATTGCGCACTTAATTAAATAAGCGGAATAAGAGACTAAGTGTAGAATTATTATCACATAAACTGGAATATAATCACTTAATACATAAGTCACAACAGGGCATATATCATAATGATAAGTTATTACAAATAACAATATAAGTTCTACTATTACTAATTGTTTCTCACAAACTATAATGTAACTAAAGTTCGAAATGCTCCTACTTGAACGTTTTGAAATCTTCACGTGCTACCTCGTTCCTCAGCTACAGCTTCGTTGCTTTAGGTGGACACGTCTGTCTCTGGTAACGACAACGGAAAATAAACATAGGAGTGAGAAATACATGATTTCTCAGTAGGAGTTCCTACTTGTACTAAAAGTGTCATCGTTGTCGTCCCAGTCACTTCGGGTTTATTATAAAAAGGTGAACAGGTAAGGATTCAATTATCAAACTTTCACAAACGTGATTAGTCGAAGTGCAGTTACTTTTAAACTAATCTTGAACATTAGCAGAAATATCCATTCAGTATTTCATCAAGCATACATATAAGCATATCATGAAAAACCACTAATAAGCAGTAATCATTTAGGAGCTGCATGCATTTCATGATTACTCATCCTCAACATTCACTTGTTTAGTGATCATCATCTTTCATTTATTTCATCAACATATTTCTTAATTACTCACGGGATGAATGCATCAATGCCTTAGACCACCCTAAAAGGGTAATGAGCTCATACCGTGGCCGTCGCCACAACCTTTTAGTTTTCTTTCCGTTGCCATGATCTAAACGGTTTAGGGGGTTAAGCCGTGAGTTTAGCTCAAGTCCACTTTTCCAGACTATCATTGCTACTTTTTCAGGTTTTACTTTTATTCTCACTGAGTGAAATCATCAATACCTTAATCTTCAAAGAGGATTAAGCAGTGAGTTGGTCTATTTATTATTTCATTTGAAACATGAATGTATGCACATTAATAAATCATGGCACAGTCAATTATTTTATCATTATCATTTCATATCTCATCAATACATTCACATTTCTGTATATCACTTCATGTAACATAGACAATATCATGTAAATCTCATAGTAAACATTCTCATAGATAATTCATATTAAGCAACCTAAGTTATCAAGTTAGGTCTCTAGTGTTCCTAATAGGTTATGAATATCTTGGTATTATCTTTTTCTCTTAGTCTTCTTTGTACTCTTAGTATTTCCATTAATACATTAATACCCTTTAAGATATTTTTAGAGGTTCTTTATATATTTTTATTATGACTTTTATATATATCTCCTAAAGATTATTATTCTACTTAAATCCTTAAAATTATCTCTTTACAAGACTTGAATATTTTATTTAGAGTTCTGACATCTTTTAGAATAAAATTTGTAGCACTAACATCTTAGATTAGTGTAAATCAACTGTAATTGTACATAGTAAGATTCCCAGGAAAGAGAGGTGGGTCACAATGGACACACTTAAATACCAAATCTTTCCTTAGCCAGAACCTTTCTAAATTGCACTCTTACAGTATCACGCTACCTTCAAGACTTTCTCAGCACACTGTCCCGAAAATATATCTCTCATTCTGTATTTTCGTGGTGTAAAACTTTATGCATGGCATATATAAGTGTGTTTGTAGATGTGTTAGCTTTTCCACAAAGTTGAAATCAGTCCATTTGCATTTTTCTAGAGTGAGTTACACCTATTTTACTACTACAAGGTCAGATTAAGAGTTTCAGTCTTATGCTCTACTTTAAAAATTTATATCTTGGGCTAGGAAACTCCGTTTTAGGTGATTCTTTTTGGAGAGTGTTCTACAATGACTCTAGTTTATAATAAAAATATTTTCATTTCGAGATCCTTCATATTTTATGAACACTAATTTTCGAAGTAACTACTGCCAGAAATAACTAGAAATTCCAGCATCTGCCATGTTCATGTCTTAAGTTATCTTTATTAACTCAAGTTTCACATACAATCTTTTAAGTTATATTTGAGTTTGATAACATCATAAAAGTACTCATAGAAGAATAGAACATGTTGTGTTTTCTAAAAATATAATTATTCAAAACTTTTGACAATAACTCAAGTTTGAGGCATTCTATCCATGAGCAAAGTTAGAAGCCAACAATACTTGAACAAATAAAGAAGAAACTCCTACCTCTTGTGTAGGGTCTAAAAGGGTCCTTCTCTTCTTCCTTAAGCTTTGAACAAGAGTCTTTGGAGTGGATGACCCTCCTTGAATATTGGCTCTAGAACTTGAGTGCTTAAGAAAATATTTCTCACTAGAGTTAAAGATTGTAACTCTTGTGAGAGCTAGTGTAAGTTTGAACTTAGGATTTAAGTGTTTGGATGAAGTTTAGAGGATCAAGAGAAGTCTTTGAAGAACATAAGAAGAATGATAGAATAAGAAAGAAAGAACACTTAGGGAGTTTCTGAATTGAAGAGAGTTTGAGGAGTATTTATAGTGGAAAGATTAGAGAAAAAAATAGAAGAAGGAAAGCACTTGGAGCATGATTTATGGAAACATGTTGGCTGAATTTTGGGATGAAAATGCTCCTTGCTTTGTGCAAACATGTTTCCATGTTTTATGCAAACATGTTGGATGAAAATGCTCCATGTTTTGTGCAAACATGTTAGTGGAGATTTTCTAACTTTTAGTGCATGTATGTGATTCAGAAATATGTATGATGTATGTGGTTAAATTATTGTGTTATCATCTTAATCCAATGGCTTAGATTCATTCTTGTCTAAAGACAAGTGTAGGGATTTGTGCAAATGGCATTGTAGTGATTTCTTTAACTAAGACAAGGATATTTTTGTAATTAGACAATGATAGTGGTATTCTTGTAATTCCATTCATAGAGTAAGGGTATCTTTGTCATTTAATAAGGCAAGGGTAGTTTGGTAATTTCCTTTACATAGCAAGGGCATTTTCATAATTTCACTAAGTGATGGCATTTTCGTAATTCTTTGCATTTTTCTCTAGAAATACTTAAGTAGTCTATTTGTTGTGTTTCATAACATTTGTCCAGATTCTCTTGGTTTTGCTATCGATAATTAAGATTAATATTTATCTTAGTTATAAATTTGGGGATGTTACATGCACAGGCAGGACACTATTCTAGAGAGTGCCTAAAGTTCAATCAGTCCTCTACACTCAAGCCTAAGGCACAGGGATGAGTGTTTGCTATCACTGCTGAGATGCCCTCAGAATCCGATGATCTGATTCAAGGTAAGTGTATAATTAATGGAAAACCCTTAATTGTATTGTTTGATTCTGGCGCAACACATTCATTCATTTCATATGATTGTGCTAATAAGTTGAGGTTGTATATATCTGGCTTAAAAATCATCTTAGTTGTCTCTACACCCACTATAAATACTGTTAGAACTGATCAAGTCTGCCTAAATTGTGAATTTGAGGTAGCTGATAGGATTTTTCATCATTATTTAGTTTGTCTACCCTTGTCTAGTTTTGATGTAATCTTGGGCATGGATTGGCTTTCGGCTAACCGTGTGTTACTACATTGTGCAAATAAGTCACTAGTATTTCTTCCCAAACCATCTTTACCCAATCCCTCTAAACTTGATAGAAAGGTACGACTATACCTAAACTCCATTATCATGGGGGATAGTAGGAATGAAAAGCGAGGATATGTCTTCCTAATGACAAGTGAGAAAGAAGTGGAGCAAGCTCTAGAAAAGATCCTTGTAGTAAAGGAATTCTCAGATGTTTTTCCTGATGACATACTTGAATTTCCTCCAAAAAGGGAGATTGAGTTTTCTATAGATTTGGTACCGGGAACAGGACCCATATCTATAGCTCCTTATAGGATGCCATTGGCCGAGTTAACAGAGTTGAAGAAGCAATTAGAGGAACTACTACAGAAGAAATTCATTAGGCCCAGTGCTTCACCATGGGGAGCCCCAAAGTCGCTTTGTCAAGAAGAAGGATGGGAGTATGCGAATATGTGTGGATTATAGGCAGCTAAACAAAGTGACTATAAAAAATAAATACCCTTTGCCTAGAATAGATGACCTCATGGACCAATTAAGAGGAGCCCAAGTGTTTTCCAAGATAGATCTGCGATCAGGATACCACCAGATTCGAGTGAAGGAGGAGGACATATCAAAAGACAGCCTTTAGGACTAGATATGGACATTATGAGTTTAATGTGATGTCGTTTGGGTTAACCAATGCACCGGCAGTGTTTATGGACTACATGAATAGGATATTTAGACCATACTTGGACAAGTTTGTAATAGTGTTCATCGATGACATTCTAGTTTACTCTAGAACTGAAGAAGAGCACGAAGAACACTTACGAGTGGTGTTGGAGGTGTTGAGGAACAAGAAACTTTATGCAAAGTTGTCCAAGTGTGAATTTTGGATGAAGGAAGTTAAGTTCTTAGGTCATGTAGTGTCACATGGGGAATAGCAAGAGACCCAAGTAAGATAGAAGCGGTGCAACAATGGGAAACCCCTACCACTGTGAAGGAGATTAGGAGTTTTCTAGGGCTAGCCAGTTACTACCGAAGGTTCATTAGAGGTTTTTCCCAAATTACCTTACCCCTCACCAAGCTAACAAGGAAGAATTCAGCTTTTATATGGAGCCCAGAATGTGAAGAGAGTTTCCAAGAACTAAAAAAGAAGTTGACCACTACCCCTGTCCTAATCCTACCTGACCCAAAAGAAAATTTTGAGGTGTATTGTGATGCCTCGGGAAGAGGACTAGGATGTGTTTTGATGCAAAATAGGAATGTAGTAGCCTATGCCTCTAGATAGCTCAAACCCCATGAAGTTAATTACCCAACCCATGACTTAGAGCTAGCGGCTATTGTCTTTGCCTTAAAAATTTGGAGACATCATCTTTATGGTGTAAGGTTTGAAGTCTTTTCTGACCACAAAAGTCTGAAATACCTCTTCAACCAAAAGGAACTCAATATGAGACAAAGGCGTTGGATGGAGTTTCTCAAGGACTATGACTTTGGGTTGAACTACCACCCAGGAAAGGCAAATGTGGTAGCAGATGCTTTGAGTCGTAAGTCCTTGCATGCCGCTTGGCTCATGGTGAAAGAAAATGAGCTGATAGAAGATTTTAGGAACCTCAACTTAGGATATAGGGGGACTTCAGAACAAATTCGGTTAAGCCAACTAAGTGTAACCAGTAGCTTTAAGGATCAAATAATTCAAGCCCAAAGGGAAGATGAGGATTTCATTAGAACCTTAACCCTTGTCAAAGCAGGAAAGTTGAAAGAGTTTGTCCAGGATAAGGAAGGAGTGTGGAGATACCAAGGGAGAATCTGTGTACCTGCAAAAGAAGGACTGAGAGCTAGCATTTTGGAAGAAGCCCACAAGAGTCAATTTAGTGTACACCCCGGTATAACCAAGATGTACCATGACCTAAAAAAGATGTTTTGGTGGCCAAAGATGAAAGCAGATATAGCAAATATAGTGCAAAAATGTTTGGTATGCCAAAAAGTGAAGATAGAGCATCAAAAACCCTCCGGAGTGCTGCAACCTCTTGAAATCCCCGAATGGAAGTGGGAAGGAATATCCATGGATTTCGTGATGGGATTGCCAAGAACGCCTACCGGACATGACTCCATATGGGTAATTGTGGATAGATTGACCAAATCTGCTCACTTTTTACCCATTCGAGCAAATTACCCTTTGGAAAAGTTAGCTCAGCTATACATCCAAGAGATAATAAGGCTCTATGGAGTACCCAAAACCATTGTCTCAGATAGGGATCCAAGGTTCACCTCAAGATTTTGGGGAGCTTTGCAAAAGGCGTTTGGTTCAAGGTTGTGTCTAAGCACTGCCTATCACCCTCAAACTGATGGACAATCAGAAAGAACAATTCAAACCCTTGAGGATATGCTAAGAGCATGTGTCTTAGACCAGCCAAAAAGTTGGGACAAACAGCTTCCATTGATTGAGTTTGCATATAATAATAGTTACCACACTAGCATTGGAATGGCACCCTATGAGGCTTTGTATGGTAGAAAGTGTCAATCACCACTTTGTTGGTGTGACCCGGGAGAGCAAAGTATTTTGGGCCCTGATTTGGTAGAAGAGACAACCAAACAAATAAGGAGAATTAAGGAAAGAATCCTCACTATTCAGAGTAGGCAGAAGAGCTATGCTGACAAGAGAAGAAGAGCTAGAAAGTTTCAGTCTTAGGCTCTACTTTAAAAATTTATATCTTAAGCTAGAAAACTCCGTTTTGGGTGATTCTTTTTGGAGAGTGTTTTATGATGCGTCTAGTTTATGATAAAAATATTTTTATTTCAAGATACTTCATATTTTATGAGTATTAAATTTCGGAACACCTACTGCAAGAAATAGCCAAAAATCCAGCACTTACCATTTTCATGTTTTATGTCACTTATTTTAACACAAGGATCACACAACATATTTCAAGCATCATTTGAGCATGAAAGCAACATAATATCACTTTGGAAGCAGAATGGAACAAGGGGTTTCACAAAATATTTATACAATATCCCCTTGAAACATTTTTATCAACAAACATAAGCTTGATGGCATCCTAACCATGAGCAAGGTTAGATGTCATCATGGCTTACACAACCAAAGTGAGGGCTCCTACCTCTTGTGTAGGGTCTAAAAAAGGGTCCTTCTCTTCTTCCTTAAGCTTGAACAAGAGTCCTTGGAGTGGATAACCCTCCTTGAATCTTGGCTCTAGAACTTGAGTGCTTAAGAAAATATTTCTCACTAGAGTTAAAGATTGTAACTCTTGTGAGGGCTAGTGAAAGTTTGGACTTAGGATTTAAGTGTTTGGATGAAGTTTAGAGGATCAAGAGAAGTCTTTGAAGAACATAAGAAGAATGATAGAATAAGAAAGAAAGAACACTTAGGGAGTTTCTGAATTGAAGAGAGTTTGAGGAGTATTTATAGTGGAAAGATTAGAGAAAAAAACAGAAGAAGGAAAGCACTTGGAGCATGATTTATGGAAACATGTTGGCTGAATTTTGGGATGAAAATGCTCCTTGTTTTGTGCAAACATGTTTCCATGTTTTGTGCCATGTTTTGTGCAAACATGTTTCCATGTCTTGTGCAAACATGTTGGATGAAAATGCTCCATGTTTTGTGCAAACATGTTTCCATGTTTTGGGCAAAGATGTTAGTGGAGATTTTCTAACCTTTAGTGCATGTATGTGATTCAGAAATGTGTATGATGTATGTGGTTAAATTATTGTGTTATCATCTTAATCCAATGGCTTAGATTCATTCTTGTCTAAAGACAACTGTAGGGATTTGTGCAAATGGCATTGTGGTAATTTCTTTAACTAAGACAAGGATATTTTTGTAATTAGACAATGATAGTGGTATTCTTGTAATTCCATTCATAGAGTAAGGGTATCTTTGTCATTTAATAAGGCAAGGGTAGTTTGGTAATTTCCTTTACATAGCAAGGGCATTTTCGTAATTTCCACTAAGTGATGGCATTTTCGTAATTCTTTGCATTTTTCTCTAGACATACTTAAGTAGTCTATTTGTTGTATTTCATAACATTTGTCCAGATTCTCTTGGTTTTGCTATCGATAATTAAGATTAATATTTATCTTAGTTATAAATTTGGGGATGTTACAAATCACGTTTGTGAAAGTTTGATAATTGAATCCTTACCTGTTCACCTTTTTATAATAAACCCGAAGTGACTGGGATGACAATGATGACACTTTTAGTACAAGTAGGAACTCCTACTGAGAAATCATGTATTTCTCACTCCTATGTTTATTTTCCGTTGTCGTTACCAGAGACAGACGTGTCCACCTAAAGCAACGAAGCTGTAGCTGAGGAAGGAGGTAGCGCGTGAAGATTTCAAACCTTGAAGGAGGAAGGAGGTAGCGCAATGTAACTTGATTATTATCTATAAAAGCGCTATGTATTTCACTTCTCGTTACAGGCTTAATTTTTCAAAAAATTAATTAATTTAAATAAAAAAAAACTTCCACTATTTTTCTAAGTTAATTTCAAAAGAAAATAAATGCAAGGCAAAAGTGACAACTAATAGAATCCAAATGTGAACTTAAGCACAGTGGGGTTCTATTAGGGTGTTACACCAATGACTAGAGCTAAAGCCAAAAGGCTAAAGAAGCTTTGCAAGGTGTAACGCCCCGATTTTTTGTAACATCCCCTGCTGCTTTATGGATTGACAACTGTCCCCACAAACCAACACGGGTCTTTTCAGCATGCTTTGTCCTCACTCACATGCTTCCTAGGAAAACTTCCCAGGAGGTCACCCATCCCAAATTTACCCCAAGTCAAGCACGCTTAACTGTGGAGTTGTTTCAGTTTAGGCTACCGAAAAGAAGATGCATCTTGTTGATATAGGTAGTACGAATCAATTCATATAAACCCTCCTCACCTGTATAGTCCCATACCTATACAGTCTTAGGATCCCTCTCATTCGGGTGTGTAATCGGTTCATTCATGTACCCCTCCGCTTAGAGGACCTTGCGAGGAGCCGCTCCTTGTCCGTGCCCTCTTTGCACCGGCGATCACTCCTCGTCCTCGTCCCCGGACGTTACATGCCCACCAGCTTCCGCCTGGTTCGTCCCCGAACCACATCGTACTGGGAGATGTGCAAGCTCTGATACCATTTGTAACATCCCCTGCTGCTTTATGGATTGACGACTGTCCCTACAAACCAACACGAGTCTTTTCAGCATTCTTTGTCCTCACTTGCACGCTTCCTAGGAAAACTTCCCAGGAGGTCACCCATCCCAATACTACTCTCGCCCAAGCACGCTTAACTGCGGAGTTCTGATGGGATCCGGTGCATTAGTGCTGGTATGATCGCACCTCATGTAACGTCCAGGGACGAGGACGAGGAGTGATCACCGGTGCAAAGAGGGCACGGACAAGGAGCGGCTCCTCGCAAGGTCCTCTAAGCGGAGGGGTACATGAATGAACCGATTACACACCCGAATGAGAGGGATCCTAAGACTGTATAGGTATGGGACTATACAGTTGAGGAGGGTTTATATGAATTGATTCGTACTACCTATATCAACAAGATGCATCTTCTTTTCGGTAGCCTAAACTGAAAGAACTCCACAGTTAAGCGTGCTTGACTTGGGGTAAATTTGGGATGGGTGACCTCCTGGGAAGTTTTCCTAGGAAGCGTGTGAGTGAGGACAAAGCATGCTGAAAAGACCCGTGTTGGTTTGTGGGGACAGTCGTCAATCCATAAAGCAGTAAGGGATGTTACAAATGGTATCAGAGCCTGCACCTCTCCCAGTACGATGTGGTTCGGGGACGAACCAGGCGGAAGCTGGTGGGCATGTAACGCCCGGGGACGAGGACGAGGAGTGATCGCCGGTGCAAAGAGGGCACGGACAAGGAGCGGCTCCTCGCAAGGTCCTCTAAGCGGAGGGGTACATGAATGAACCGATTACACACCCGAATGAGAGGGATCCTAAGACTGTATAGGTATGGGACTATACAGTTGAGGAGGGCTTATATGAATTGATTCGCACTACCTATACCAACAAGATGCATCTTCTTTTCGGTAGCCTAAACTGAAAGAACTCCATAGTTAAGCGTGCTTAACCTGGGGTAATTTTGGGATGGGTGACCTCCTGGGAAGTTTTCCCAAGAAGCGTGCGAGTGAGGACAAAGCATGCTGAAAGGACCCGTGTTGGTTTGTGGGGATAGTCGTCAATCCATAAAGCAGCAGGGGATGTTACATTTTTCATGCTGTGTAAGATTACCAAAATGCCCCTAGGTAAATTTTACACGAGATTTGAGGATGAGAAATCTTTAATAAGGAATTTCAACATTAGAATGACCCAATCTGTAAGATTAGTATCTCAATGGATTTTGTAACAGGGCTACCCAAGACCCAAACTGGCTATGACACCATATGGGTGATTGTGGATCGACTAACCAAGTCGGCTCACTTTTTGCCTATTAGAGTGACCTACTCTTTGGATAGATTGGAGCAGTTGTACATCCAAGAGATTGTGCGATTACATGGAGTGCCGTCGACAATAATCTCGGATCGAGATCCGCGGTTTACGTCACGTTTTTGGGGAGCCTTTCAAAAGGCGTTTGGTTCGAAGTTGTGCTTAAGCACTGCTTACCACCCTCAAACGGATGGCCAATCAGAGAGGACCATTCAAACCCTAGAAGATATGTTGAGGCCATGTGCGTTAGACCAGAAAGGAAGTTAGGATAAGTATCTACCATTAGTCGAGTTTGCATATAACAATAGTTATCATGCAAGTATTGATATGGCACCATATGAGGCCCTTTATGGAAAGAAGTGTCAATTCCCTTTGTGTTGGTATGAACCCGGTGAGCAAAGCATGTTAGGACCTGACATTGTTAGGGAAACCACTGATCAAATCAAAAGGATTAGGGATAGGATTTTTACTGCTCAAAGTCGACAAAAGAGCTATGTGGATAAGCGGCGAAAGCCATTGGAATTCCAAGAGGGAGAACATGTGTTCCTTAGGATCACCCCCACGACAGGCATAGGGCGAGCCATGAAAGTCAAAAAGTTGAGCCCCAGATTTCTTGGTCCCTTTGAAATTCTTAATAAAGTCAAGTCAGTAGCATACCGAATAGCCTTACCACCGAACTTGTCCAACCTTCATGATGTCTTCCATGTCTCTCAGTTAAGAAAGTATCAATCCGACCCTAGTCATGTATTGGAGCCAGAGCAAGTACAATTAAGGGAGGACCTAACCTTCAATTTACCGCCTATAAGGATTATGGATAGAAGAGTCAAGCAGTTATGGAACAAACATGTATCTTTGGTCAAAGTAGCATGGGGACATGGTAAAGCGGAAAATTTTACATGGGAATTGGAATCGGAAATGAAGAATCAGTACCCCGAACTATTCACAGGTAACAAATTTCGAGGACGAAATTTTTCTAAGGAGGGGAGAAATGTAACGCCCCAATTTTTCACGCTGTGTAAGATTACCAAAATGCCCCTAGGTAAATTTTACACGAGATTTGAGGATGAGAAATCTTTAATAAGGAATTTCAACATTAGAACAACATTATATGAGGCTTGAATAGCAATCTGTGTGAAAAATCACAAATCTCGATTTTTCTGTGTACAAATGACCAAAATGCCCCTGAGGTCGTTTTGCCCCGAAAATCAAAGATAACCAATTTCGGTTATCCTCAAGGGGTTAATTTTATGTTTGAAGGGGATTATTTGTGTTATGTTGATGTCACGGTTAAAATCTCAAGTCCCGGTTTTTACTGTATGTAAAATTACCAAATTACCCCTGCGGTAATTTAGTGTGAAATTAAGCAATCCTTGAACCCAGTTATCACCGAGAAGTTCAAAAAAATGTTTATTTCAAGTATGACTTGATATCTAGAAATGTTCAGGTAATTCTAGAAAGCTTTTATGTGAAATTACCTTTTTACCCCTAGTTGTGCTAAATAAGTTCACTTATGTAATTAAGGAAATGTTAAAGCTCTAATTGAACTCAGAATTGATTTCATTCATTAACCTTGAGTTAAAAATTAATTACCTAAGGTTAAAAATAATTACTTGAGGTTAAAAAATAATTACCTAGGATGATTAGAGTTTAAGAAAGTTTTAGGAGAGTTAATTTCCTTTCGTGATTTCTAGAGCTCATAAAAATTAGTGATGCTAACATCAAAGTTAAAAATTACGGTTTAGGTAAAATTTAGTATAGAACTTATGTTACAAATTGATTTTTAACTCATTTGAAACTAACTTCATTTACTACTAGTGTATAATCATTCTTTTACTTCATTTTAATTTGTTCTAAACACTTAACCTTTTACCATTTTTACTAATCTATCAATTCCAAATCTTTTACCTAAGTAATTACACATCTAATACATGTAAAAGAACACCAAATCTGATCATAATGGACCAGAAACCACGGCCATAATGCTCCATGTGCACCATATTTTATTGCTTTTCCAACATAAAAACATATACAACAAAGACACCACACCTTAAGCTTTCTTTTGCATTGTTTTTGGTTATGTTTAGTCAAAAGAAAACCCACCCATTTCAGCCATGATATGAGCAGCCAAGATGTCTCCCACATGCATCATATTCTAGCATTTCCATCCATTATACATGTGCAAAATCATTACAATACCATATGCTTTCTTTTTCTAAAGTTTTCTTTAACAAAAAAATGAAATAAACCCTCCATTTTCCAGCCCATATGTCATGGCCAAACAAGCTCCATGAGGCTATAAATACATGCTCTTTCATTGCTAAAATGTTCACACAAACACTCTTGGCCTTAGCATTTTCTTACTTGATAGTTTTCTTACTCAAAGTGTGCTCAAAGTTCTCTAATTCTCTCAAGACTTCAAGCTTTCTTTTTCTTCCTTATTCTCACTTAAGAGACTTCATTTCCAACCTTTAACCAAGCTCTAAACCTCAAGCATACATATTCCAATCATAAACCAACTCCTAAACACTTAAACTTTCCATTTCCAAGCACTAGAACACAAGCAAATCCATCCTCCACTCCAACCTTCTTGGCCGAAATATCGCAAGCATTAGGACCATATTTTTGGTTCTTGGTTGATCATAGAAGATCAAGTTTTCTTTAATAATCAAGAAATAACTTGGTAGGGACTTTATTTCATATTCTTTCTCATGTTCTTCTTCTTTAATTCTTTGAATTTTTATGATGACCATGGCTTGATAATAAATTTAAGAAATAAGGTTCTTGGAACCTTGGTAATAAAGGACTCTAATGCTTACTAATGTTTAAGATCTATTAGGGACAAGAATTTAATCTTGTGAAGTTTTTGAGCTTTAAGTAAACAAGATATAAAATGGACTTGCACTCATGTTTAAATTTCAAGCTCTTGCATCTTATGTTTATGTTTCAATGTCTTGCATATCATATTTATTTTGAAGTCATCACCTTAAATCTAGAAGATTAATGAGGTGGATTTGCATTGTCATATTTAATTTTCAAGTCTTGCATATCATATTTATTTCAAGTCATCACTAAAGTTTAAAGATTTAATAATGAATTTGCATCTCATGTTTATATTTCAAGCCTTGCACCTCATATTTATATTTTCAAGTTATCACCTTATAATGTTAAAGATTAAAAGTGAGGTTGCATAGCATGTTTACTTTTGGTCATCACTTAAGATCTTAAAGCTCAAAAACTTGTTCTTGGATCTTAAATAAAAATTTCAACCCATGGCCACCCCCATGGATATATATTTTCGGCCATGATATGATGGAGAGGTTAAGATAACTTTTATTTCATTTTAAAGCTCAATCTGGTGTTATTGGAATTTTTGTGAGTTGTACTTTAGAAGTTTTACAAGTCTTGAAACTTAAAAGATAGTATAAATAGCATTTTTATGAGCAAAAAGATTTATTATTTAACCTTGTGATTTACTCTCTGTTTGGTATTAATATTTGGTCATGCTAAGTGGTAAAAACTATTTTAAGTGTTTCCTAAGTCTCAAATCAAGTAACAAGGAAAACTAGTATTTAGAATGAATCAAAAATTGTAATTTTAGAAAGCTTTAGAAAAATAATTTTCTAGTACTATTCATTACTGTTTCGGTACTGTTCATCACTGTAGGGTACTGTTCATAGGCATAATAATCATTAATAATTGTTGTAAAAATTATTTTTGGTGTCTTAGATGTATAAAAGAATAATTACAAGTGTTAGTTTGGGCCGTTTTGCAAAATATAGAAAGTTATGTTTTGAATTATCAATTATGCCAAATTACTTTAATTCGAGTTAATAATGATGTTAAATGTGTCTATGTATTTAAAATACCATTTACAATGCTTAGAAAAAGTTTTAGAAGTTTCGGTAATTATTAAGGGTGAAAAAATTAGTGATTTTGCACTTTGACCCCTAAAGTGTGGCAAAATTTAGTCTATGACCATAGATGGTTTTTATGATGAACTTAAATGAATTCTAGTTGTTATGGGTCTCTTAAAAGTATAGAGAAATTTTTGGGATCATTGGTTTGAGGAAATATGTTAAAAAGAAAAAAAATTATGTTTTGACCGCAATCTTTGAGAAATTGCAGTTTAGACCCTCTTTTGGGCTTAAGTGTAAATATTGATAACTTGAGGAGGTTAGCATAAATCGATATCTTATGGAAGCCATATTCATGTGTTTTTGTCAAAGTTTATATGACTCATGATATTTGTGCTTTGTTACTAATTAAGGATTATGCATGCTCAATTCTTGTTTTATGCAATTGGCGATCATTAATATATGGCATCTATCCTGTTAAGTATGTTCACTTTCATGAGATATTTGATAATAGCATGCTTTTATATAAATGTGTATATGCATACTTATATGATAATTACTTGATGAATTGTAGCATGCTATGTGTATGATTGATTAATTGAGATGCATATTTAAGAGTTCTATAAGCATGATATATTAAAGGATAAGCTATGATTATATGTTCGTGCTTGCATCTATGAATAACATACTAAGATGAAAAGGTGACATAAGACATATGGAAATGATCCTCTAGACTCCCCGAATTAAAGGTTATGAGAGGTGATCCAATGGGGTAATCCTCTGGACTCCCCGAATTAAAGGTTATAAGAGGAGATTCAATAAGGACCCTTTAGACTCCAGGAATTAATGGTTATGAAAGGTGTTCCTAAACCCCCTAACCCACACTCTGGGAGTCGGGAATTAACTTATCGAGAGGATAAGTGTATACTAGTGACGACTAGTGAGGTATGAGCTCATAACCTAGAACTCTCAAGAGGAGAGAAATTATAGGGTGGTTTCCCCAAGGAAAAAGATTGAGAAATTTAAGTCACCTAAAAAGCATACTAAGGAAAATTTATGTTAAAGGAATTTATGTTCTTTACGTATGATGCATTTATAGAATCTCTTATGTTATAATGTATATGGCATTGACATGCATACATAATAATAGTATGATGCATCCATGACATCAAGATTCATGCTAAAAGACAGGGGCCTTGGCTAATGGTATTTGGAACTTAATGAATGAATCTTATATATACCCACATATTTCATAATGAAACCCGAGGTTCCTAAGGACGATGATGATGACACACATGTTAGGAGGCGATTACCCTACTGAGTTTCTTTTATAAGATTCTCACTCCCTCTTTATTTCTTTCCATCTCATCTTCAGAGGTAGATGGCAACGTTCGTGATTTAAGTTGATGCCATTCGTGTTCTACTTGTGAGATGTCTTGCTCCTCGTGATGAACCGACTCATAGAATCCATTCTAGGCGCTTCGAGTAGGAAACGTGGGAGAAAAGTCTTATACTAGTTTGTTAAGCTTTTATTTGCATGATAATTTCTGTTGGATTAATGTATTTGCTTTGACTATGACAGTGGTGTGCTGTTTTGTTTCCTATAAGTTTTAGATGTTCAATGAGGAACGATCATTATTTATAATGGTGTTATTATATTGATTGAGTGAGGTATTTCATAATTATTGGTGACCTGATATTATTCTTTTACTTTTATGAGTAAGATGGTTGATACAAATTAGTTAGTATGCACGGCTCACGTTTTGTATTTAAAGAAAAAAAAAATTTACCCTATTTTTACTAAAGTATTTTCAAGGTTTAGGTCATTATACTCAATACAGGAAAAATCGAGGTGTTACATTACTCCCCCCTTAAAAAGAATTTTGCCCTCGAAATTCATTACACATTTAAAGGCTTACGAGGTCTCCACACCATCATACGCTACAACCAAAAATCCTACCATATACGCTTACCTTGATCATCTGAGCGGGAGGTATCTTCAGCATTGATCGTGAACACTCGTCCTTGGCGTTGGAATCTGTCAGTAGCATTCAACTATGGGGCCTTCACATTACAATCCCGAATCATGTAGCTAGGCTTGCCATACCTGAAGCATACTCGTTGACTGACTAGATTGGGGGCGGTTACCATGATTCTTTCCGCACTTCGAACAAATGATGGTAGGGCTGCTATGAGGTGCCTCTTCCTTTCGGCCGTTTGATCCTTCATGTTGAAAGTTATCCTCGAGGCCCTGTGGCCTGGATTGTGGCTCAAACTTCGGCTTGAACTACTGATCGTGCTGCGGATTGAAGTGTGTTCTGGATTGATGCTTGTGTTGCAGCTTGAATCTTGGGGCTTGTGGTGCCAGCCCCTTGGCAACACGATCCGCTCTTGCTGCGTTCAGCTTCTTGTGGCCCTCCTCTATGATATGGCACTTGTTGACTAGGGTGGGGAAGTCCCTAATCTCCATATGTGCAACAACAATGTTGAGCTCTGCCTTTAACCCGGCTTCCTACTTGATGCACTTCCAGACTTCGTTGGGATTTCCTTAGAACACCCTCGAGAACTTAATCAGCTCCTCAAACTTTACAGTGTATTGTGCGATGCACGTCCCTCCTTGGGTTAGTTGCATGAATTCTATATCCTTGGCATTCCTCACTGATTCTAGAAAGTACTTCTCATAAAAGTTGGCCTTGAACAATTCCCAATTGATCAAGGTGCCAGATGCCTCCAACAGTCTCCAAGTGCTGGTCCACCAAAAATTGGCATCCACCTCCAACATATAGGCAGCAAAAGTTACCTTCTGCCCCTCAAAGCAAGTGACTACTGAATAGATCTTCTCTATGCTCTTGATCCACTCGTCAGCTTTATCTGGATCCATAGTTCCTCAAAATGCTGGTGGATTCACCCCACGAAACTCTCCAAATCGGGCCTGCTTAAGTCCTTCAGTGGCATTGGGACCACAACCCGTGTTGCCTTGGTGGTTCATCCTCTCAAACATCCTTTCCATGGCCCTCACCATGGCTCTAATAGCTTCAGTGGTCTCGTTGTTTTGATTGCCTCCGCTTGAAGTCCTAGTCTGTCATCGTGGTGCCATCGATCCCTAAGCCCACAAACAACAAACACTGAGGTGATCAGGTTCAATACTCCATGCAAAGTGAGCTAGTTACCGTGATACACGCGCACACACAGGGGTCATGCATCTCTATCCTATAGCTTATCTTATCAATAAAGCACTACACATGACACAACTATCGCATCATGCTTAGAAAGCATGGTCAGTCTAATCCTCAGGCTCCATGAGAATCAAACTACTCTAATACCAAAATGTAACATCCTAAAATTTCACCCAATACACCTAGAACGTATTAAGGTTAATTTTTAGTCATTACCCTTTTGTTTCATTCTTAAAATTTACTATATTAAAATACTTAGCAGAAAATACGAATAAATTTTTCTTTTTGAAACTTGAAAACGAAACATAAGCTGCATGCTAAAATAAATCCTGACATTTGCCGCAAACATAACATGCAAGAAAGAAAAATCATATCATTCATAACCACAAAATACAAATGTTATACAACACAACATAGTCATAACATCATAGATACATAAATTACTACTATCATAGATCCATTGTCACATCAAAAAGAAATACACACACACACACACACACATATATAAAGCAACATCTACGTGCTTCTGCTGCATCCCTCTAATCCGACTCGTAGCATGTCCATTCCCATGCCTTAGTAGCAGTCCCGAACCACGTCATTATCTTCGTCTGGAGATGATACGAAAGAAAAAGAGAGGGATGAGAAACTCATTCAAGGTTCTCAGTAGGGATTTTCGACTTTAACAGATGTGTCATCGTCATTGTCCCTAGCCACTTCGGTTTTAATTACGAAAAAGATGTTCATGGCATAGGGTTTGGTTTTAAACTTCTCAAATCTATTAAGTAAGTGTTTTGCTAAAGTAATGGGTAATTAGGAATATTGAAACATGATTAGGAGTGGTCTTGCTTCATTAGCAAAATAAAAACTCATTTTATGATGTAAATAATTGTAGACACAATTCCTTAATTTAAGGAATTGGAGAGAGAAAACACTATTCAAGATTCCATGACATAGAATCTTGACTTTTAAAAAGAGATTTAAGTTTAATCTAAGCAATTTTAGGTTCTAATTAATCTTAATAAATTATTTTGACTCTAGATTAATTATCAAAATTAATTAATCTTCTATTAGAGCCTAATATTGTTTAGGTTTGCTTAATTACATCATTAGGGTCAAAAACACTATTCTAGGGACAAAATGGTAATTTCACACAAACACTGCCCAGGACCACTCGGATCAAAGAAAATATCATCAAGCACATATAATTAACATTCTGAACTCTCGGGAGAGATTCCAGGCTCAAACGACACTAATACCCGCATAAAACACTATAGGGGTATTTTGGTCATTTTGAGCCGAAAGTTCGGAAAACAACATTTTCATCTCTACTATCAATCACAACATATATAATCTACTTCAAACATTGAGGTGACCCTTCGAGGACTACCGGATCGGGCATCCTTGAGTTTCCAGGATAAAAATGACCTCAGGGGCATTTTGGCCATTTATACTCAATACAGGAAAAATCGAGGCGTTACATGATCACTGCTCTCCCTCGTAACTTGATTCAGTCCTTCACTCACTGAGTGCACCAACACCAATGTCTTAAACCACCTCTGTGGGTAATGAGCTCATACCGTGGCCATCGCTAGAACCTTTCAGTTTTCTTTTTGTTGCCATGATCTCAACGGTTGAAGGGTTAAGCAGTGAGCTTTCGCTCAAGTCCATTGTTGCAGACTTTCATTGCTACTTTTCTAGGCTATACTTTAATTTTCATTCTATTACCGTGATCTCAACGGTTAAACCGTGAGCTTAGCTCAAGTCCACTTTTCCAGAATCTCGTCATATATCATGTTTCATAAGGTCTCATATTTATGCAGTAAACACGTCATACTAATCTCATAACCATTAGTAGATAATCTCATGAAAAATCTCGTAGCCATACAGTGGCATGTTAAACAAATCTCATGTAAAATCTCATATAGATTCTCATAGACAATCTCATATTAAGTATCTCAAGTCATTAAGCCAAGCCCCTAGTTCTTCTAAAAGGTCATAGAGGTCTTTGTATTTATACATTATGAATGTCTTTCTCATTTTTTTTTTTTTTGCAAATCTCTTTTCTTTCAAATCTCTTTGAACTTTAGACATTCCTTAAATACCTTTTATGCATTTAAATGTTATTCTTGGGTATTTTGAGCTTCCTTACATATTGTGAAGTTCCTATAATCTCTTTAAATATATTCTTTTCGTCTTGAGGATTATGACAAATTAAAATCTCTTAATCTTTCACTATATTTCATATGTGGCTCAAGGTCACTAAGTCTTGTTTAACTAAAGCATAAGCTTAAAGGTCAAGAACTAAGTTCTCTTAGTAATTTATGAGTGAAAATCCTTAATTACTTCAACCATGGGTTATGTGTATTTATTATATTTATATTAATCTGATAAGTTAACTTTCAACCCTCTGAAAAATAGTGAATTTATGGATTTACCCTTAAAAGTGCCTTTTTTGTTTATTCTAGTCTTACAGCTTATTTCCCTTTCTGGCATGTCTGCATAAAAAATTAATATCTTTTACTACACTTACTCTTTTAAGAAAATAAGCACATGCTCAGATTCCTGACTTAAACATCTCTCTTTTAACGCAAATTTTGCAGAACATCTTTTTCTGAACGCAAATTTTGCAGAAATATTCCAAGTGAACTGCCTTTTATACCTTTACAAAGTTACTCTATTCCAGTAGTACCCAAAAACTCAAACCGTGACTTATTTCGCGATTCTGAAAGCATGTTGTCCTTTTCAATGAATGTATTTTATATTTCTGTGTTCCTTGAGATCTTAGCTTCCCAACAAAAGTAAGTTTACACATTTTTCATATTTGTAGAAGGAGAAAAGTTCATTTTAGTGACAAGCGGTCAGACAACATCCCCAATAAAAGACTAAACTTTGGAAAATTATATATTTACCTAGGGAACGTATTTTTTTATGCTCTCTTTTGGAGATTGTTCATTGAGAAGTCAGTTTTCATATATAAATTTTCCAAGGGCTCAAATAACATGGTTTGCAAATGTAACACGTTTTTGTGTTGCTAGTTCTATTAGCACCAATTTCCATCACTAGTGTGTGTGTACTTGTTTCTTTTCATCTTAAAGCATGGATTCTTATTTCCTCTCAGCATGACCAGCACAAAAATACATATTTGATACATAGACATGGAACATTTTAACTCATGTTTAGAGCATATTTTTTTCAAAGAAGGAAACAACACAACCATTAGAAAGAACAAATGTGCTAGTTTTAAGTCTACAGGTTCAAAAATAAGCTAGAACTTAAAACCCTCACATTCTCAAGATAAAAATCACCTACCAAGAAATCTTTGCTTCTTAGTCCAAGGTTGAGTGCCTTGTTGGAGATAGAGGCTAGTATGTATGTTGGAGTGTGTTTACTGGGAATTTCAGATATTTCAGATGATATAAACAATAGATGAATTTCCTTTATCCCAAAAATCAATTTAATCATGAATATGGCATGTGCAATAACAATTAGAAGATTGGATTAGAGTTACCTGGAAGGGCTTGAGGAAGAAGATAACAAATTCATAGTCATCTCGTAACCTAACATACAAAACACAAATGCAAGGGATTAGAGAGAGATTCAATAGAGAATGTTAGGAGATTTACTCCTCCTATTCCATAATAGGCTTTATGTATCCTAGTGTCAATGGGGCAGCCAAACACCTTATATATTGATTAGAAGGAGAGCCTCTCCTTGTGTCACTGAAGTGTTGGGCTATGCCACCCATCACTACAAAGCCCACACACAAGGACCTATAAATATACCCACAATAAATGGTGCTTAATAATAATTAGCCCAATAGCAACAATGATCACAAGTTATTGGGCTTAAACACTAAACTTTGATTGTTTGACATCCAATTAATTTGGGTTCAAAATTAAATTCAACATTGATTTATGTTAGTCCATAAAATTATTCCAACATTTACAAGGTTTGGGAGTGTTAATCTCTACAAGGCAGAATGAGAGCTTAGCTGTATGAGAAAGAGTTTAGAGAGAAAAATACAAGAAGATGGAAGACTTGAAGCTTAGGAGCAACTTGTGTGTTTGCAAAGAACAAAATGAAACTAACACACCCCCTTAAATAGACCTCCTTGGCCGAACACATAAGGGCCTGACCTCCTTGGCCGAACACATAAGGGCCTGTTGGGGGATTTTTATTCTTCAACTTAGTTGATTTAGTTAGTTATTTGGTTAGAGTAATGGGAGATTAGAACTTGGTTAGCTTTGCTAATTCATTTTGTTGCAAAAAATCACTTACCTATAGCTAGTCATTAAGCTTAAGACAACTTGTCAACATTGACATCCATCAAACCTTTCATCTAGACTTGCAAGCAACCCTCAAATCAGATTTCTCTCATCCCAAAATGGTGGCTGAAGCTTTGGCCATGCAGAGGAGAAATCAAGAGAACCTTTTGCTTTTTAATTTGATGTATAACTTGGTGTTGTCTTGTAGCTACATTAGTTTTAGTGTGAGTTGTTTTGAAGAAATTTATGTGAGTGTTTACTTTTATATGTTGGCAAAAAATGTGAGCTTAGAAGGGTCCATTGTGTTTTTAAGAGTTGTTTTACAGAGCAACATATTATCTGCTAGTTATTTCAGATACTTTTGGTAATAAGCACTTTTTACCATAAATGGTTTAATTAATCTTTTACTTATATTTTATTTTTAATGGAGAATCTTTCATAGATTAATTATACTAAACATTTGTTAGGTTAGTAATTACTCTTATTAGTAGTTAATTATGTCTACTTTAGCTATTCTAGGTATAACTCATTCTTAAGATAGTTACCATTTATGGTAAACTAGTAATTAAGCTTATTTTATTATTATTTAGGGAATCCTATGCTACTTAATTTATTGTAATCCATGATTAGACCATTAAACCTTGATTATCTTTATTTAAATCATTTACTTTATTAGTATCTCATACTCTTAAATAAGTTGTCTGTATAAACTTATACTGATAAATTAATATTCTATGATAGAGATTTGCTATTTTAGGTTAGTTTAGCTTTTAACCATTCTTAATATTAATCTAATGGCTTATATTCATTCTTGCTTAAAGACAAGTCTAGCAATTCGTGCAATGGCATTCTTGTAATTATTGAAGTAGTGGCATGTGGTAATTTCCTAATTCAAGGCAAGGGTATTTTAGTAATTAGACAAGGTTAGTGGCATTCTTGTAATTCTATTTATAAAGTAAGGGTATCTTTGTCATTTATTATAAGTCAAGGGTATACCTGTAATTTGCTTTACATAGTAAGGGTATTTTCATAATTTCTACTAAGTGATGGCAATTTTGTAATTCTTTGCATCTTTCTCTAGACACACTTGATTATTCTAATATTATTTGTTATATTTCATTACACTTGGCCAATTTCTATTGGTTCTATTATTTTTTTATCCTAATCATAATTAGGATTAACTAATCTTTCTAATTAACTCCTTACTATTTATTTGACTTTTTATTATTATAAATTTTATACTATCTCCTTGATTAACATAATTTAGTAATTAAAATATTAATTATGGAATTTAATCTCACAATTAAATTGTCCTTGTCTAATATGTTTAATTTAGAGTTTTTGTCTTAATACTATTTATTATTGATCATTGTTTTGTGTCTTCTAACTTTGACATAAATCAACAATAAATCATTTGTGTTGACCTTTCTTGCAATAGGGCGAAGATCAATTGTCTAGTCGATAGATTAATTGCTCGGGTTCATCGAGTCAATTAGACTAGTCAAAATTTGGGATGTTATACAACACCTACAAATTATAAACCAAAAACCTCATTCCATTTCAACCATAAACAAGTCACAGCCAAAACTAGAAATCAATCCAAAAAAAAGAAAGGAAGATGAAAAAAATTGAAGCAGAAACAGAAGGTAGGGCTTCATTGTCATTACCATCGCCGTATTGCCACCCGCATAGCGCCTCCACCTGTAGAAGTTGCAATTGTGCCAGCACTCTCTTCCCCCTTTGCACACTAGACCAACACTGCATAGTAACGTTGCCAGCACCGCCTCCCACATAGCAACGCGGCTCCTCTGCTGCCAGCTACCACGGTGGCTCCCCTTCTTTTCTCCTTTACCATCATCATTGCAAACTAGAAAAAATCTCCCAGATTCGACCGTTGCTGCCATTGGAGCGAATTTGTTGTGCCTTCACCGACTGTGGTCTTGCATCCCCCAACCATCTCCACCGTGGCCTTTAGTTCCCAGATTTGGATCTCCATCATGCTGCCATTAACACTGTGAGTTGGTTAGTTTTTCTTTCCTCTCCATGAGCGTCGCCCTTACCTTCCTATCTCTATCGCCGTGATCCTCCTCACCCCCTTACTCACACTGCACTTGCCACCGCTAACTTCTTCCTTCCCCTGCTCTTCCATAGCCATGGCGGTCCCCAAATATCCATGCCATCACCGCAACCTGCACTCCTTTGCTTTTGCTTCTTCTCCACTTTTGTGATTTGTGATATGGCCTACAATACCTTAGATTTAGGGATATGATTGTTTAAATGTTGGGTCAAGTGGCATTGGGCTTGCATTTTAAGTGTTTAGGCTTCGTTTTAGTCATGTTATAGTTTTTTTTAAGTTATTTTTTCCTTTTGGTCGAGCCAACATATTGGGATTTTTTTTTAATACAACGGATTAATAATTCTCCTTTTTGATAATAGGATTAATTGAGCCGTGACGGCTTATTAATTTTATATTTTAAGAATATTTTAGCTGTGACAGCTTGATATTTAAAATTACTCTTCAAAAATAAAAATGATCATTAAACTGTATTTTGGAAATAAGATTAATTGAGCCATGACAACTTATTAATTCTGTGTTCTAAAATGTTTTAGCTGTGACAGCTTGACATTCTAAATTTTTTTTACAGAACTACGTTACTTGAATTCCTCATTGCACTAAAGGATACGTAGGAATAGGCTACCCCCTGTCAAGCCAAAATTAATTTTTCTTAATTTATTTGTTAAATTGTAAATATATTTATTTTTCTTACTTCATGTGTTTGAATTGTACATATATTTATCTAAATTAATTTTTCTTAATTTATTTGTTTAAATTGTTAATATATTTGTCATTCTTTTATTGCATTTTTAAGGGGTTATTAATTAACTTGCACAACTTACTAAAGTATTGTCCAAGGACGGGTGTATTAGGGGTGCTGTAGGATTAAATTCCTACCCTTCCCAATGCATAATCGACTCCCGAACTTATATATGGTTTTTCAAAAACCATTTTTTAAGATAAAATGGGTTTTTCCATGTTTTCCCAATTTAAATAAACTTGATGGCAACTCCAATTTTCAGACACTCATTTCTCACCGTCCTCGTCACAATCCAGGTTGCAATAGATGGCAACTCCACTAGGGACCTCAGTAAAAGAGTCGGGCTTGTTATAGTTAGTTGTGCATATTAAATATAACTGTTTGATTCTTCTTCTTTTTTCTTGTTTTATTTTGTATAGTGTTTCCTTTATTTTTCTTTCACAAAAGTTTAGTGTTTCCTATATTCAATCATAATGTTTGCTTTATTTGCTAAAGCCTTAGGGTAGACGACTATTGTTATTCTGTATATATTGGTTGTTTGTATTCTATTTTGCAGGAGTTAGTGCTAGGATTGAAAGGTTTGTATGCTCCTTGCACACACCTCACAATCACTTACTTCACACACTGTGTTCTTGGCCTCTATACTCGAGCTTGTGCAAGCCAAGGATTAAGGGATTTCTCAACATTGTCATGAGGGGCTTCATGCTCACTTAATAGTTGTTGGGACACCACTCAGACTGTCATTGCTTTATGGATCAATCATATTGAAAGGGTTCATTCTTACTTATGGTTGGTTCAAAAGTCAGATCCTTGTCCTATGGATAAAGGCAATTTGGGGACCATGACTGTTAGAAGTCTAGACGTACCATAAACGTGTATGTGCATAGTTAAACTCAGCAGCCACCTGAATTAGGGTTTTTGACCATAGAATTCCCTATCCATTAAGTTTAACCCTGTTAGGACAAAGGGATCATGCTTCTTTCATCTCTTTACACTGCACTCCTCTATGCTTTACTTTTTGTTGTTTTTACATCATCACATTATATTTAACTAGCTCCTCATCCCATAATTTGACCACGCTATGCATCCTCAGGTGTTTAGGCATTCATAACATAAACCATCATTTTGTTCATTACCACATGCATTCATTTCATCATGTTTTCTTTTCTCTTATTTTTTGCATAAAAAATGATATTTTCTTTTAGTTTATTTGCCCATATAGATTTGTGCATCATCAAATCCTTAAGGAAGCATTTCAGAAGGAATCATTCAATAGAAGCATGCATTTTTTTTCTTTCCATCTTTTTAATTTTAGTCAATTATCTCATTCTCGTCCACATTGGTTTTTGATAAAGCAAAAGTCATCATTAGTTCAAAGCAAATTGAAGCAACACAAATGAACATTAGCAATGCACACAACTGGAAGAGGAACTTTAAGGTTACATACATTGCTAGTACTCATCAGATAGCATTTATAGAGGAGTAGATTCTCCCTTTGGACTTGCTATTAACTGCACCTCGACTTACAGGGTGATATACCCATAAGCAGAGGTGCAGGGCATCCTTATTTGTGTGAAGAGCTTTTGATTCTCTTTTCATTTTACAAAAGATTTTTCTTTTTCTAAAAATTTTTTTTTGGGTGTTTTTGACTTTTTTTTCTACACAGATCTATAACCATTGGGCGACCAAGGAAAATAGAAATCGATCAAACTTAGGTTAATAACACCAGAGCTCGGACCAAGATGGCAAGTGGTAATGGTGAATCAGGGAGGACCAACCTAACTGTAGCTACTTCTGAACTAAAAAGAAATATAAGCATGGAGGTTGACAAAATGAGGGGGCAATTGAATGTGATGACGGATACTCAGGCCGAGATGGAAGAAATGATATGGGCTATGAAGGAGTCATTCGATTCATTAGGAGCTAATCAAAACTAAGACAGACTGGGTATGCCAGTAAGTGTACAATCAAGTGCTGCAACGATAACCATCCCTGTGGTATCAGATGCATCTCTAAATGTTACACAATGGATAAATGACACAGGAGGAACATTATGTAATCCTCATGAACAACCAGGCTATCATTCCATAGAGAAAGCACATGTTGAGGGACACATGCATGCTGTAATGCCCGGGGATGAGGGCAGGGAGTGATCATCGATGCAAAAGAAGGCATGGACAAGGAGCGACTCCTCACAAGGCCCTCTAAGCGGAGGGGTACATGAATGAACCGATTACACACCCGAATGAGAGGGATCCTGAGACTATATAGGTATGAGACTATGCAGTTGAGGAGGGCTTATATGAATTGATTTGTACTACCTATACCAACAACATGCATCATCTTTTCCGTAGCCCAAACTGAAAGAACTCCACAGTTAAGCGTGCTTGACTTGGAGCAATTTTGGGATGGGTGACCTCCTAGGAAGCGTGTGAGTAAGGACAAGGCATGCTAAAAATACCCATATTAGTTTGTGGGGACAATCGTCAATCCATAAAGCAGCAGGGGATGTTACAAATGGTATCATAGCCTACACCTCTCCCAATACGGTGTGATTTGGGGACGAACCAAGCAAAAGCTCGTGGGCATGTAACGCCCAGGGACGAGGGAGAGGAGTGATCGCCAGTGCAAAAGAAGGCATGGACAAGGAGCAGCTCCTCACAAGGCCCTCTAAGCGGAACGATACATGAATAAACCGATTACACACTCGAATGAGAAGGATCCTGAGACTGTACTGGTATGGGACAATACAGTTGAGGAAGGCTTATATGAATTGATTTGTATTACCTATACGAACAAGATGCATCTTCTTTTCTGTAGCCCAAACTAAAAGAACTCCATAGTTAAGCGTGCTTGTCTTGGAGAAATTTTGGAATGGGTGACCTCCTGGGAAGTTTTCCTAGGAAGCGTGTGAGTGAGGACAAAGCATGCTGAAAAGACTCGTGTTGGTTTGTGGGGACAATCGTCAATCCATAAAGCAGCAGGGGATATTACACATGCTACCCCTATTTTGGAGCAACCTCGTGTCATTGTCTAAAAACAATTATCTTCCTCGGGGAATAATCACGCATAGTCAAAAAAGGATAAGTTAAGAGAGGAATGGATGGAGAAAATTCCAGAGCAAATTAAGGCTATTCAAAGACCTAGCACTTATGGTTATATGGAGACCGAGCAACTTTGCCCTCCTATTAACACAATGGTTCCTAAAGACTTCAAGATTCCTGACTTCTCAAAGTATGATGGGATATGTAATCCTCTATTTCACTTGAAGAGTTATTGTACCAAGATGGTGATATGGTCAAAGGATGAAAAGTTTCTTATCAGCATTTTCCATGAAAGCCTAACTAGACCTGCCTTAGAATGGTACATTTAACTAGACCATTCAAAGATTTCTAGTTGGAGAGAATTGGCTGACCAATTCATAAGCCAGTACAAGTTCAACATAGAAGGGGCACCTACTAGAAAGCAGCTAAGCATGATACAAAAAAAGAAAGATGAATCTTTTATGCAATATGCATAAAGGTGGAGAGCCCTAGTTACTCAAGTTCAACCGCCACTTATCCCCATTGAAATGTGTTGATACGTACTAGGGACCTTGGAATCTCCCTATATTGGGGCAATGGTAGGAGTAGTATACAAAGACTTCTCCGATTTGATAACTGCTGGAGAGAGGATTGAGAATTTGGCTAAAGCTAGCAAGCTTCCAATGAATAATGAAGACACTTGAAAAGGAGTCCTGCCTAAGAGGAAAGAGACAAATAAATTATGTGCAAGGTCATTAACCTTTCATCCTGAGATATGCATCAACACATCCGAGATCTTAAACACCACTATACCAAAATCCCATCCCTCCTCACTCACCTTTCCAATCCATATTAGTCGCAAATTCCTAACCTCAAGTCAACAATGTTCACATACATCCATATCAACCATCTCGCCCAACCTACAGCTGTAAGCCAATAGAACCTCCCCAAAACTACTCAAACATCGCACCACCACAACCAAATTCCCAAAATCAAAACTGCAACGGATTCCCAAACCTATCACCTTTTCAAAAATTAGCTATTTCAAATGCTGACCTTTTTCAATGATTGTTTGAGGCTCATCTAATCTCACCATACCCTGTGCACCCATTAGAACTGTAACACCCTAATAGAACCCCACTGTGCTTAAGTTCACATTTGGATTCTATTAGTTGTCACTTATGCCTTGTATTAATTTTCTTTTGAAATTAACTTAGAAAAATAATGGAAGTTTTTTTTTTCTTTAAATAAATTAATTTTTTTGAAAACTTAAGCCTGTAAAGAGAAGTGAAATACATAGCGCTTTTATAGATAATAATCAAGTTACATTGCGCACTTAATTAAATAAGCGGAATAAAAGACTAAGTGTAGAACAATTATCACATAAACTGGAATATAATCACTTAATACATAAGTCACAACAGGGCATATATCATACTGATAAGTTATTACAAATAACAATATAAGTTCTACTATTACTAATTGTTTCTCACAAACTATAATGTAACTAAAGCTCGGAATGCTCCTACTTGAACGGTTTGAAATCTTCACGTGCTACCTCCTTCCTCAGCTACGGCCTCGTTGCTTTAGGTGGACACATCTGTCTCTGGTAACGACAACGGAAAATAAACATAGGAGTGAGAAATACATGATTTCTCAGTAGGAGTTCCTACTTGTACTAAAAGTGTCATCGTTGTCGTCCCAAATACTTCGGGTTTATTATAAAAGGTGAACAAGTAAGGATTCAATTATCAAACTTTCACAAACGTGATTAGTCAAGTGCAGTTACTTTTAAACTAATCTTGAACATTAGCGTAAATATTCATTCAAGATTTCATCAAGCATACATATAAGCATATCATGTAAAACCACTAATAAGCAGTAATCATTTAGGAGCTGCATGCATTTCATGATTACTCATCCTCAACATTCACTTGTTTAGTGATCATCATCTTTCAATTATTTCATCAACATATTTCTTAATTACTCACGGGATGAATGCATCAATGCCTTAGACCACCCTAAAAGGGTAATGAGCTCATACCATGGCCGTCGCCATAACCTTTTGGTTTTCTTTCCGTTGCCATGATCTCAACGGTTTAGGGGGTTAAGCCGTGAGTTTAGCTCAAGTCCACTTTTCCAGACTTTCATTGCTACTTTTTCAAACTTTACTTTTATTATTTCTTTTGGAAAATGAATGTATGCATATTATCATGTAATCACAATAAACCCTGGGCAATCAATCATTCATCCTCATCATTTCATAATTCATCACCATACATTCACATTACTATAAATCACTTCATAAAACATGGACAATATCATGTAAATCTCATAGTAAACACTTTCATAGATAATTCATATTAACTGACCAAAGTTATCAAGTTGAGTTCCTAGTGTTCGTAAGAGGTAATGGATGTCTTAGTATTATCTTTTTCTCTTAGTGTTCTTTGTACTCTTAGCATTCCATTAATACATTAATGCACTTCAAAATATTATTATAGGTTCCTTATATATTTTTATTATGACTTTCATATAACTCTTGAAGATTATTATTCTACTTAAATTCTTAAAATTCTCTCTTTACAAGACTTAATTCTTTTATTTATAGTTTTGACATCTTTTAGAAGAAAGTTTATAATTCTCTGTATACTTGTTATCTCAGCTTAGTAAAGGTAGTTCCAAATTCCTAACTCATCAAATTTTAGCATTTACATCTTTGGAATAGTGTAAATCAACTGTAAACCATGCATAGGAGGGTTCCCAGGAAAGAGAGGTGGGTCACAATGGACATGCTTAAATACCAAGTCTTTCCTTAGCCAGAACCTTTCCAAACTGCACTTTCACAGTACACTATCCCGAAATTTATTTCTCATTCTGTATTTACGTTGTACAAAGATTTATACATAACATACATGGGTGTATTCCTATATGTGTTAGCTCTCCAAAAAAGTTGAAATCAGTCCATTTGCATTTTTCTAGAGTGAGTTACATCTATTTTACTACTACAAGGTCAGATTTAAAGTTTCAGTCTTAGGCTCTACTTTAAAAATTTATATCTTGAGCTAGAAAACTCCGTTTTAGGTGATTATTTTTGGAGAGTGTTCTATAATGAGTCTAGTTTATAGTAAAATTATTTTAATTTCGAGATACTTAATATTTTATGAAAAGTAGCTTTCGAAGTACCTGCTGTCAGAAACAACTAGAATTTCCAGCACCTACCATTTTCATGTCTTAAGTTACCTTTATTAAATCAGGTTTCACATACAATCTTTTCAAGTTATATTTGAGTTTGATAACATCATAAAGGTACTCATAACAAAATAGAACATGTCATATTTCTAAAAATATATTTTTCAAATAATCATTTAAAACTTTTGACAATAACTCAAACTTGAGGCATTCTATCAAGGTTAGAAGCCAACAATGCTTGAACAATTAAAGATGAAGCTCCTACCTCTTGTGTAGGGTCTAAAAAGGGTCTTTCTCTTCTTCCTTAAGCTTCGAACAAGAGTCTTTGGAGTGGATGACCCTCCTTGAATCTTGGCTCTAGAACTTGAATGCTTAAGAAAATATTTCTCACTAGAGTTAAAGATTGTAACTCTTGTGAGGGCTAGTGAAAGTTTGGACTTAGGATTGAAGTGTTTGGATGAAGTTTAGAGGATCAAGAGAAGTTTTTGAAGAACATAAGAAGAATGATAGAATAAGAAAGAAAGAACACTTAGGGATTTTCTGAATTGAAGAGAGTTTGAGGAGTATTTATAGTGGAAAGATTAGAGAAAAAAAACAGAAGATGGAAAGCACTTGGAGCATGATTTATGGAAACATGTTTGCACAAATATGTAACGCCCGGGGACGAGGACGAGGAGTGATCGCCGGTGCAAAGAGGGCACGGACAAGGAGCGGCTCCTCGCAAGGTCCTCTAAGCGGAGGGGTACATGAATGAACCGATTACACACCCGAATGAGAGGGATCCTGAGACTGTATAGGTATGGGACTATACAGTTGAGGAGGGCTTATATGAATTGATTCGCACTACCTATACCAACAAGATGCATCTTCTTTTCGGTAGCCTAAACTGAAAGAACTCCATAGTTAAGTGTGCTTGACCTGGGGTAATTTTGGGATGGGTGACCTCCTGGGAAGTTTTCCCAGGAAGCGTGCGAGTGAGGACAAAGCATGCTGAAAAGACCCGTGTTGGTTTGTGGGGACAGTCGTCAATCCATAAAGCAGCAGGGGATGTTACAAGAACCACCATTTCCAGCATGGTACAATCCGAATCTAACTTGCAAATATCATCTGGATGTTGTGGGACATTTAGTTGAGGATTGTGAAGGCTTCAAGACGGCAATGAGAAGGCTAATTGCCTGTGGGAGATTGGATCTTCAAGAAGATCGAAAGCTAGATATTGTTAATAATCCGATCCCAAATCACAAAGGAGGATGCCATGTAAATGCCTTGGAAATAGAGGAACTGTTGGTCAAGAAGGTTTTGAGTCTCCAAACACCGATGGAGAAAATGTTTAATGCTTTGAAGAAACCTAATTATAACATCACAGCACCTGCTTCTATGATGAAAAAAGAAGAGAAATATGATATGGAATCAAGATGTGCATACCACTGTGGAAGTCTTGGACATGATATTGAGAATTGTTAGGATTTCAAAGTTCATGTACAAAAACTACTCACTTTAGGTGCAATACAAGCAAAAAAGAAGCAAAATTCCATTGCAAAGGTGAATGTGATTGAGCATTTTGTGCTCCAAGTGCCTCTACTTAATCAAGCCTCTAAACTAGATAAAGTAGTGATCAACGTGAAAAAACCAACACCCTTCAGTTATGAGGACACACGTGATGTACCTTGGAACTATGGGACTGAAATGGAGATGAAAGGAGATATAGGAGAAACCTCAAATACCCAAGCAAATGAAGTGGTGAACAACATAATGGAAGTATGAGGAATAACTCGAAGTGGAAGATATTATGGCCTAGGGAAATTGGAAAATGAAAGCTTACTGATGAAAGGAATGTCAGAAAGGACTTAAACCTTGGAAGGAAGGAAAAAGAAGATTATAAAGCAAAGTGAATGTGATATCCTAGAGCAATTGAAGAAGACTCCTGCTAGAATATCCCTTTTGTCATTAATCTTGTCATATGAATCCCATCAAAAGGCATTGATGAAGGTTTTGAAGGAAGCTTATATCAAACTCAACGTCTCATTAGAGAACATGGTGAATATGGTGGATTTGGTTAAGCGTGTAAGCATGATCACATTCTCAAATGAGGAAATTATGTCACGATCTTACCCACGGACATTGTACATAACCCTCAAATGTAAAGATCATATAGTACCCAAAGTCTTTATCGATGGAGGGTCTGGGTTAAACACCTTACCAGTGTCAACTTTAAATCACTTATCAATGAGCAAGGATGATGTATCACCACAAGTGATGATTGTAAAAGCTTTCGATAGGGCTAAGAAAAGCATCCTTGGAGAAGTGGTATTGCCATTGGAGATTGGCTCAAGTAAGTTTGTGTTGTTATTCCAAATAATGGAGATTGAATCAGATTACAATATACTGCTAGGGAGGCCATGGATTAATGATGTTGGTATTGTCCCCTCAACCTTGCATCAAAAGGTTAAATACATTAAGAATGGGTTAGTCATTACAATCCATGGGGAGAAGGATATCATAGTATCCAAGCCAGTTACATTGCCATACATCTAAAATGTGGAGCTAATGGAAAGCTGTTTATGGCACAGTCTAGAGGCAGTAAATCTAGAGCATGATCGGAACAAATCCCCAATGCAAAATTAGGTGGTGGCTCATATTATGGCTAAGAATGGATATCTGCATGGTAAAGCACTAGAATTGCAATTATAGGGAATCAAAACACCTATGCCAATTTTTGAGAATTCCAACTGATTCAGTTTAGGATATGAGGCATCATTGGAAGATCAGATGAAGACCATGGCCCTTGACCAGAAGAAACAGAAGGGGAAAATGAAGCAAAACCCTCACTTAAAGGAGACATTTCCTTGCCCGGCTAAAGTGATCATATACGAAAAAATATGCTTCCTTTGCTATTATCCTACCATCAATATAGTAGATGCTGAGGAGTTAGAAGGATCCAACAATGCTCATGATGACAATAATGATAAGATACTGATGAACTAGACATTCGAATCAGTGATTGATGTTGTTGCTTCAAAGTAATTATTTGGGTTGTATTAATAAAGATTGTTTATGCTACTCGAAGACATCATCTAAATGAGCTTGCATGATTTTTCAATAATCTTTCTTTATATCTTCCATTTGCCTTGTTTCTATTTGTTTTTTCTTTTCTTTTATTTCTTTCCTTTTCCATTCTCAGCACATTAATTTGTGATTCTTCCATACTATTTGCATTTTATCTCCGATTTATTTTCTTTTTCCAACCCAATACAATTGCTTTCTATAACATCCCCAAATTTATAACTAAGATAAATATTAATCTTAATTATCGATAGCAAAACCAAGAGAATCTAGACAAATGTTATGAAACACAACAAATAGACTACTTAAGTATGTCTAGAGAAAAATGCAAAGAATTACGAAAATACCATCACTTAGTGGAAATTACGAAAATGCCATCACTTAGTGGAAATTACGAAAATGCCCTTGCTATGTAAAGGAAATTACCAAACTACCCTTGCCTTATTAAATGACGAAGATACCCTTACTCTATGAATGGAATTACAAGAATACCACTATCATTGTCTAATTACAAAAATATCCTTGTCTTAGTTAAAGAAATTACTACAATGCCATTTGCACAAATCCCTACACTTGTCTTTAGACAAGAATGAATCTAAGCCATTGGATTAAGATGATAACACAATAATTTAACCACATATATCATACACATATCTGAATCACATACATGCACTAAAGGTTAGAAAATCTCCACTAACATGTTTGCACAAAACATGGAAACATGTTTGCACAAAACATGGAGCATTTTCATCCAACATGTTTGCATAAAACATGGAAACATGTTTGCACAAAACAAGGAGCATTTTCATCCCAAAAATCAGCCAACATGTTTCCATAAATCATGCTCCAAGTGCTTTCCTTCTTCTGTTTTTTTCTCTAATCTTTCCACTATAAATACTCCTCAAACTCTCTTCAATTCAGAAACTCCCTAAGTGTTCTTTCTTTCTTATTCTATCATTCTTCTTATGTTCTTCAAAGACTTCTCTTGATCCTCTAAACTTCATCCAAACACTTAAATCCTAAGTTCAAACTTTCACTAGCCCTCACAAGAGTTACAATCTTTAACTCTAGTGAGAAATATTTTCTTAAGCACTTAAGTTCTAGAGCCAATATTCAAAGAGGGTCATCCACTCCAAAGACTCTTGTTCAAAGCTTAAGGAAGAAGAGAAGGACCCTTTTTAGACCCTACACAAGAGGTAGGAGTTTCTTCTTTATTTGTTCAAGTATTGTTGGCTTCTAACTTTGCTCATGGATAGAATGCCTCAAACTTGAGTTATTGTCAAAAGTTTTGAATAATTATATTTTTAGAAAACACAACATGTTCTATTCTGCTATGAGTACTTTTATGATGTTATCAAACTCAAATATAACTTAAAAGATTGTATGTGAAACTTGAGTTAATAAAGATAACTTAAGACATGAACATGGCAGGTGCTGGAATTTCTAGTTATTTCTGGCAGTAGTTACTTCGAAAATTAGTGTTCATAAAATATGAAGGATCTTGAAATGAAAATATTTTTATTATAAATTAGACTCATTGTAGAACACTCTCCAAAAAGAATTGCCTAAAACGGAGTTTCCTAGCCGAAGATATAAATTTTTAAAGTAGAGCCTAAGACTGAAACTCTTAATCTGACCTTGTAGTAGTAAAATAGGTGTAACTCACTCTAGAAAAATGCAAATGGACTGATTTCAACTTTGTGGAAAAGCTAACACATCTACAAACACACTTATGTATGCTATGCATAAATTTGTACACCACAAAAATACAGAATGAGATATAATTTCGGGACAGTGTGCTGAGAAAGTCTTGAAGGTAGCGTGATACTGTGAGAGTGCAATTTGGAAAGGTTCTGGCTAAGGAAAGACTTGATATTTAAGCGTGTCCATTGTGACCCACCTCTCTTTCCTGGGAATCCTACTATGCACAATTTACAGTTGATTTACACTAATCTAAGATGATAGTGCTACAAATTTTATTCTAAAAGATGTCAGAACTCTAAATAAAAGATTCAAGTCTTGTAAAGAGATAATTTTAAGGATTTAAGTAGAATAATAATCTTCAGGAGATATATATAAAAGTCATAATAAAAATATATAAAGAACCTCTAAAAATATCTTAAAGGGTATTAATGTATTAATGGAAATACTAGAGTACAAAGAAGACTAAGAGAAAAAGATAATACCAAGATATTCATAACCTATTAGGAACACTAGAGACCTAACTTGATAACTTTGGTTGCTTAATATGAATTATCTATGAGAATGTTTACTATGAGATTTACATGATATTGTCTATGTTACATGAAGTGATATACAGAAATGTGAATGTATTGATGAGATATGAAATGATAATGATAAAATGATTTACTGTGCCATGATTTATTAATGTGCATACATTCATGTTTCAAATGAAATAATAAATAGACCAACTCACTGCTTAATTGTCTTTGAGGATTAAGGTATTGATGATTTCACTCAGTGAGAATAAAAGAAAAACCTGAAAAAGTAGCAATGATAGTCTGGAAAAGTGGACTTGAGCTAAACTCACGGCTTAACCCCCTAAACCGTTGAGATCATGGCAACGGAAAGAAAACCAAAAGGTTGTGGCGACGGCCACGGTATGAGCTCATTGCCCTTTTAGGGTGGTCTAAGGCATTGATGCATTCATCCCGTGAGTAATTAAGAAATATGTTGATGAAATAAATGAAAGATGATGATCACTAAACAAGTGAATGTTGAGGATAAGTAATCATGAAATGCATGCAGCTCCTAAATGATTATTGCTTATTAGTGGTTTTACATGATATGCTTATATGTATGCTTGATGAAATACTGAATGGATATTTCTGCTAATTTTCAAGATTAGTTTAAAAGTAACTGCACTTCGGCTAATCACGTTTGTGAAAGTTTGATAATTGAATCCTTACATGTTCACCTTTTTATAATAAACCCAAAGTGACTGGGACGACAACGATGACACTTTTAGTACAAGTAGGAACTCCTACTGAGAAATCATGTATTTCTCACTCCTATGTTTATTTTCCGTTGTCGTTACCAGAGACAGACGTGTCCACCTAAAGCAACGAAGCTGTAGCTGAGGAAGGAGGTAGCACGTGAAGATTTCAAACCCTTTAAGTAGGAGCATTCCGAGCTTTAGTTACATTATAGTTTGTGAGAAACAATTAGTAATAGTAGAACTTATATTGTTATTTGTAATAACTTATCAGTATGATATATGCCCTGTTGTGACTTATGTATTAAGTGATTATATTCCAGTTTATGTGATAATAGTTCTACACTTAGTCTCTTATTCCGCTTATTTAATTAAGTGCGCAATGTAACTTGATTATTATCTATAAAAGCGCTATGTATTTCACTTCTCGTTACAGGCTTAAGTTTTCAAAAATATTAATTTATTTAAATAAAAAAAAAACTTCCACTATTTTTCTATGTTAATTTCAAAAGAAAATAAATGCAAGGCATAAGTGACAACTAATAGAATCCAAATGTGAACTTAAGCACAGTGGGGTTCTATTTGGGTGTTACACTTTCTAGGGATTTAAAAATTTTGCCACATGAAAGCAATCTTGGAGGCTTATCAATTGATTCTCTTGTTGCATTTGATTTGTGAAAAATCATGAATTTGATGAGGATAAAGATATTATTGGGCAATTTTCAAGCCTATTGGAATATTCTAAAAAAGAAATTGGTCTAGACAATGATGTGGTTGCATTCGTCAACATGGGCACAAAAGAAGAGAAAAAGAAGCTGAAAATAGTGGACAATCCAGAATGCACAGAAATTATTGCATTGTTTGAAGAATACCTAGATGTCTTTGCATGGTCCTACTGTGATATGTCAGGATTAGATCCAGAGATCATGTAATATAAGATCCCTCTATATCCAGGAATTGAACCAAAAAAGCAAAAGTTGAGAACGATGTGGCATGGCATGTCTTTAAAAATAAAAGAAGTGACTAAACAGCTATATGCTGGATTTTTGGGGTCTCAAGACATTCTGAATAGGTGGCCAACATTGTGCCTGTGCCTAAAAAGGATGGAAAAGTTAGAATGTGTGTGGACTACTGGGATTTAAACAAAGCTAGTCCAAAAGATGATTTTCCTCTCGCTCACATTGACGTCCTTATTGATAATACTGCAAAAAATCACTATTTTCATTTATGGATGGCTATTCAGGGTATAATCAGATTCTTATGGATGCTAATGATAAAGGAAAGACTACTTTCATAACTCCTTAGGGAACATTTTGCTACACAATCATGTCATTCAGATTGAAGAATGCCGGTGCTATATTCATGATATGATGCATAAGGAGATTGAAGTGTATATAGATGACATGGTCGCTAAGTCTAAAAAGGGAGAAAGTCATGTGGCAGTCTTGCAAAAACTGTTTAAAAGGCTCAAAAAATATAAGTTGCAGTTGAACCGGAATAAATGCATCTTTGGAGCTTCTATGGGGAAATCACTTGGCTTCGTTGCTAGTAGAGAAAGAACAAAAGTGGACACAGATAATGTGAAAGTGATACAAGATATGCCAGCTTCCCAAACTGAACAGGAAGTTAGAAGTTTTCTAGGGAAGCTCAACTACATTGCTAGATTCATTGCTAATTTGACTAGTACTTGCAAGCCTATATTCAAGCTACTGGGAAGACATTAACCTAAAGAGTGGAATGAAGAATGCCAAGAAGCTTTTGATAAAATAAATGTTTACTTAATGAAGTCTCCCATTTTGACCCCACCTACACCGGGTCTTCCTTTAATATTGTACATTACTGTGTTACCAACATCAATGGGGGCAATGTTAGGACAGTATGATGAGTCCAGAAAGAAAGAGCGGGCAATTTATTATTTGGGTGTAACAGTCTAACTTTTAACCTAATACACTTGAGTTGCATTTCTGTTAATTATTAGTTGTTCTGCCTTTGTTTCAGAAGTTAACTTATTCTTCTTTAAAATATGAGTAATAAAAATATGACTAAAATTTTTCTTGAACTTTAAAACCAAAATACGAGCCACGTGTCTATGTAGATATTGGTTAATACATGCATAATAGTAGCAAATCACATAAACCTCGTTATAATGTATACAAAAGCCATAGCATAACATGACACATAACAAATTAACATATCATATCCATAACATGTAACATCCTAATTTTTAACCCAATATTTCTAGAACGTATTTAGGTTAACCATTAGTTTATTACTTTTTAGTTTCATTCTTTCTTTAAAATACTTAGCAAAAAATAGGGTAAATTTTTCTTTTTGAAACTTGAAAACAAAACATGAGTCACGCTTGCTATTCTAGAACGAGTATTAAGTATAAACAAGATAAACAAGAAAGCATATCATATATGCACACATTCCAAAACAAAACAGTCATTATCATAAAATACCCTTGCATTACATAACTTAGTTCATAGTACAATAGATAAATGGAGTCACTCCCATACAAGATGGGCTGAGCTTGCAATACAACAGAAATCAAGATAGCAAATACAAAGAAATAGAAAATACAAAGGAACCCATGCCTACCTAGTGCACTTAAGATGGATAACCTCTAAAACAAAAGGAGGTTATCCTACGCTAATGATGGTGTGTGCACTAAAGACCCTCCAAAAATCTACTGCTACTGACCCTGGAAGGGAGGAACATAATCAATCCATGGACAAAGTATGTCGGGAGTGGGTACACGAACGACAGGTGCAGTGGTGTGCATGCGATAAATCCTCTCGCTAGGTGTGCGTGCACGCTCGAAGACCATATCATCGCCATATGGGGATGTTTGAGAGAAACTGTAATTATGTACAGGATGTGCAAATGGGCACCCTATGAGCATGAAGACTTTAACAGCACAGCGCCCCTCAAAATGGTATGACTGCAGGGTCATAGTGGACCTCCCATGTGGGGGTGTCGATAAACAAAACGAACGTCACCATCCTAATCTGAAGACGTGACGGAAAAGAAAGAGAGATAAAGGGGGTGAGAATCTTGATAAAGAATCTCAGTAGGGGAAACCTTCTATCCTAGTGTCATCGTCTACGTCCCCAAGAACCTCGGGTTTGTTACAAAAGGTGAGCATGCATAGAGTCCATTTTTAGGTTTTCAAAATATAATTATCCAAGGTCCATTCATTTTAGAATGAGTCTTAATGTCATGTATGAAACATAGCAAAGCATGAATGCATGGTAATACATTATGCAAATAATCGACAGAACACAACATCAAGAAACATCAACATATAAGTGGCATATAACTTCTCATATAAAATTCTTTCTTTTCTCATAATTGTGTAACATTAAAACATCATATTTCTTTCTCATACTTGAACTCTTAAGTTCTTTTTCTCAAAGACCACCTTCTTATCCTGTTCACCAAAAGTCCAACCAACATGTCGCCCCGGCGATTTTATTCTATTCACCAAACTCCATCTCACCTAATCGCCTAGGAATGAGCTCAATCCTAACTAGTCGTCACTAGATTTATCATGGGGAAAAATAGAGGGGGTAACTTATCACTAGTTTCCAACTTATCCCAGATAAATATAAATATATCCTGACTCCCAGAGTGTGGGTTAGGGCTTAAAGGTCACCTAATACACTGACTCTCATAGTGCATCTAGAGTGCAGATTAGGGACTTAAGGATCATCTAATACATTGACTCCTAGAGTGCGGGCTAGGGTTATTTCTTTCTTCGAAATGCATCTATGGCACCCAGTGCATAGTAAATTTGTCCACTTTGGCAGGCTGCATCTACCATACCCTCACGGTTTTGTTATCTCCTTACTGAGATAGGAGAAATGCATCTCGGTGTGTTATGCAAGAATTCATCATGAACACATGCCCTCAATTATCATCGTGGAACTTCATTCAATATATATCATGCTCATCATACCACCTGCATCATCACATCATACTTAAATCAATCAACTTATTGCATCAAAGAACCTATGGTGTCTTATGCTTTGACTCTTAGGGTTTTAAACTCGAAATCCAAGTTCTCTAGTACTTGATTCTAACTTCTTAGGTACCTATAGGCTCACAACTAATTATTCTCACTAACTATCATGATCATAGCCTATTCTAAACACCATTAGTGCAGAATCTATATTTTTACGATTACGGATACCTAAGAGTCACAACTTTTACCCTTTCTAAGTTCGGTTTTCTCCCAAAGTACCAAGATCAATTCCTAAACCGATTATGAGTAATTCCTACACATTTATACTAATTATACAACATGATTACTGCCTCTATAGGTTGCTGGACAGAAACAGTATTATTTGTGTTCTAAGTGTTCTAGAATTCTTATTTTCAATCTTTTCTAGTTACTAACTTATCTTAGCTTTCTCAAATTAATTCTAACATCAATTATACATGAATAAACACATTCTAACATAATAAAATCATCATCATACAGTAAGCAAAATAATTGGCAGAACCATGAACATCATCATCATATCATGCATAGAATCACATAAAATTTCATCTTAAGTACACATAAATTACTAGTTTTCTCTTGGAACCTTTTTTGAACCTAAACTATTTTAGAAACTATTTTATTTCATTAAATCATAAAAATATGAGCAGTAGCTGATTTGTTTTAGTTCTAGCTGAGATTTAGAACATAAAAACATCTTTATATCATATGCTAAGCTCATCTAAACTTAAGAAAATTCTTAAATCATAGCTGTTGGTCCTTGTGACTAGATGAAACCCATGCTAAGCTCATCCTCATCTCATGACCGAATTCATACTCATAAAACATTTTCATTTCCAAAATTTACTTGAGATAACAAGGGATAAGTCTTTGAGCTCGAATATTTTTAGGTGATAACAAGAATATAAACATGCTATGCACTTCATTTTATCTTTATTAGAAAAGTAAAGTGAGAGCTTAAAATAAATATGAGATGCAACCCATTTTTATTTTTAAGATTAGATGATGACTTGAAAAGTAAACATGAAATGTAAAGCTTGAAATTAAGCATGATAATGCAAGTTCATTTCTTTATTCTTGAGAGTTTAGTGATGACATAGAAAAGTAAATATGCTATGCAAGGCATAAATTTAAACATGAATGCTAGTCCATTTTATATATCATTAGAGCTCATACAAGATTTTAAAGAATCACATCTCAATCCCAACCTCAATATTACCAAGATAAAGTAAGCTCTAGAGTTCTAAGCACCAGGTTCTAAAGAGACCTCATGTTTCTTGAACATCATCATCAAGCTCAAGGAAATGGATTTAAAGAAAACAAAGCTTTTTAAAGGAAAGGAAATGAAGAAACCGAAACCATAAAGCAAAGGAAATTACACCATATTCTTTATTATGTACCCAAAACCCTCACATGCTGGCCAACTTTAAGGTTGATAAGGGTAGGCTTTGGGCTTTTTGAAATTCTTGTAACTATTTTCTTAAGTTGAAATCATTAGCGAGCTAAGTAACTTAAGTAAAACTTGAAGAAAGAAAAACTCAAGCTTTAGAGGTCTCATTGAGATGAACACAAAGCCATCATCTAGAGACACTCATCATCAAGCTATCATGAGGAGTAACAAGGCCTTAAAGGATGAAAATGAAAAGGAAATAATATAGCAAAATCAAAAAGGAAAACCAAGAGAAAACCAACACTTTTTCATCTCAAACATCAAAACAAAAGAAAAGCTTTTGAAAGCAAGAACCCCTACCAAGAGTGAATATGAAAGCTTGGTCCTTGGAGTGAGAATGAAAAGCAAATATTCCTCCAAAGGGGAGAAGAGGTTTCGACCAAGCACAAAGGAAAAGGAAGGAGTTGTGTTTTATGTGAGCTTTGTGTTTGAGAATGAAAGGTTTAGTGTTTGGATGGTGGTTTGAGGTGGTTTGAGGTTGTAAGATGGTGGCTCTAGGAGGAGGATGAAGAATATGTGAGGAAGGAGCTCAAGAGTTTCTTTGAGAGAAAAAGGAAGAAAACAAGCTTAAGCTTTCAAGATAAAACTAGCAAGTGTGTAAAATGGAACCAAGGCTTCTCATGATGGGTATTTATAAAATTTGAAACATGAAGGAGTGAAAGGAGGAGGGGCTAGCCACGAGTTTCATGGAGTGGGGAAGAGAAAATATCTTCTTCAAATGTCGTTCAAGACATGGTGGAAGCATGGGCAAGTATGGTCAAAGGTATGGGTTAAGGCATGGCCTAAAGCATGGCCTTTGAGTGTTTGAAATTCAACATATGAGAAATGTGGAGGAGAGGTGGCTGGTTGCTTATCATGCCATGGGAGAGATTTGTCTCATCTAATTGTGGTTTAAGGGTGTGTTTAGGTGTATCTTTGATTAGGCTTTTGATTAGGAATTTGTAAGTGTTTAGGAAATTAAATAGGTGATTAGGGCTATGTGAGACTAGATTAGGAGGTGGTCTTGATAGATTAATGAAGTCAAACTTCATTATCTTAGAATCCAAGGCCAACATGTTTCCTTGATTTAGGGGAATAGATAAGAGAAAACACTATTCCTAAATGCTTTTCTGAAAGAAATAAGACTAGAAAAGGTTTTTGAGTTTCCTTAAGCAATTTTAGGTTCTAATCAACTTTAATAAATTATTTTGACTCTACATTAATTATGAAAATTAATTAATCTTTTTTTATTAGAGCCTAATATTGCTTAGGCTTGCTTAATTACATCATTAAGCTCAAAAACATTATGCTAGGGGCAAAATTATAATTTTGCTCAAAACCGCCTGACACCACCAGGAATTAAACAGATGTTATGAAATACATAAAAACATTATTTAAAACCATTTGGAGAAGTTTCGGGTTCAAACGGCACTTATACCTGCGTAAAAAGCTATAGGGGTATTTTGGTCATTTGGACCTGAAACTTCAAAAAACGAGATTTTCATTCCCAAAACCATTCAAAAGCCATCTAATCCCCTTCAAACATTGATTTGGCCCTTTGAGAGCTGTCGGGTCGGCTATCCTCGAATTCCGAACAAAAAATGACCTCAGGGGCATTTTGGTCATCTTCACTTGGACAGAAAAATCAGGGTGTTACATAACATAGCCATGACATCTTATGTACATAAGAGACATTCAAAGATAATAGTTCCACCAATAGGGTTTCGCATACAGTAGATCAAAAGCTAAGCATGGTTGCAACAAAACTAAACTATTTCAGGAGGCATAGCCATCGAAGGACTAGGCTAAGCACAGGTGTATGGGATGTGATAACCCTAAAGTTAATGCCCAAAAGAAAGCTATCTTTATGCTTTCGCTACGACCCTCTGATCTGGTTCATAGCATAGCTCCCACACCCGTATCTCAGGGAAAACCATGAACAGCACCATCATCCTCGTCTGGAGACGACACAGAAGAAAAGAGAGGCATGAGAAACTTATTCAAGATTCTCAATAGGGCTTCCCGACTCTAACACAAGTGTCATCATCTTCATCCCCAGCCACTTTAGTTTTCATTATGAAAGAGGTGTATATGCATAAGGTTTAGGTTTAAACTTCTCAAATCTATTTATCCGAAGTAGGTGTTTTTTAGCATGGGTCTTAATATCATGAATGCAATAAACATCTCATGTATGCATGACAATACCTCAAGAGCATGGGTAACATATAAGTCTAAAACACAACATAATTCCAGACATGTAGGAGGAAAAGCTAGAGGACTATAGTCACTTAGCACATATCACATGATTAGATGCATCAATGGGAGAATGATATAATATATGTATATGCACCTTTGCTTTACTTTATCATAACTGAACTATTAAGTTCTTTTCATAATGTCCACCCTCTCTCATGAACACCATAATCCAACCATCTCCCCTTCCCCGACGATTTTAACATAACCACCAAAACTCCACCTCACCGATCGCCTAGGATGAGCTCAACCTAACTAGCCATTGCTACATTTAACATGGGGTAATAGAGGGGGCCCATATCACTTCCTTTCTTTCTTATCATGAGTATGCAATTTCTTTGGATCACCTCTCATAACTATTAATTGCTGGAGTCTAGAGGATCATTTCCATGTATTTTTATGTCACATTAAATCTTTTGCATATACGATAGAGCTGCACATGAGCATACAATTAGGTGCATTGTCATGATAATATTTCAAGCTCATGATTTCACAATTTTTCTAAGTTCACAAATTTGGCGAAAATTCGGTAGCATAATGGTTGAAAATGGAATTTCCCAAATTTGCTACATGCTATAAAATTCATCAATATGCATTTAAAACATCTCAATCATATTTGCAATTCATCATACAATGATTCACATAAGCATTGCCATTATCAACATTTCATTGAAAAGTAAACATGCTCCTACCCAGTATGCCAGAATCAAGGACCGAACTCAGCTAATGCATATAAAATGCTCATCAATACATATATATACATAGGCAATGTATTAAAGATCATCATAAGACATTTATCACGTGATTATTCCCAAGTTGTCAGAAATTATGCTATAGTCCTATACAGGTTAAAACTACAACCTAGCTTAACCTGATTTCCGTAATTGTGCTTTTAGGCATCTAAGGGACCCACCACAATGATTTCCACCAACTTTTAACCCCATAAATATTTTCAATGTTGCTGGACAAGTTTGGGTAGTGTTTAAAAAAAAGACCGTTTTGGGGTTCTAGAAATCGCGTATTTGACCCTTTCTAGTTACCGATTTTTCCTAAAAAGCCAAAATTAATTCTTACCACCACTAATGGAAACTTTTACACTTGAAATCAGTTTCAAACAGAATTCTTATCAAAATAAAGTTACCAAGGCAGTAGATGTAAAATCTCAATTTTTAGAAGTCTCAAAAACACGTTTTCGATTTCTTTCTAGTTTCTAGTTTTCCTCAAGATAGATCCTTGCAACAACTACTAGTGATTAATACACATTTAGATCATTCTAAACAACATTTTACAGATTTTAAATAAGTGGGGCAGTAGCAAAAATCCATTTCCTAAAAGTACCCAAAAAGTGTTTCTTTAACCTGTTCTTGTTACTAGTTTATCCTAGGTTGCCAAAAATAATTTAATACCAATTTTTTCACTCTCTAACCCTTCCATTCTGCATCAAACAGAAAAGAAAATACCAAAACAGTAGCCAAAAGTTTGAGTTCTAAAGACATAAAATCACATTTTTGCTTTTCTTTGTAGCAAGATTTCTAGAATAACATTTTAAAAGTCCTAAGACATAGAGGTTGAGTCATAAAACCAAATAAAACTCATCTCAGACCTCAATATTTTGTCATGGCCAAAATGCACATGCATTGAGTGTAGTCATGATTTAAAATTTTATTCTAGATCCAAGGACAAGTTTTTGAGCTTTAAGATCTTAGGTGACAACTTGGAATTAAACATGTTATGCATCATATTTTTATCTTCAAGATTTAAAGGTGATAGCTCAAAAGTAAATATGCTATGCAATCCCATTTTTATCTTCAAGATTAAGGTGATAGCACAAAAGTAAACATGCTATGCAACTTATTTTTATCTTCGAGGTTAAGGTGATGACATCAAAAGTAAATATGCTATGCACTTCATTTTTATCTTCAAGCTTTAGGGTGATGGCTCAAAATATAAACATGCTATGCAAACTCATCCTTATCTTTAGATTTAGGTGATATCATAAAAGTAAATATGAATGCAAGCTCATTTTACATGTTGTTCACTTAAAGCTCAAAAACCTTACAAGATTAGTTTCTTGCTCCTAGTAGATCTTAAACATTAGTGAGCTTTAGAGTTCATCTACACCATGGTTCCAAGAACCTTATCTCTTGGACTCATTATCAAGCTCAAAACAAAGAACAAAGAGAAGAAAATAACCAACAACATTTCATTTATATGTTTTTCTTTGAAACTGAAAATGAAAGAAAATAAGAGATGAAAACTGAAAAAGCAATAAACCAAGAAGATCAATCTCTTAGGCTTTAGAGATCTTGAGGTTGGTGATGTCAAACCACCATCAAAGATACTCATCATCAAGCTATGATCTAAACTCATACCAACAACAAAAATTGAAATCTAAGAGGAAAAAAGAGACGAGGCCGAAAATAAAATGAAACTAAGGAACCAAGCCTTTGGCTTTAAAGGCCTCAAACAAGGTGATGTCAAAGACCATAACCAAGAGCTCTCATCATCAAGCCATGGTTCCAATACTTTATTTACAACCAAGAACTGTAAACATAGAGAAAAGAGGACCAAAAATCGAAAAATATACATCAAGAGGAGGAGATCCAAATCGAAACATAAAGAAAGGAAAACCAAAAGAACTTGTTCAACCAACCAACAATGAATTCGAAAATAAAGCAAAGAAAAGTAAAGGAACTCAAAACAAAACCCTACCAAGGATGTTGTCTTTGATGGAAGGAAGAAAGCTTGGTTCTTGTGGGTTAAAATGAGAAGACAAAAATCTTCTCTTGGAGGCTATATGAGGTTTTGGCCAAGGGAGGAAGAAAGGAAGGAGATGGTTTTCTTGTGAGGTTAAGCTTGGGGGTGGAAAGGTTGTGTATTTAGGAGGTGGTGTAGTGGTTCAAGGTTGTTTGTAGTGGTGGTTCTCTCTTGAAAGTGGAGGAGAAGGAAGAACTCAAGTTGAGAGAAAATATGAGACCTTTTTTGGTAACAAGTTCTCCAAAAAAAAAAAAAAAAAGCTAGTGGTAACAATGAGAGTTTCACTAGGTTTGAGTGTGTTTGTATGTTGTAAAAATAAAATATGAGTGAAAATTGGAGGGGGGGGGGGGGGGGAGTGGCTGCCGGCCATATGGGGCTTTGGGGGGAAATTTTCATTTCATTTTGGGTGTGTTAATTAGGTCTTAGGGTAATTTTAATTAGGGAACATAGTTAAAGACTTGTGTTTTGGTGTTAAGGGTTGTAATTGTGTGATTAGAGTCCTCAAGACATGATTAGAAGTTGTCATACACACTTAGTTTGAATTGAACTTGTTTAGTTTGAAATTCAAACTCCAACAAGGTTCCTAATTTTAAGGAGCATGAAAGAGAAAATACTATTTGGTGATAACATGACATAAAGTCTTGGATGCTCTTTGACTAAGAATGAAATTTGAAATTCCTTAAGTACTTTTAGGCCCTAAACAATCTTAATTAATTATTTTGACTCAAGATTAATAATTAAAATTAAATTACCTTTAATTAGAGCCCAATATTGCTTATGTTTCCTTAATCATTTTTTTAAGCTCATTATTATGCACTAATCGAGGGGTAAAAAAGTTATTTCACATCAAAACTCTCTGGGACCATCCGGACTCATCCAAACATCATATATTACATAAAAACAACATTTCAAACTCTCGGGAAATCTTTCTGGACCCAGTTGGCACTTTATCTCATGCAAAAACGCCACAGGGGCATTTTCGTCATTTTGTGCCGAAAGTCCAGAAATAAGATTTCTGTAACATCCCCTACTGCTTATGGATTGACGACTGTCCCCACAAACCAACACGGGTCTTTTCAGCATGCTTTGTCCTCACTCACACGCTTCCTGGGAAAACTTCCCAGGAGGTCACCCATCCCAAACTTACCCCAGGCCAAGCACGCTTAACTGTGGAGTTCTTTCAGTTTAGGCTACCAAAAAGAAGATGCATCTTCTTTTTCAGTTTAACTGCGGAGTTCTTTTCGGTAGCCTAAACTGAAAGAACTCCACAGTTAAGCGTGCTTGGCCTGGGGTAATTTTGGGATGGGTGACCTCCTGGGAAGTTTTCCCAGGAAGCGTGTGAGTGAGGACAAAGCATGCTGAAAAGACCCATGTTAGTTTGTGGGGACAGTCGTCAATCCATAAAGCAGCAGGGGATGTTACAAATGGTATCAGAGCCTGCACCTCTCCCAGTACGGTGTGGTTCGAGGACGAACCAGGCGGAAGCTGGTGGGCATGTAACGCCCGGGGATGAGGACGAGGAGTGATCGCCGGTGCAAAGAGGGCATGGACAAGGAGCGGCTCCTCGCAAGGTACTCTAAGCGGAGGGGTACATGAATGAACCGATTACACACCCGAATGAGAGGGATCCTGAGACCGTATAGGTATGGGACTATACAGTTGAGGAGGGCTTATATGAATTGATTCGCACTACCCATACCAACAAGATGCATCTTCTTTTCGGCATCCCAAAGTTACCTCAGGTCAAGCACGCTTAACTGTGGAGTTCTTTCAGTTTGGGCTACCGAAAAGAAGATGTGGGTGACCTCCTGGGAAAACTTCCCAGGAAGCGTGCGAGTGTGGACAAAGCATGCTGAAAAGACCCATGTTGGTTTCTGGGGACAGTCGTCAATCCATAAAGCAGCAGGGGATGTTACAAATGGTATCAGAGCCTGCACCTCTCCCAGTACGGTGTGGTTCGGGGACGAATCAGGCGGAAGCTGGTGGGCATGTAACGCCGGGGACGAGGACGAGGAGTGATCGCTGTAACATCCCCTGTTGCTTTATGGATTGACGTCTGTCCCCACAAACCAACACGGGTCCTTTCAGCATGCTTTGTCCTCACTCGCACGCTTCCTGGGAAAACTTCCCAGGAGGTCACCCATCCTAAAATTACCCCAAGTCAAGCACGCTTAACTGTGGAGTTCTTTCAGTCTTCTTTTCGGTAGCCCAAACTGAAAGAACTCCACAGTTGAGCATGCTTGACCTGGGGTAATTTTAGGATGGGTGACCTCCTGGGAAGTTTTCCCAGGAAGAGTGCGAGTGAGGACAAAGCATGCTGAAAGGACCCGTGTTGGTTTGTGGGGACAGACGTTAATCCATAAAGCAGCAGAGGATGTTACAAATGGTATCAGAGACTGCACCTCTCCCAGTACGGTGTGGTTCGGGGATGAACCAGGCGGAAGCTGGTGGGCATGTAACGCCCGGGGATGAGGACAAGGAGTGATCGCCGGTGCAAAGAGGGTACGGACAAGGAGCGGCTCCTCGCAAGGTCCTCTAAGCGGAGGGGTACATGAATGAACCGATTACACACCCGAATGAGAGGGATCCTAACACTGCATAGGTATGGGACTATACAGTTGAGGAGGGCTTATATGAATTGATTTGTATTACCTATACCAACAAGATGCATCTTCTTTTCGGTAGCCCAAACTGAAAGAACTCCACAGTTAAGCGTGCTTGACCTGGGGTAATTTTAGGATGGGTGACCTCCTGGGAAGTTTTCCCAGGAAGCGTGCGAGTGAGGACAAAGCATGCTGAAAGGACCCGTGTTGGTTTGTGGGAACAGACGTCAATCCATAAAGCAGCAGGGGATGTTACAGCTGCAACCTCTCGAAATCCCCAAATGGAAGTGGGAAGGAATATCCATGGATTTCGTGATGGGATTGCCAAGAACGCCTACCGGAGATGACTCCATATGGGTAATTGTGGATAGATTGACCAAATCTGCTCACTTTTTACCCATTCAAGCATATTACCCTTTGGAAAAGTTAGCTCAGCTATACATCCAAGAGATAATAAGGCTCCATGGAGTACCCAAAACCATTATCTCAGATAGGGATCCAAGGTTCACCTCAAGATTTTGGGGAGCTTTGCAAAAGGCGTTTGGTTCAAGGTTGTGTCTAAGCACTGCCTATCACCCTCAAACTGATGGACAATCAGAAAGAACAATTCAAACCCTTGAGGATATGCTAAGAGCATGTGTCTTAGACTAGCCAAAAAGTTAGGACAAACAGCTTCCATTGATTGAGTTTGCATATAATAATAGTTACCACACTAGCATTGGGATGGCACCCTATAAGGCTTTGTATGGTAGAAAGTGTCAATCACCACTTTGTTGGTGTGACCCGGGAGAGCAAAGTATTTTGGGCCCTGATTTGGTAGAAGAGACAACCAAACAAATAAGGAGAATTAGGGAAAGAATCCTCATTGCTCAGAGTAGGCAGAAGAGCTATGCTGACAAGAGAAGGAAACCTCTCGAATTTCAAGAAGGAGAACATATATTCTTGCGAATTACTCCTACCACAGGTATAGGTTGTAACACCCTAAATCTTAACCCAAGACTACTAGTATGTCCTTAGGTTAATCTTTAGAATATTACCTCTTGGTCTCATCTTTTAGAAAATACTTAACGGAAATATGGGTAAAATTTTTCTTTTTGGAATTTAAAATCAAAGTGAGAGCCACGCACGAAACTTTAAGGGGAATCATAGCGAAACATATAAGCAAAGCATAAGAAACACATCATGTCATGGGAACATCAACTGAATCATAGATATACATATATATAACGTGCCTACCCAAAGAGGCAGGACTATTTGATACATCATGAAGCAAAATACAACTGAAATGCAATACAAGGAAATCATAAAAAGCAAATACAAAAGAAACTACCCCCATACCCATGTGCACCTAAAGGAGACAACCTCATATACAAAAGAAGGTTTGACCTCTACTATGTGGCGTGTGTGTGCACTAGCTACTACCCCTCCTATGACTACTCCTGTGGGTCCGAGTACTGTGGGGTCGAGTCGATCCACTGGCGAATCTCGGCGGGAGTGGTCGAGCGCATCATCGGGGCATGTCCACCGCGGCGAGGGCGCATAGATGGCCGTCGGGCCAACCTCGGCTGGACCACCGTCTCCTCACTCCCAGCCCTCATCGGTGGAGGAGCGGGACTGGAGCTCCAACTGTACATGTGGGATGGCGGGTCCTCGGATGGGTCCGTCTCCGAGTACTGGGGACGCGGCACGTACTCGGGGTACTCGCGTACTGCTGATGTCTCGGGCTCCATGCGGAGGATCTGCTCATCGCGTGGTCTCGCTCGCTCAAAAATCCCGTTATGACGGTGAAGCGATCGGGGTGAAGCGGTAGCTCGGGGCGGGTGCTTGAAGGGTCGTCCCATGAACATGAATACTCACGGCGGTCACGCGACCCTCAAAATGGTATGACCAGTGCCGGGTCATGGTGCAGCTCCCATACCGGGGTGTCGATGAAGAGTACAAACGTCGCCATCTGAAGATATGATGGAAGAAAAGAGAGAGGGAATGAGAATCTTTCTAAAAGAATTCTCAGTAGGGTTATCCCTACCTAGGTGTCATCGTCACATCCTCAGGAACCTCGGGTTTATTTCTAAAAGGTGTGCATGCATATAAATTCCTTTTAAGTTGGTTTTCCAAAGAGGTATTTTATCCAAGGTCCGTCATATTTTATAATGCGTCTTTACAACTTAAGCAGAAATACACTAATGATATGAATGCATCATAAGGTAACCCAAACAATAGAATGACTAGGAAACATTATAACATTGGCATAAGTATAGTTTATGTGACATTGTTAACTTTAACTTTCATCTCATGGGGCCGCCCTAAAACTTCTCTAGGTTATGAGCTCATACCTTAACTAGTCGTCACTAGTTCTTACTTATCCTATGATAAGCGTAACATAATCCCGACTTAAAGTACGGGCTAGGGGGCAAATTAAGGATCTCCTTTCTAGGATCATTTCCTCTTTGAAACGCTTTGCTAGCCACGTGGGCCTCGCAATTTGTCCGCTTTGGCAGGCTGCATCTACACATACCCTCACGGATTTGTCTCCTCCTGGGGGTGCTCGGCCGAACCGGTGTCACCCAGGAGAAGCGCGTCTCAGTGTTGTGTCACATTTATATTCTCATAAGTATTAAATCACAATTACCTCATCATTTATCATATTCATTTTTATCATGCATTCTCATATAGCTTTTTCATAACATATATATATCATCACATGAAACTTTCTCATAACATCCGTCACATAAAACTTTCGCACAAACATCATCACATAGTCATATCTAACAATCATCCCCATAAGCTCATAGACATGTTATGTTATAACTCATAGTGTTTTAAACTTGATTCTTATGAGTCTTAAACTTGCAAATTAATTATCCTTAACTTCTTTATACACCTATAGTTTGACAATTAATGAGTTATACAAATTTTATGCTCAAGAACTAATCCAAATAGCACTAAGCAGAGTTTGGACAGCTTTATGTTTATGTGATTACGGAGTTCTAGAAATTACGGTTTAGATCTTTATCTCACATTCTAAGTTATTGATCATCAACACCTAGTCTCTTGGGAACCTATAAGGTTATAACTAAGTATTTCTCACCTCACCCTATGGTCAAGAACATCTCTAAACCTCAAGAGTGCAGAAATCAAAATACTAACTTTACGGGTACCTAGAAGTCACAATAATGACCCTTTCTAAGTTCGGTTTGCTCCTAAGGTTTCAAGATTAAGTCCTAAACCAATTATGAGTCATTCCTACACATATAAACTAATTTAAAACCATGATTATTGAATCTAAACCTTGCTGGACAGAATCCAGAAAAATGAATCTTTAAGGGATCTAGAACCTTGCTTTTCATCCAACATGTTTGCATAAAACATGGAAACGTGTTTGCACAAAACATGGAAACGTGTTTGCACAAAACAAGGAGCATTTTCATCCCAAAATTCAGCCAACATGTTTCCATAAATCATGCTCCAAGTGCTTTCCATCTTCTGTTTTTTTCTCTAATCTTTCCACTATAAATACTCCTCAAACTCTCTTCAATTCAGAAACTCCCTAAGTGTTCTTTCTTTCTTATTCTATCATTCTTCTTATGTTCTTCAAAGACTTCTCTTGATCCTCTAAACTTCATCCAAATACTTAAATCCTAAGTCCAAACTTTCACTAGCCCTCACAAGAGTTAAACTCTTTAACTCTAGTGAGAAATATTTTCTTAAGCACTCAAGTTCTAGAGCCAAGATTCAAGGAGGGTCATCCACTCCAAAGACTCTTGTTCAAAGCTTAAGGAAGAAGAGAAGGACCCTTTTTAGACCCTACACAAGAGGTAGGAGTTTCTTCTTTATTTGTTCAAGTATTGTTGGCTTCTAACTTTGCTCATGGATAGAATGCCTCAAACTTGAGTTATTGTCAAAAGTTTTGAATAATTATATTTTTAGAAAACACAACATGTTCTATTCTGCTATGAGTACTTTTATGATGTTATCAAACTCAAATACAACTTAAAAGATTGTATGTGAAACTTGAGTTAATAAAGATAACTTAAGACATGAACGTGGAGGTGCTGGAATTTCTAGTTATTTCTGGCAGTAGTTACTTCAAAAATTAGTGTTCATAAAATATGAAGGATCTCGAAATGAAAATATTTTTATTATAAACTAGACTCATTGTAGAACACTCTCCAAAAAGAATCACCTAAAACGAAGTTTCCTAGCCCAAGATATAAATTTTTAAAGTAGAGCCTAAGACTGAAACTCTTAATCTGACCTTGTAGTAGTAAAATAGGTGTAACTCACTCTAGAAAAATGCAAATGGACTGATTTCAACTTTGTGTAAAAGCTAACACATCTACAAACACACTTATGTATGCTATGCATAACGTTTTACACCACGAAAATACAGAATGAGAGATATATTTTCGGGACAGTGTGCTGAGAAAGTCTTGAAGGTAGCGTGATACTGTGAGAGTGCAATTTGGAAAGATTCTGGCTAAGGAAAGACTTGGTATTTAAGCGTGTCCATTGTGACCCACCTCTCTTTCCTGGGAATCCTACTATGCACAATTTAGAGTTGATTTACACTAATCTAAGATGTCAGAACTTTAAATAAAAGATTCAAGTCTTTTAAAGAGATAATTTTAAGGATTTAAGTAGAATAATAATCTTCAGGAGATATATATAAAAGTCATAATAAAAATATATAAAGAGCCTCTAAAAATATCTTAAAGGGTATTAATGTATTAATGGAAATACTAAGAGTACAAAGAAGACTAAGAGAAAAAGATAATACTAAGATATCCATAACCTATTAGGAACACTAGAGACCTAACTTGATAACTTAGGTTGCTTAATGTGAATTATCTATGAGAATGTTTACTATGAGATTTACATGATATTGTCTATGTTACATGAAGTGATATACAGAAATATGAATGTATTGATGAGATATGAAATGATAATGATAAAATGATTGACTGTGCCATAATTTATTAATGTGCATATATTCATATTTCAAATGAAATAATAAATAGACCAACTCACTGCTTAATCCTCTTTGAGGATTAAGGTATTGATGATTTCACTCAGTGAGAATAAAAGTAAAACCTGAAAAGTAGCAATGATAGTCTAGAAAAGTGGACTTGAGCTAAACTCACGGCTAAACCCCCTAAACCGTTGAGATCATAGCAACGGAAAGAAAACCAAAAGGTTGTGGCGACGGCCACGGTATGAGCTCATTACCCTTTTAGGGTGGTCTAAGGCATCGATGCATTCATCCCGTGAGTAATTAAGAAATATGTTGATCACTAAACAAGTGAATGTTGAGGATGAGTAATCATGAAATGCATGTAGCTCCTAAATGATTATTGCTTATTAGTGGTTTTACATGATATGCTTATATGTATGCTTGATGAAATACTGGATGGATATTTCTGCTAATGTTCAAGATTAGTTTAAAAGTAACTGCACTTCGGCTAATCACATTTGTGAAAGTTTGATAATTGAATCCTTACCTGTTCACCTTTTTATAATAAACCCGAAGTGACTGGGACGACAACGATGACACTTTTAGTACAAGTAGGAACTCCTACTGAGAAATCATGTATTTCTCACTCCTATGTTTATTTTCCGTTGTCGTTACCAGAGACAGACGTGTCCACCTAAAGCAACGAAGCTGTAGCTGAGGAAGGAGGTAGCGCGTGAAGATTTCAAACCTTTCAAGTAGGAGCATTCCGAGCTTTAGTTACATTATAGTTTGTGAGAAACAATTAGTAATAGTAGAACTTATATTGTTATTTGTAATAACTTATCAGTATGATATATGCCCTGTTGTGACTTATGTATTAAGTGATTATATTCCAGTTTATGTAATAATAGTTCTACACTTAGTCTCTTATTCTGCTTATTTAATTAAGTGTGCAATGTAACTTGATTATTATCTATAAAAGCGCTATGTATTTGACTTCTCGGTACAAGCTTAAGTTCTCAAAAAATTAATTTATTTAAAGAAAAAAAAACTTCCACTATTTTTCTAAGTTAATTTCAAAAGAAAATAAATGCAAGGCATAAGTGACAACTAATAGAATCCAAATGTGAACTTAAGCACGGTGGGGTTCTATTAGGGTGTTACAAAATACATAGGGCAGTAGCTATGTAATACTTTTTGTAACAAGAATAAATCTTGGAAAACATATTTAAAACATTTACTAAGTCCACATAGACTTAGAAAAACCTTAAGACATAGGTTATAGGCCTTAGTAACTAAATGAACTCATTTTTGAGCCATTTCCATCACTTGGCCGAATGCATGTTCAAGGAGATCCCTCCTTGATTAATATTTTCTCATGATGAAATGGGCAAATCTTTGAGCTCTAGGAGTTTAGGGTGATGATATAAAGTAAACGTGCTATGCATTCCATTTTTATGTTTCTTTAAAAAGTAAAGTGAGGGCTCAAGGTAAATATGGAATGCACATTCATTTTAATCTTGGAGTTTAGGTGAGGACTTGAAAAGTAAACATGCAATGCAAGTCCAATCTTTATCTTTAGATTCAGTGATAGCATCAAAAATAAACATGTATGCAAATCCTTTTTACATCTTGACTAGAGCTCTTGCAAGATTTTAAAGAGAACCAAGGTTCCAACCCAAACTCATCCTCACAAGAAAAGAAACACTAGTAGCACTAGGTTTTGTAAAAAGCGACATTTTATCCTCAAATACCATGAGGTGGCCGAATCCTCCTCATGAAGAAACAACCCATTTTTGAACTCTAGGGGCCAAGATCTTGATGATCCAAACATCAACATCCTAAGCCCTCATCATTGAGTATTTCACTAGACCTTAAACTTCCATCAAAACCAAACTCATGTCAAACATAAAGGAAGAAACCGAAATCTCACTTGGTCAGAAACCAAGTCCAAGCTTTAGAGTTTATTCATGTGACTAACCTCAATATGAAACCCTCATCATCAAGCTTTCATTTTTCCAAGTCCCAAAGGCCTTCATGGCCGAAACCTTAAAGAAAAAGAATGGGGTTTCAAAGGTTCAAGAGAAACATAACTCTTTCTTGAATAAAACTTGAAAATGATAAATTTTTCTTTGAAAAAGATCCAAGCTTTAGAGGTTGTCCCTAGGTCATACACCAACATGGAACCCTCATCATCAAGCCTTTATTTTTCCAAGTACCATAGGCCTTCATGGCCGAAACATTCAAGGAAAAACAAAAGTTCCAAAGAGTTTCATAAGAAACATAACCCATTTTTTACCAAAACTTGAACGAGATGAAACTTTTCTCCAAAAGGAATTTTAAGCCTTAGAGGTCTCATGCTAGGATGAACACATGGTCATCCCAAGAGAGCACTCATCATCAAGCCCTCATCATTTTGGCCTTGAGGCCAAAAATAAAACAAAAGAGAAGGAAAAAGAATGAAACTTTTCTTTAAGAAAGGTTCAAGCTTTAGAGGCCTCATGTTAAGATGAAGTCATGGTTGCATCTTAGAGAACACTCATCATCAAGCCCTCCTCACCATGGCCTTGAGGCCGAAATGAAAGAAAAAGGAAAAGGGAGATGAAAACCAAAAATGAAAGCTCCATGAAAACTCATTCACAATATATTTTCAAGCAAGATCA